>JALMQS010000099.1:101181181-101496845 GCA_024734495.1 Forficula auricularia
GAAAAAAAAACTTTGAAAAATATTTGTTAACTGTAAAAATTATTATTTAACAGATGATAAAACCAACCAACCCCAACCATGAAATGGGAGTAAGAGTTTTAACTAGCGTAGAGGCGGTGGATGGGAGATAGCTAGTGTAACAGTAGGCACTGGAAATAAGTCAAAATAATTATTTAAATAAAAAAAATTTAATCTATCGTGTTTTTAAAACGGACCAAAAAGTATAAAATAATTTCTCCTAGACCCATAGCGAGATTTATAGCCCTGTACAGATTTCTAACCCACACATTTTCAGGACAATCTGTATGATGGTTAGGAATCTGTAGAGCGTGTAAATCTATATGGGGTTAGGAGAAGTTATTTCATACTTTTTTAGTCCGTTTTAAAAAAGTGGTAGACTAATTTTTTTTCCAAATAATTATTTTTCTGCTATTTAGCCTTGTGTGTGTGGAATTTCGTAATCGATTTTAAAGATCTTCATGAAATTTTGACATAGACATGTGGCAAATTTCAGGTTTATTTCAGTTCTCTGCATGAGACAGCAGGACAGTGGCCATGGAATTAGGAATCCGTTGAATCGATTCCAAAATGTGTACCCGACAGACAAAAAAACAAACAGATAAACAAGAAAATGAGATTAGTCATCCAGTTCTGAGCTATGTTTCAAGTTTCAAGTTTCTCTCTCCTCGGAAAGTTAGTTTAAAATCGACTGAAAAATTTGTACCGAACAGACAAGTAAGCGATTTAATAAAAATGTGGTAACCTTACACCATGATTCATACATTTCAAAATTACGACAAGTAAATAAAGATTTGAGTGAAAACAATACTCCTTATTTATATTAAAATTTCGAAAACTCGCGCGAAAATAATATTTCAAATGTGGCAACGCCTGTAGGGTATGCAAGTGGTTTGCTTTTAGGATTGGTTTGTGAGCTATCTGAAGGGGGTTGCGGTGAAATTGTTTTACCTCGAATAAAACACTGTGTGATGTTCGTCCGCCCGTCTATTTAATATTATATTTATTTCACTCTAGTTCTAACTAATACTACACATTTTTCCATATTTTTAGATAGGATTTTCATTTTATTGAGTTTATGGTGGACTAATTTAAAATGGAAGAATTGATAGAATATAAAAATAAATGAAAGTCATGTGTTTTAAATAAGTGCATGGATTTTTAGATAAACAAAAACACTAACAAAAATATCAAAAAGAACCCATTTTAATAAGCGATGCGGTAATGGACATACTACCAAACCGAAACTGAGAAATTATTTAAGCATTCAAAAGCTTTATAGAATAACTTTATAAAAATGTATTTTAAAATCTGCTCCTTTGTAATGCACGAATAATTTTTAATCGATAGAATTCTATTCTAATATATTGTAACAATGGGCCATTGGAACCAAGTCTAATAAATATTTCGAATCTATTCGTTTCCTATTTTGAATCACTTAATCGGGCATTATTCATTTAGAATTTCCATTTTCTGTTCGTGTATATTTAGGTGAATTTAATGAGAAAGTGATTTACACAGCGATAATGGTTACATTCATAAATTCCTCGTGCTAGTACCTTAACTTGATAAGTAATTACGATTAAGATAATGATTTATGAATATTCCAAAAAGAAGGCCTTTGATAGGGCGGCTAATTTCCCTTTCTCTTACGGATATTAAGACGCGTTCAGTTCGCCGTCTAATTGGGCGACAATTAACAAAGGGATCAATGCAATTACCACTTATTGGATTTTCATAACTAGCCAATCGGCAAAAGACGAAATCTCTATCTATTCCTTCCACTTGTCATTTTCTTGCCGACCTGGCTATTCACATACAATCAAACAAATAAAAGAAAATATAACTTCGTGTCTCTATTTATTTTTACTTTCACATTTATATTCTATAGAATAAAGTAATGTGAAGTATTGGGATCGCCTGCCGGAGTCCTGTGCGTTTTGCAACCATAAGACTCAGAGTTACGAAATTTGAAACTTAAGCTTGATATAGGCTAGGTGTACAGCAAGCTTTTGGTTGAAATTGGAACACCGGAGGTTGGCATTTACATGCTTTATTTTTTTAAAAACGGCAGTAACGATTTTTTTAAATTGGTGTACTTATCAAGTGTCATCAGTTTTAGTCGTGTATAAATTTTAATCCGATTGAAATAAAAGAAGGGGGTGTAAATTAGGAGTGTCGCGATAATTTCAAATATGTCAGAATGTAAAAGTCGTGTGGTGAACACGCCAGTTGATTCTGTTTATTGTAAATAGAGTCTGATTGTTTAATTTTCTAGGTCCAACAAACGCCTTTCTCAAAAATCATAATGACTAAGCAGCGGTTCTTAACCTTTTTCTTAACCTTAGTGATGTCAATTAAAAACCATGATTAAAAAATTTAAGGAGATACCCCTAAGAAAAATTTTAGTATATATAATAGAAAAGGAAATTTAAAATCAGTATCATATAGCAGTGGGTCTTAACCTATGGGTCGCGAAGCATATTCTTTGGGTCAGTGAGAGTCGTTAACCAAACATTTTAGTACATTCATTTTCAATAAGTTTAAAAATATATTTTAATTTATTCAATACTGTTTAAAGTAAAAAAAAATACTGTTTAAAGTAACTTTATTTATTCATGAGTTCAAAAAAGTCATCATTGCAAAACTGAAGAAAATTACTTGCGTATGATCTAAAAAAATTGGCCTTTTTAGGGTCGCGACATGAACACATTTCTCAAATTTGGGTCGCGGCTTAAAAAGGTTAAGAACCACTGTCATAGGATATGTTTGATTTCGATTTCAGAAAGAATCACTCACTCAGAAGATTAACCCAAGTGCCAAACTGCAATCCGGATAGATGGCTTAACCGTAGAGACAAAATAAATAGCCGTGAGCAATTGAATCAACTAATTAATTTAAATAATTAAGTTTATTCATTTTAAATATCAAATGAGAAATGACCATTAAGCATCCAACCGGGATCCAGCCGACAATCCCATTGTTAAGCCCAGAGACGAAATCGGTGTATATATCTATAGTAAGCAAATAGAAATTTCCGGCTAAGGCAAAATCTTTTTGACAAAATAATTTTAACGCAAATAATTTAAGTATGTATTATAATATAAATGAGGTCGAATGGTTATAAGTAATTAAGTTATGAAAATTCGTTTATTAAAAATAAGTTTTCAATTAGTATCTTGTTTAGTTTACGAGGTTCCTATCTCAATGTCTGGCAGTCAGAAATGCATTGTAACAACACCGTTTTATATAAGTAGTGATGTTTGTGGTCTCTATGGTGTTATTGATTTTAAGACCTAATTTGTTAAGAATGTTGTTGGGATCAGATGGCTTGGGGTTGGTGTCGTAGGGTTCCGTTTTACATAAGTACTAAGGAAACTTAAAATATACACTTTTAGTTAATGTTCAAACTTTGAAAGCTAACTGAGGGTATGGCAAACCTAAAACATGTACCGGAGTTAATATTTACCTAATTTTTACATTTAAAATGGATTTAAGTTTAACATTTGGAATGTACTTTGGGAAGGGCTGACAAGTTGATAAAAAAAATCTCCACATTGAGTCTTTAGAGAAGATAATAAATTATCTTATAAATTCGACCTATAATTATTACGAAAGATTTTGACCTGGGGACCCCAGAGAAGGAGGGCGGGGTAGCGGTGGGGATTTGTCGCCGTAGGGCGCAGGGGGGCGTAGCACCCCTCTAGTAATTTACATATAAAATTGAAATGAACTAAAACGTTGATTTACCTGTTAATCAAATACAATTTTCAAATATTTGCTCTTTTAATGTGTAGATAATTACCTGAAACAAAAAATAAATAAATAAGAATTAAAATTTTTGTCTCGATGACAAATATTTATTTTAATTTATTTAGATCAATTGAAGTTAAACTGTATAAATGATATAGAAGATTGGTTTGCTTATTTATTGAAAAGTTTTTAATAAGTCTTATTTCAATGTTTTTACCTTGAGTAGTTGAAGATTTCAACAATTCTCGACAAAGGCAGACAACAAACAAATATATGGAACACAATAGTGAGAATGAAAAATACAAACTGCTCCGGTGTTTACTGGCCGCGAATAGAAACTCAACTGAAATGAAATGCTAAAGTATGGCGAGTCTAAAAGTCCAGGCAGAGCTGATTAGATTGCACTCGAGAAAATAATTCCAGAATATTAAAGATTTAATAAAAAGTTCCTTTCAATATGAAATTATTATCAATATAAATAATTTCATTCTAAAGTTTTATAATTTATCTTATTAAAAAAGACTTATCTTCAAAGAATAAATCAATATTATAACTGACAAGGTGGTGAAATGAAATCAAATAAATATAATAAGGGTTTGATACGGTTTTTAAATTCGCTTTATAATGGAGTTATTATTGTGACAAAAACAGTGATGATGGAATTTTAAAAAATACTACAATTTTCAAAAATTCAAAAAACCCGTGTTTTTATTTTTAAAATAAAATACACCCATATGGGGAAAATATATTTCCCTTGCAAGCGAATCTTACAACTGAGCTTGCTATAAAATCGAATAAAAATTTCTAGCAGTGCATAATTATACGAGTATAAAAAAATATACTCGTACCTACATTCATACATACATATAATTTCGTCTCTAAGATCTTGCCAACTGACCCAAATCCAAGTTTGTCACATACTTTTATTTTTATTTTATTTTAAATCAATAGACGGACAAAAGTGTCGTTAGACTTCCGAAGGGGTGATCCTATATTACATTAAATTTAATAAGATCTCTGATACGGCCTTAAAATTATTTTTTTGTCAAAATAAATATAGAGGTATAAAATGAAAAATTTCTAGATGTGGCAGGCTGATCTATCTGCCCATATGGGCTATTTTATTTGGTTAAAATGTTTTCGTTTATTCAGAATTAGAAGCCAAAAATTCGTGAAAAAACTACCAAAATTTTAACAAATTTTCTAATTTCACAATGAAAACTATTTCAATTTTTTTTTTTCAAAATTACTCGGTATGCACGGGATCGGTTGACTCTTTTTATTAAGTTAAACTTCTTATGGAATGGTTCAAGGCAGTGGCGGCTCCAAACTTTAATTTGGGAGGGGGGCATGTTTCTGGGGGCTGTCGCCCCCCTCCCCTTCCTCCAAAGTTTTTAAAATTATGGGCTTCAAAAGTAGTTTTTAGAGGCGATTTTTATTCTCTGGAAAATTAAAAACAAACATGAAAAGAGCGCATGAAGAAGGGGAAAAGGGACAGGATTAGTATATGTGTAATAGTTAGACTATAGTTCCCTAATTGAGTTCTTCATATTTATATAGTAAGATTATAATGAAATTAGTCATGTATATCATATTACTATAATTTTTTTTTTTTAATGCAATCGAATGCAAGAAGGTGTGCACCAGTAAAGATGCAGCTCCTATGGATCTCTAAAGACCCTTGCATTACCGAAGAGAAGGAAAAGTTGATTAAGTGAGAGGGTGAAGACGTAGGTGTCTATGCACCCCGGTTTTGAAGGTTTGAAGATTATAGGTGCTGGGAAAGATGGAGGCTGGGAGATAGTTCCAGTTCCTTGAAGTCATGGGGATATATGTATTGGCGAATGAAGTGGTCCGGCACTTTTCTAATTTGACCGCGAAAGAGTGTTGGGAGTCGGCAAAACGCGTGCTACGTGCAAAGCATGCTTTGGGGGGAATTATTGATTTTATCTCATCAGAGCACCTGTGGTGATAGTATCTATAGAAAAGGGAAAAGGCAGAGACATTTCTTCGATGAGCCAGCGAGTCGAGGGAGTCGGTGAGGGTGGAATCGTCAATTAGCCTGACGGCTCGTTTCTGAATTGCATCCAGGGTAGCAAGAGAATATTTTGAGGCTCCTCTCCATAGATGAGAGCCGTTTTTGAGACAGGGGCGGATTTGGGCCTTGTAGATGGTGAGAAGTTGTGGGGGTTTGTAAAATCGCTTGGACCTGAATAAGAAGCCAATCTTCCTTGCTGCAGATTTCGCCACAGAGGAGAAGTGTCAGAGACAGGTCAGATGCGACAGAGACGCCCAACATGGATAGGCTGTCACACATTTTGAGGGTATTCGAATCGAAGTGAATATCAGGGAAATATTTATTTTCGCGCCTAGAAATTAGACAACATTGAGTCTTGTTTTTATTAAAGTTAACTAAATTTTGAGAGCCCCATTTATTCAGTTTGTCTAGGTCGAGAGTAATTGAGGAGGCAACATTGATTCGATTATTCGGGAGTGAGGGTTTGCCGTGTAGAGTGCTATCGTCGGCGTAACAATGAGTGGGGTTTGACGTTTGATCGATAAGGTCGTTTATATAAATTAGGAAGAGTGTGGAGGAGATTACAAAGCCTTGGGGAACACCAGCGTTTGTGGAGAACGATTCAGATGATATTCCATCCACCACAACTTTTATACTTCGGTTTGTCAGAAAGCTTTCTATCCATTTGTGAAGTGTTGATGTGAATCCAAAGGCTGGCAGTTTGGCAAGAAGATTTTTGTGCCAAACCTGGTCAAAAGCTTTGGTGATATCAAGGGCTACAGCGCGGGTTTCTTTTCCGGCCTCTAGAGTTTTGTTCAAGGTGTGGGTGACATAGGTTAAGATGTCGCCTGTGGAACGATTTTGTCTAAATCCATATTGCCTATCGTGAATTAATTTAATAATAAAGCTGTATGTACGTATGTTTGAACGCGCTAATCTCAAGAAATACTAATTCGTTTTGAATTTGATCTTACAAAATTAATACTTTACTTATCTCCCCCCCCCCCTCCCGAGCAACTGGTTCAAATAAAAGTGAAACAGAGCTACAGAGTGAGAGAGTTAGTACAAGATTAATGCTCGTATTTGGTAAAAACAGTTTTTCTACCATACCGAAAAGCTCTAGTGGTACAACCTATCAAGTTAATGGGTAAATCACCTCTATAACATGTCCAATGAAAAAAAATCTAGCATATTTTTTTAACAAAATTTAATTTTAACCATTTTTTTCTCTATAAATTTATAATAAATATACTTTTATTTAATATATATATATATATATATATATTTAATTTTATCAAAATATTATCAACGCTTTTTTTATAAATTTTGAAAAAGTATATAATTCAAGATAAATATTAATAATTAAAAAATTTGAGATTCCACACACAGATATGCAAAAAGAGGCATTTTTCTTTCTTTTACTTTCTTCTTTCCTTTTCTCCTCTCAGGTGAGAAATTCCCTTGGAAGTCCTCTTACCTGTTTCCATCTGTGCAGCTACTCAATTACAAAATAATTCCGTTCAATTAAAAAAAAAAGAAAAAAAGGCAGTTCAATAAAATTTACATAAATTCGTGGAAAAGCAGGCGTCTTTCGATTTTTCTACACATTTACGATTGAAAAATAAAAAAAAGCATAAATGAACAAAAAACTCGAAGGCGACGTTTCTCAAGGCAACCAATTTTGGAATTAATTACCCTATTCGAGTTCGATATCATGGGAATCTCAGGGGTGAGGGATCTTTGAATGGAAGTAAAATTTACTTATGCAAAATTCCAGTTCTATAAAATGTATTTATTAGTTCATAAAATAGTTGTATTTATTTGCCTAGCTACTTAATAAATTTTGCATGAATTATTATTATTTTTAACAATTGCTAATTAGCTTTCAAGAGACATAATGATTATTTACATCCTGTATTAAAAATTGTTTTACGATTACTTAAGTATTTTTATATTTTATCAACGATTTTAAAGATAAGCTTAAGAAACACCGAATGCAACATTAAAAACAAGTTTACGAATGGGAAAAAAATGAAAGAAAACTGACCCAAGTTAAACTATTTAATTAACCTAACTATAATGAATTTAAAATTATTTTCATATGTATAATATCTATAAATATAAAATAAAATAAAATAAAATGTTCTCTGCTTGATAGATATAAATAATTTTCATCAAACCAGCCTTGAGTCTGTATACTCTATTATGATGAATTATTTTTATTAAAATAGAATTAGCCATTCTTAAGAAAAAACTATACGCCTTTCATTTATTATGATTCTGGTAGCTATGAGCTACTTATAGACTAATAGAAGATTTTTTCCCGACTTCTAGATTAGCTATTTGTCGAAACATGAATGTTGAATAAATTAAAAAAAAAATAATACTATTTAATGGATTGGGTTGGCCGGGTTCGAAGAGTTTCTGCCTATGGATCAAAAAGACCAGGTTCAAGCCCGGTCCATTGCAAAAATTTGACTGGCTAAAATCCGCTCTCTGAATACATTTAAACAACACACAAATAAAAATATACATGTAAAAATATTAATTTAGGATCTGTCCAAATGGACATTGCTTCATGAGGTCATACAGAAAAATTTTAGGTACTTATAAAAAAATCAAGTAAAATAAGTAAGAGTAGCATTTTGAATAATGATTTAGATAAATAAGGCGTAAAAATAACAAAAACAGAAATTTTTTCTGCATGATTACAAGACTTCGCCATACTATGAATGGTAAAATAAAAAAATATATTAAGGTAAAAAAAAAGATGAATTCTAGAAAATAGGAGTAGATGTAGGACATGGGGAGGGTGAAATTTGATTCTTGCATGGGTAGGAATTATTATCGAACGATGATTAAGTGCATGAAAAGTATTCTACAATAAGATCATGGCCGAAAAGCTTGATTGTCGAAAGCGTAGTTTTATTATAGTTTACAAAGAACAAACAACTAATTATCCATTCATTGTCGAATAATATGTCACTCTTCTTTGTCAAGCAGAGTCTAATTATACATATTAGTAAGATCGATCCAACTTGTTTCCCTCGGATCGGAATAAGAAGTTTTAAGTCGAAACCAAATGCCAGCGAGGGGATTAAAACCCATTGACCTCTGACCTGGATTTGATTTAATCTGGGCGCAGATCCAGAGGACGAGAACTCTAATAGTCCAGTAAATTGGATGCTTAGAGTCTGCATTCGGCGCTGATCCCGTATTCATATAGATCGGATGCCAAAAACAAACTCCAGACTGATGATACTAACGGATTTGTTTGGCTTTTTGTTATAACAGATTAATAATCGTGGGGTCGATTTCTCTTTTAGGTAAACTTTCCCCTGAAACTAAGCCCTTGATAATAATGAATGAAGTGTGTTTGAAGTACCTGTATTGTGAGCTTTTTTATTGGCATAAATCTGGTTATTTATTCGAGTGGTTAGATTTACTTTATGACTTGTCCTTTCTTGAGAGACATTTACTAATCGCTTGGACATTAATATCTGAAATAATCTTTGGACTTGAGTTGGATATGACATAGGATTGTGCTACAAATTGATATGGTTCAAATTATATTCTTAACCATGAATAATTAGCTCTCGGGCCTTGGCCAGTTGAACACAAAGGAGGATCAGGTGGGGTTGGCGATTTATCATTGGGGTATTGTTCATTGAGCCCCCTGCCCAAAAAGGGGCACCTCGACTCGGCTCACGCAACCTCGCCATTCCCCTTAATTAGACGTTTAAGCCTGGCTGGGTTGCGCAAGCGAACTGGTTGCTCTACTCTAACTCCAACCCTCTAACCACCACCCCCGAGCCCAGGTAGAAGACCCCTCGGGGTTTTCGGTTGAATCACACACGCATCAGGGGTGTACAGCCCACAAAGCCAAACGCCGCACGGCCCCGACCTCCTACAAACAGGAAATCCCTTACTGCTCGAAAGAACGAAACAGATTCTTGGTGTCAACAACAGAAGAAAGTATAAGCATATAGAATCATACCACGTTCAATTAAGCCCTTTTATTTCGAATCAAAATTACTCGGTATGATTTGCGAACCTTAAATAGATTTTATAAAATAAAATAAAAGATTTGTCCTCTTCTCATTTTGAGATACTAAAGATAATTTTGTTCACATGACAGAAGGTTTGTTCTTCTCGGGATGCGAGCATAAGTGATAAAAAGCTATCCAGACCTTTAAAAATCATTCGAGGTGAACACATCTGACACTGGTATATGAATGGAGAGATCGCCATGGGGCGGAGAGCTTTATGGCACTTGGGTTCGCTTTCAGTGAAGAGCTAAGATGATCAGACATGATATAAGGGAAATTATTAGGCAGAAGACAATCTCTTTAAATTAATTTCATAAATTCAACTCTGATAAAATCAGCAAAACAACTTTATAGTATAATTGGATTTATTTGGAAATTACTTAACTTAGGCTGATATATTTTTTTTTTTTAATATAATTACTACTCATTTCCTAATATAGTGTAAAAGGCCGAATAGATAATAGATAAACACAAAAATACAAATTACAAGAAATTTTAACAAAAAAATTAAAATTTTGTAATTTTCAAGTGCTTAAAAATTATTATTATTTTTTTCTTATTTAATTATTATATTAAGTGACAATCATTATTTTATAAAAATTCTCCAATTAAAATTTGATGAAAAAAGTGAACGCTTTTTCTAAAATTTGGTGACCTGTAAACAAATTTTTGTGATTTGGCATTTTATGTTTTGGGAAGAGGTTAAACTAAAAATTTTAAACATTCACACATCTTCTATTTATTAATAAAAACTTTTGGGTCAAATTAGTTAGTTACAATCGTTCAAAAGATTCCTATAAATAGATTCGATATATTAGATATTTTTTATTTTATGCATTTTTAAACGGGTAATACTAAATCTAGAAAGTTCAAAATTGGTTCTTCGTTTTGGAATTAAGAATATTTTGGCAGTATAACGAGCTTTATAGGAATAATAAATAAACAAATATAGATAATAAAATAAATGTATAGAAAAAAATGCAATAAATTAAATATCATTTTCTAAGCTAAACTATTGAGAATCTGCTGGCAATTCGATTTTGTTCAAAACTTTGCTATTTCAAATAAAGCCGTAATCCAGCTTAAGTTTAAAATTTTATTTCCCTATCATTTATCGTTATTTTCGGGCTTATTCGTAATACTCTCACTTTCTTTATATCGATTTATAGGTTAGTGAAAGTAAAAAAAAACAACAACAACAACAACAACAACATCGAGAGAGGGTTATTTATTTCAACAAAGCAACATTTTACCTTTGTCGGCATCAGGCGAAACAAAAAGAAAAGTAATTAGAAAATTGACGGCTTTCGGTGGAACCGCGTAGGCAATTCGATTCTCTCTCTCGATACAATCCAAAGTTATTATTAATTCTATTATTTGTCGAGTGTGTCGATTTTTCCACTGATTTATTTCTATTCCCAATGAGAAATAATCAGTTCCAACTTTTTGATTAACATTTACTTTGCGGGAATGAAGCGATGGTGGTGCTATTAATTGTTTACGTAATATTTTGTGTAGGATGTGAAGTTAAAATATGTGGTAGATGCTTAGTTTATAGGGATATTAGGATGAAAAAAAATATTTCAGATTTTCACCGGAAATACATTTTTTGAGGGCAGTTATTTATCTCCCAATCTATTATTATTAATTGAAGGAGACAATAAAAGAGTGTGTCTTCTGCTGGAATTATAAATGTTTTTAATTTTTATTTTTAATTATTATTAAATAACCGTATTTGTTTATTCAATTCGAATAATTAATTTAAATAATTCATATAGTTATTTCTAAATATTGTTTCTTATAATTATTTTATTATTAAAAAAAAATAAGGAATGACAACTCAGCATCCAAATGGGTTGGTTTTAAAAAATTTCAAAAGTCTGTAGGTAATCATGATAACTCAAAAATGGCACCTCGGGAAATCTAATTTAAAACTTAAGTTACTGAAAGTTTCTTTTTGCAGAGAGTAGCAGAATTTTTATAAATTAAAGGAGACAATAAAAGAGTGTGTCCTCTGGTGGAATAAAATTTTTTTAAATTTATTTATAACGATGCTTTGCCCTCTTCAGCAGTCTATTCGGTGAATCAATTGTAATAGATTGATGAAGAGGGCAAACTATAGTCTCGGTATAAATAAATTAAAAAAATTATTATTCCAGCAGAATACACACTCTTTTATTGTCTACTTTAACTTAAAAGTTATTTATAATCTCCAAATATCACTCACATAAGGTTTTGGTTGTTTTTATGATTTTTTCTTTTTCTAAAAAAAACTAATCTAATCCAGAGGTGGATTGCGGTGTTTGGGAGCCTCGAAATTAAAAAGACGCTTTTTATATATATATATTTGTAATATAGATAGGAATGTTTGAAAAGTTAAATAAAGTCATGTGTATTCAGATCCCTTGAATTGCATTTTTTTTAGATAGTTTGGACTTTTCAAAACCAAAATATGAATAAATAAATTTGCTCTTAATTGAATTAACCGTTTCATTTGTTTTTTAATATAAGTTTGTCATTAGTTATATGCACTCAACGCGCAAGACTTTCTTTTTTAATAGGGGTGAATGTTTTTTTCCCAACCATTTAACTAAATAAAGACACAATTATTTCGATTATGTAAACTTTAATAAGAAGGGAAAGAAAGAGGAGGAACTTGTGATGTTCTTTTTAATAAGATCAAATTTTAATACTGTTTCGAAATGAAATCGGCTTATTTCATTGAATGGCTTCTCAAATTGATGATTTGCAGGAAATACACGAGTGAATAATGTTCAGTGAGGAGAGATGGAAACCACCCACGCATTCAGCCAGCAGCCATGCTAGCTCCACATGATGCTTCCCAGCAAGGCCTGACTCAGGCTAGGCAGGCTCAGGCTCAGGCTCGGGGATCCCCGTGCATCATTTACACTCAAATTAGTTTACTTGAATTAATTCGCCTTCTGAAAAGAGAGGGCGATCCCATTCCCTGCCCCTGCAAACACACACACTTACACAGACATATAGTGACGTAGCAAGGGAGATTTGTGTGGGTTCAGCTCTCAACCATCTCCCATAGCCCAGAGTGAAATATTTTACGTCACTATTTAAATTATTATAATTTCATTAATAATTTGATATTTCAACTTTTTTGTTTTGTTTTTTAAATTTATTATTATTATTCAAAGAATCTTAAAAATTAAACAATATATTGATCTTTTTAAATATTTCATTTTTTTCCCCACCGGTCTCCTCCAGTCAGAGTGAAAATTTTTCCAGAAATTTGTAGGCTTTTCGCAAATTTTATTGATATGGCAATTTAAAGTTTGAAAGAATGATGTAGTTTATTAATAGAAACTATTTACCAAATCTCAGCTTATCTGATAGCACTCCACATAAGAATTCAATTTTTTTCAAATTCGAAAATTATTTGTTTTTTACGTTTCAGAATATTTTAAATGCACGTGAGCGAAAAAAAATATGAAAAGCTTCGGGTGAATTCAATACCCCCTTTGTAAATATATTGTTAGTCGATGCGGACTGGTTAATATCATATTATTTCTAAGGTGTCCTCATATTAAACAGTTTGAAATGCACTTGAGAGAAGCAGAGCTAGAGGTTAAAATATACTTTAAGTTTATATTATAATAATAATAAAAGAAATCGAAGGTTATAATTGTTTGTTTTTTTAATATTTGTTTTAATTTTCCCTTTTATAAGAGAAAAGCTTCAACTTCTAATCCCCCTTCACTTGTCATGTCTGGCTAAGCCACGGACACATATACACACAGGGATATTCCATCACAATCCTCCTCTCATATATTATTTATTACCGAGTGCCGTGAATCGCTTCTTCTAATTGCGAGTTAATGATTTTCAAATAGACATTGAAAAATGTCGAAAGGATTGTTCGCATTTATCAAAATAACAAGAGGGGTTAAGGGCAGCGAAGGGGGTTTGAACGAATTTCAAAGAAGAACTTGATGTCCGATGGGGATGATGGAACCCACCATTCGGGTGTCACACGCAAGACAGTCGTTTTGACAAATGGCCAGAATTGCGTGCATGCAATATCTACGCTTGTTCTAGTCACGCAAGAGATATTGCCTCTGGACCATCGGCTTATAGGAAATTAGGAAAAACTGCCAATTTAGGAAAAAAATAAAAAAATATGATAAAAGATAAAGATATAAAATAAAAACTTAGAGGGGTCAGAGAGCGTTCGAATGCCAGATGGGACACCGGATAGGGAAAATAGAAAATAGTTAGTGTCGCTAGAGAAAGAATAAAATACATAGATACCATCGTAAAATCATTGATACAATTTCAAAGATTTCAAAAATTAACCCATGGCCCGCGTGGCGCATGCGGCCCAGCACTGCAATGAGTGTGGCCCAACATAAAATTCCTTAAAACATTGATACATATGTAGAGATATATTTATTACCTTTTTCGAAATATGAATGTACATTTGTACAATACGTCAAGCTTTTTTCAAAAAAGTGTAACTCGATAAAATACCGAATTAATATTATAATTATCATTTAATACAGGGCTGTCCAAACCGTGGCGAGCGGGCCGGATGCAGCCGAGCACTGATTGTGAGTGTGAGTCCAACATAAAATCATAAACTTCCTTAAAACATTGAGATTTATATGTAGATATATATTTATTCCCTTTATCGAAATATGAATGTACATTTGTACAATACGTGAAGCTTTTTTCAAGAATAAAATTCACTAAAAGCAAAATTATAAGTTCAACTATATAAGATAAAGAAAATAATGAAGTTTCGCATATTTAATAATTCTTCTTCTTCTCATATTTTCATTTTCTAAAATATTTATTATTTCAGTAAATTATATGCTACGACACTAACCAAGTTTATAGTTATCATTCTAGTACAAGGAGACAAGAAATTGGGGTTTTCTAGAACAATCACAATTAATTGATAATTTCTCGCTTGGACTAAAACTTGTCAGGACTAGTCTTTTATGGTAGATCTTTGCACTTTCTTAAATGTCAATAGATAATGGATAGTCAGGAATTATTAGATCCGTGACCTGTTTAAAAAATAAATTATCATTCTTGATATCCTTCTTTAATCCCTTTCGATTTAAATTGGTTTTCCAGGGTCCAAACCGTGGCCCAATATTATAAAGTTTTAAAAAAATAAAAGTGCTGATTTTTTAAATTTTTAATTTCCGAAAAAATAACCATCATTTTGGTCCATTTTCATTAGAAATAAATTTTCTAATTGCAAAAGTTTCTGGTTGAATGTTCTAGAACAACAATTACATACTGATATGAAAGAAAATTGAATATTGCCTATTTATTAGAATTTTATATTAATTTTCTAGCCAGAAAAAATATAAACAAATACTAATACATAATATTACTTTTGTAAGTATGTAGGTATGTATTTACATATACGAGAAGCTATTTTCAAGTATAAAATTTAGGAAAAGTAAAATTAGACGAAAAAATAATATTAAAGTTCTTATTTCAACATTATAAACCATCTTTTTTGAATAACAAATATCAATAGAATTATATTTTATCCGCGGTCCGAGACAATTTTTTTTGTTCAAATGTGGCCCGTGTAAGCCAAAAGGTTGGACATCTCTGCATTGAAGAAAGAAATTTTTGTTTTTGAAATAAATTAATCTCAGTGACATGAAAATTGAAAAAAGAAAAATAGCAAATTGAGGTGGGAAAAAATTATAAAAATTCGGTACGCTTCTGGCAAAATTGGCTGATTTGACAAATTTTTGTCAGCAGATGATTTGAGTTATAAAGATGAAATTTATCCGGAAGGTGCAGCTTATTAAGACAAACTTTTGCGCCCAAATGCCAACACAGTAATTACAACCGTTAGCTCTCAAAATACGAAAATCATTTTTTTCTGATTTTCTTCATTTTTCATCTGGAAGCTTTGAAGATATGAAACTCTAAATCTAAACAGTTCTGTGATTTTGAAATACAAATATTGCGGAATCACAATAAGCTTTCTACGGCATTCCATTAGTTTTTGTAGATATTAACACTTTAATAAATATTGTGTGTTGAATTATCTACAACCGCTCATTCGTGAGTTTTCTATTCAACCATCTGATTTTCTTCGTTTTTCAACCTGAAAATCTGAATCCAGAAAGTCCGAAATATTATTCGTTTTGTAAATATAAACAAATCTGGCACTAGTACGATTTCAATAGGTGCTCAAATTAGTTACCTTAAGTAATGGGACGCAGAAAAAAATCATCCTTGAAAACTATTTTTCTCTACATTTTTAAACGCAAACAAACAACAAAATAAAAATCGAATCAAGTGTGCAGCACATGCCTTTCACTTACAACCTACATCCTTTGAAATCATACTATTAAATTTTCTTTGTTTCAATTTAGTTCCCTTACAGTGTTTCAATCAGGATAAAGAAATTTTCATCGCAAGATTTCTGATACCTATTTGTTGAGCAGAGCAATATAAAAAAATAGTAGGAATCGTTTTTGATAAAAAAAAAAAAAAATAATTAAAACCAAACCACCAGTAAACGAGTACAAGAGGTACTTATTTCTTTTTGGCCCAAAAGGTTCCCATATGGCTGATTCCAAGCTTAAGTTTTAAATTTCTTTACCATGTGACTTTCTGATTCATATATAGCTTTGGCTTAAACACTCACAAAATCCCTTTTATTTTTCTAAACTCAATTTCTACATCATAAGTACATTGAATTAACACACACTTGGAGAAGTCCAAGTGAAATTAACTTTTATACTTTGTGATATATAGTAGAAGACTTTGAATATTGGTCCCAAAAAAGAATGCAATTCTTTAAATTTCATGCTTTGCTATGAAAGTGAAAGTAAAATAATGATTTTTTTTTAATTCGTTTAGCTTCTGATACATATTCCATTTAGCCAGTGGCTAAGTATTATGATTCTTTTGTCATGGGTAGTGTTATTAAGTTTTAGCCGGTCAAATTTTTATTCTGTAGAGAGCAAGGCCTGAACTCCAACATCGTCATCAAGACGATGCAGAAGCGGTAGGTCTAACGCACGAGGCTACCCGACTCCCCATTTTGGAGTATATTTATTAATCAAAAAGCCAATGTTCTAACGATTTTAATCTGAAATTCATGGACAGGCAAATACAAAAAATAAATAATTCATAAAGAAAGTACCATCATTTATACTGATGATTTAGATATATGAATATAATATGTACCACTTTATAAAATGATAGGGGTTGGTTGCTTTGGGGGAGAGAAAAGTGCATGACCCAAGGGAATTTCGAATCTATTACATAAAACCCTTACGCGGAGTGTAAAACCATTTGTAATTTAGTAAAGATAAAACAAAAATAATAATATTATATAAATATTTATTTATTTATTTAATTCTATGTAAAAATGAACATTTGCTGGACGACTTAAAAAAAAACTGGTTGGCAATACCTTAGAGGATGATAAAAAATAATAATAATAATTATTATTATTACATATTTTTGCTATAATTATTTTAAATATCTATAAAATCTATAAGAGCTGAAAAACAATTTTATTATATCTTAAGCCCCCCCCCCCCCTTGCAGAAAAAGTAAGCAATGGCGCAAGGAAAGCGATGTTAAAATATGAACCATTGTCTTTATCTTCTGCTGTCTACCTGTAATGTTAGAAATGAAGTGTATACAATGGCTTCCAATGTTAATCAAATTCCTTCAATTAACTTATTTATTAAGTTCAAAGCCAACAAATTTTTTTATATTTTCTTGTGTTAACTTTATGATAGCTTTGTTTTTTTGAAACCACAATTTTTTCAGAAACGTTATTATATTATATAGAGCTGATATATTTTTTGTTTAACAAAACCCAGTTCTTATACCGTTTTTTAATTACTGTAGGTATTTTTGACTGCCAGCTAAATAGCTTAACCGTCAGATATGTACAACCATCCTAAGCAAGAAACATACGAGTAGGTATACAGCGTAATCTGAATATCATTTTTGATCCTAAGGATGAGTCGACCTCCAGCCAAGTTCAAATCGTGGTCACTTTAAATGGAAAGGTATATAGCTTGAAAAATTAGGGTATATATCTTTGTGCAGATATTTACAATTTTCTTGAACACCTTCCCTTTTGCAAGAATCGAGCATATCGTGAAATAAAGACATAGAATAATTATTGTAAACCCCTTTTAGAAAAAGATTCACATTTTTAAATTCCCCAAAGTATACGCACCTTTCACTAAAGTCCACTTTAATCGAGTAAGTTATCTCTGTTTCTATGTCTGCAAACGAACCGAATCGTTTGATTAAACAGCAGAGCCCTGGCGTCATCTTTCAAGCCCGGATACTAGGAATTAAAAATTTCATTATTTCTTAGATTGCTTTACATTCTTTTTTTCATAAATATCAAATGAATGAAAACGGGCCTGATGCTGAAGTGTCAGAATCCAATTCCAGAAGGACTCCAGATTCATATCTCACTTAAATAATAAATTCATTATTCATCGGTAGGAATATCTTCAAGGAAATATTCCAGACGAAAATTGTAAATTTTCTCTAATTCATTTCTAACAAAATTCGCCCCTTCCTTCTTCACACTCCCATGTTCATAAGCCTTCGTGTCTGAAATTATTAGACACCGACACTTTTTTTGGAACTTTTTATTGATCCAATTATAGAAATTTATTATAAAATCGAAAGGATTAGCTAATTGGCAAATGAATCGGGATAATCCAGGTAATAAATTATTACTGTAATCTGTAATATCGAACCTGGATTCGCAAGATGAATATTGAGTATATATATATAAATCCAACTTTTTAATCCTCTACCCACGATCATTTGTTTTCTTACAGGGAATGTTTTATGACATCAAAAAAGTAAAATGAGCAAATTTGGCGGATTAACGAAAAGTTCGCCGCCAAAACGAATGATTTTTACAATAATCAGTCGTTTATTTTAAGCTCCAAACTAATAGGTTCTATGTAAATTTATAGAGAAAACAAAAGTTATGTATTCTCCCCAAAAAGAATATTAATAGGATATTCTTCAAAACCCAAACCACCAACTAAGTTGAGTTATCAAAAACCCGCTCTATACCTACAAATAAATATTATATTATTTTCAAAAATAAAAGAATCCAGAATTTATATTGGTACAACCGGATCTGCTGCTTCTTGCATTCTTAAAGAAATGTATGTAAATAAAAACTTTTTTTAAGAGTAGATATTATTACTATACGTATATACCAGTGGCGTGCGGTTCATGGATGCTGTGGATGCGGCGCATCCCTAAAATTTCAAACATTTAGAGTATTTTAATAAATATCGACTTCAAAATTTCAGGAGGATCTTTAAATTTTCAAATTATTATCCGTTATTCAAAATATTTCTATAAAAAACATTTTTTTTTAAAAAGTATATTGGTTCTCGAAATGATATGTTGCATAGTTTCAAGGGGCAATTAAAATGATCGATTATTACGAAAAGGGTGCCGATAGAAGGTTTATTAAAATGCCTGCCTCGTATATCTTCCAGTTCAAGCATGTCAAAGACAAGTCCAGACGAGTTTTAGCCGAATAAAAATTGTTCTCGCTGAGGAATGATTAAAATAGTACCTAATACTACAAAAAAGGAATAAATAAAGATAATTCGAGAATTTTTGGAATAATTTCTAGGAACTCTTAATATATAAGATCGGATATAACTAAAAGTGCTATAGACAAGTTTTAGCTTACTTAAAGCAATAGAATTAGGAGAAATTTAAGATTTTCTTATAGAACAGGCTGATTCATTGTGGAAGATGGTCGTTTTCCATCTCAGGGAGTGTGGAGTTTTAGTCACAAGATTTAATTTCTGACTCCTACCCACACTACACAAAGCAGTATCCGTTTGGGGCGAAGGTTCCAAAAAAATATAATGTTAAATTTGAAAAATTACGAAATTGATGCTGTATTCGCTGAAATTTGCAAAAAAAAGCGAAGATTAATATAAAATTTCAAAAAATGAAGGGTATTTTTTGGACAGCATCCTTTGGTTGAAAAGTCACCAACCATCACTGGTATATACCTACTGTGCAAAGGATACTTAGTTTCTAAGAATGTAATTAAACTATGGTTTTTATTATTTTCTTAGACGAAAATCATTATTTATTCATTAATACAATTAGTACACAGTAATGCATTTTTGAAATTTAAGGCTAAAACAGTATTCTGACAACGTTTTAATTAAATAAATTAGGTGAATTATCTATAATGCCTCATTTAAAATATCTTACATCCTTTCGTTTATAACTTCTTTAATTTTAAGAAGAAATATCCTAGTTTCTACCGCAGTTACTAACGTTTTAAAACTATCAACGCAAGGCCAGATACTTTTATTATTTCGAAAATAGAGGCTGTGAATTAACTTGATATTTTGAAACTGTTAGCAACTGTTGTAGACTTGTAGATATAGCTATAGCATTAATTTTATTGTTTCAACCAATTATTTCGTTTAGAATGCCGAATACATTCCCCCTTAGACTTAGTTTAGAAGTAATCAGGAGTCAAAAAGTAATCTTAAAATAATAATAATATTCCGATAAAAAGGGACATTTCTCTAGGAGTGAGCCCAAATTAAAATCCAAACCGCTGTGCAATTTCAAGTAATCTTGCTCGAAGAATAGATTAATAAAAAATACTTTATTTAAATCATATAATAATTTATTCTTTTTTAGAATATGGCGTTATTTATATCTCTTTGATTATAATAATTTCATTCTTCTCATTAAACAAAATGTGTATCTATCTCGTCGAGGCGCATAGCGGATATATTTAAATAATTCAAATGGAAAATAATTAAAGTTTAACTCTTTTTTTGGTGAAATGAAATCTCCCTCTTCACCCCTCCTCTCCAACCCTACTGCATGCCCTTGTGCCTTTCTCTCTCGTATTTAATGGAAAAAGGAAAAGTGAATTACATATCCAAACACAAGGCGGAATTCGTGTTTACCTTACTGGGCGACAAATTACCTGTTTCCAGAAAAAGAATTAAATTCTTAAAATTAAAATACATCGAATGTAATTCCAAAAGTGAAGAAAAGTCAGTTATAACTCAAAACCTTGGGGAAACTTAGGTTTCCGACTGACCGTAATATTAACCCCCGCCCGCTTATTTGTTTTAGGAAATATCTGAATTGTAGAGAAAAATCATTTTCAAACATGATTTTTTTGGTCTGTTTGGATTCTGATACTCACAGTAATTTGAAAATAGTAGCTTGTGGAAGTTTCTATCTGGTGCCAGAATGTGTTATAAGAACTGATAATTGGTTACCTTTTGAATGTATTCTTACCTCTAGTCTTGTTCAGTATGATGACTTTCAGTATCTTATTGGATTCCGTAAAATTAGTTTAAAATACTGTAATTTCAGATATTTTATACTTAACAGGAGTTCTCGGTCTATATGCTGAGTTGGTCGTGTGTTCTTTTCATAAAATTCTCAAATTACTTGGGTAGTATCAAATTTCGAAGTTCTCAGACACTTTGAGAGTCCAAGTTTCACTACTTTACAAGTTATGTTTATTGAATTCACTTTGTGGAGATTAGGAGAATGATAATTATTTTATTTCTCATCTGTTATTCAGTTTCATTGCTTACATTAATTTACATAATAAAATTTATCGTAATAATTCACTTTCGGAAGGTTTAATTTTTGAAATATTCCATCTCTGAAATTATAAAAGTTAATTTCACTCCAAAAACTCCAAGGGATAGTATTCGATGACGGTAAAATATAGAAACTGTGAGTTAATAAAATTTCAACGGGTTTTGTAGGCTTCAGAGTCAAAACTAACTAGAAAATTCAATAGCTGGTGTGTGGGGGGTTTCAATATCTCAGCATCAGTAAGTCCCAGAACAACTAATTTGAAACTTAACCTAAAAATCGGTTAGCAGCGATATGGTTAAACTTTTGTTGTAAATTCACATACCTCTTGTAATTCTTTGCTTGAAAGTTGAGATATTTTTTTTGTCAAAAACGATTCTAACATTTTTTTTTATTGTAAAAGTTCAGTACCTGGAGGCACCGAGCGATGCTCGGTAACTTCTTCCTTCAGTTAAAAGTTTTATTTTAATATTATTTTTAATTTAAAATTTGATAAAAAGGTCGATTTTTATTTGAGAGCCGCTTTCAAATTAAAAATACAAAAATATATAATAGTCGCCCAATGTAGCCCCCCCAACTCCACCCCGCTCGACCCCACCCCCGAAACCTCTCCCTACCCACGGATTCCCCACCACTTAATCATTTCTCGAAGTGCCCCACCTTCTGCACCTGTTTTGATTCAACCATATGATTCATTTTTATTCATCCAATTAATAAATAAAACCTATCAAAATGTGTTGTTTTTTTAGAAAATTGAGACCTGCTTATGCGAAATATATTTTTAAATAAATTCTTGATTATTTTTTATTCTATTAAATAAATAAAGTTCTTTATAAAAACAATTATAAAACGTTTATTAATATTTCTAACGTTTAGGAGAACAAAATATGTTAAAATCCACAATCACAATACTTCTTCAAGGCCTTTTAGAACAATGAAACAAACAACTCATTGTCTGCCTGGGTATAAAAGGAAAAGGGAAACCTTTTATAAAACCTATAGGCCCGGTTGTATGTCGCAAAGTAAATGCTTTTGTACTACTAAACCAAGGTAGATGGTAAATGGAGCCACTGGGATGGCCAATCAGATGACAGCCACTGAATGTGCATGTCATCTGATTGGCCATCCCACTGGCTTCATTTACCATCTACCTTGGTTAGTGGTAAAAAGCATTTACTTTGCTACATACAACCGGGCCTAAGAATGGGATTTGTCTGCCTGAGAATAATTAATTTGATTACGAAAAAACCCATCAAAAACAATTTTGTCGAAGATGAGACCGTGACAGATCGAATTGTCACCCCAAAAACCACCTAACCCCTGAATTTCATCAAAATCGGTAAAGTCGTTTTCAAAATATAACCAAGATACAAATATATATACAAATAAATAAATATACAATTTTTGCTCGTTTAATAAGAGTAGATATCTGTGATATGTATGTTTTTAATATGATGTAACAAAAAGAGGTTTTAAATGAAAGTGTGGTGCAAACTCCCAGTTGATTTTCATTATTAGATATCAGACTAATTTCAATTCATAACAATGGAATACACAACAGGACATGTTTATTCTTATGTAGTAATAAAAATAATTATCAAATGCTATAACGTTTAGGGAAAGCGGTGTTAGTTTATAATTAAACATATTAAACACAGGAATTATTTGACGGATTATAGTGGTGTTTCACAAGATGGAAATTGAATTAAAAAAATTAATTTTTTTTTTAAATTATATTTTGGAGATTTTTTATTTATCTCTATACATATTTCGGGCTATGAACCCTTCATTAGGAGATTTAACAAAAGACATTTAGAATGCTATATATATAGTGTCATCGGAAGCTTGAAATTACTAAAGAAAATTGTATGAAACCGGGTATAATTTTGGCTTCAAGAGTATTTTTCAGAGGGCACTCGGATGCACTGCAATTAATGAATTGCAGCACATAATACATGGACTTAATGAACAAAGTGTTTATCGATTAAAACCCAATCGAATGAGGAGAGGTCTGGCTGAAGAGATGAAAATCCAAATTCCCTCTATTTTCGTTTCAATTGGATCGTTAGTAGATTCACGTCTATTGGTTGGAGAGATAAACAAATGGTTCAACTCATTAGATGATTTAATCAAACTCAATATTTACTTATTGAGGCAACACCCATACCGCCACTCTGGTAATAACTTCAGTGTTCTAATTATATGTTGTCTACATCAATATTTATGTTAAGGTTAAGAAGTTTAATTAAAAAAAAAAAAAAAAAAATAGAAAACTTTATTTTTGGAGGGAAAATAATGTGTCATCTAAAGTGGAATAATGAGGTGTTGTGCTGCAGAACCCCTTTTATCATGGAGAGTTGCAGATACTTATTTCCTTTATGTGACAAGGCAATTTCCACATATCAAATTTACATAAAAATTAGTGTCTGTCCATTTGTATGTTATCAATTCTTGTCCACTTGATTATTGTTTAGAGCTTTTGTGTGTCAACTTTGCATCCTCATTCTCCATTCAGGCCAGCATCATTTTGATTTGAACTTACAGGGAAGAACAAGTTATCAATTTTTCTATGCTTAGAGGGTAAATAAATGTAATGGAATTATCAGCCTTCTTTTTTGTATATTCATTTTTGTTATCAGGGGGGTAAATTAGCAAATAATACTCGACATTCTTGTAAAACTTTCGACCACACTAAAACCTTCTTCAGTAGGTACATCTAGAACATTATCTTAAATGTTGATTTTTCCATTTGTATTAAAGAAGGTTTAAAATAAAACCCAAACCTTTACAAGAGTTTTGAGTGCTATTTGTTAATCTGTATCATCCCTGATAACTAAAATGAATATATATAGTACTAGAATGTAAAGTCTAAACTTTGATACATATGTATTTTTTGAATTAAAAACAATTGTAATTTAATTGATTCCTACTTTCCTGATTTCTTGTTGAAAATAATATATATAATGTAATATAACATATATAATATATAAATATATATGATTTTTAATAAATCATCTTACAATATATTTCAGATTGCAGTAGCTATCGGAATATTTTTTACTTCAATGAATATAGAAATGAATTGAAACTTTAGGTGGGCTTTTTTGATGAAGATATCTTTTGAACTTATAATATATTAAATTAATTTAAGTTAATCGAAGAAAATACAAACACCGACAAATTCCTGAATTGATTAGATATTTATTTTTTAAAAATGAAAACAAGTTGTTTGTATTTTCATTAAAATTAATTGACTCTTTTAAATATCATCTTACTTTATATGACTTTATGTGGTTGATAAATTACACTAAACTACCATTTTTCTGTTAAATAGCTTTTTATTAATAAAAATAGTAAAAATAATAATAAATAAATCAGAAACATGTTTTAAATATGATATGTTTGTTAATTTTACCTCAATTAACGCGGTTTAATTGGAACATCAGCTCGGGAAACTTGATCTGTTTTAAATTTAAAAAAACAAATCTCGTGAGAAAATATCCGGATTAAATATCAATTCATAAGTCAAAAAAAAAAAAAATTTATAGGAAGCCATTTTTCATTCTACTTTGAAATTGATTTTTTTTTGTTACTTCCGAATTTTTAAATTAGTTTTACCCTTAATGGTAATAATGATTTCCGTTTCCTGCCTATGTTTCTCTTCAGAATCTTCCCTCTTATTTGGAATGATATATTACATTCGGTTGCTAATTATTCTAATGACTTTATTATTTATAAAGTGAGGTTTGATTTGTTTTCAGAATTAGTGAATTTATAACCCAATCAAATAAATTGATATCATCTGGTTAATGGAAAACATTCCCAAACAGACACTAGAAATAGACAACATCGAATTTGATCCCTTTGATATAATCCTAAATTCTCGATGATTAAAAAAAAATTTTTTACTAAAATTGCAATATAAAATATATATAAAATAATAAGATTTTATTAATATACATTTTTTTAATTTTGGCCTCGGATACTTTACTGCATTAAGCCGAAGTATGTAGTATATTAATTTTATCAAATTAAATAACTTAGAAATATTGAAAGTTCAAGAGAAGATAAATACGAATCACAAGAGACCCAAATGTGTTGGAAAAAATATCTCGTAAATAAAAAACAACACAAAATTATTTATCCAAAGAAAAAGAGGTTAAAATTGAATTAAGAAAAAAAAATCAGCGAAATATGCATAAAAGTTATAATTAATATCATTTAAAAAATAATGAATCATTATTGAAAATAGAATTATCCCTTTTAGCATAAAATGTATAATCTGCATAATCGAAGGTGAGAGGGAGGGGCGGGAGGCAAGGAATTGGATTATCGTATTATTAATCCAACCCCCACTAGAATAATATATTATTCTTTATGTAAATTGTTCAATGAGTGAATAATTCCATAATAATATTATTACACTGACAATGGCAAATCATTTTGGATAATTCACTTTCGAACTGTGATATTGATTTTGGAAATTAATTTCGTTTTAATTACGTTAACAATAGCACTATTAATAATAGTTGAAATAGTGAAATCGAAACTGCCAAGAAATGAGAAGATTAAACTAGATAACTAGATGATCACCACCCAAGGACTAACCAAAAGTCTTAGATGTTGCTTAAAAAACGGTGTGCTTTCAAAATACAATACGCTAGTAGTAGTTCAATTAACATTAAACAAATTAATATAATAAAAATATAAAAAGTTTTAATTTTGCGAGTTGTGCATATAGCCCTTGATAGGAAAAAATGAAAAAACTTTTAAGAGTCAGTCAAATTTTGGCGATTAAACAATTTTTCGTCAGCAATCCATTTGAGCTAGAAAGCTGAAACTTGGCAAAAACGAGAAGCTTGTTAATATATCATCTATCAAGACTTTTTAAATACACCACATTAATACTGTTTAATAAATAAATTAAAACACTAAAAATATTCACAAACACAAATATACGAACTTTGGATCACTTCATAGTATCACATACTTGAAAACGATCACAGATGAAGTGATGGAAAAAGTCGTGTATGTATTTGTGTTTGTGTATATTTGTTAGTATTTTAATAAATATATTAAACAGTAGATAATGTGGTTTATTTCAAAAGTTCGAATGAACTATTCAATTGTTATAGTTTTAATCAATATCATTTACCTATTTGTGTGCCAAATTTCAGCTTATTTATTTAAATTCGAAGTTTTAATAAAGAAATTTTTACTAAATAATAATTAGAAGAAAAAGTGAAAAAAAAATTAAGAGTCGAATTTTGGTGTTTTGGCAATTATTCTGTTAATGAACCGTTTTCAAATAGAAAGCTGAGAGTTAGCATACTAGTATACATATTTAATTCTTTAAAATAAACTTGCTAGTCGAATTTCAGCTCATCAGCCCCATATATTACAAATGAATTTATTTACCTAAATTTCTGTATTTTTCAACGGAAAGTTTTTAATATAAATCTTTGTTTTAAAAATACAGACATTTTGGCACCAGAAAAAACTTTCTATTGCCATCCGCTCTTGGGTTATTAAATCCAAACAGACCAACAGAAAATGAATCATGATGATACAAAATAAATGTTTTTCTTGGTCTAGACATTTCTAAACATAAATTGACAATAAATAAATAAATAAACTAATAATTAGGAGCAAAGTCAAAAAATTCATGACAAAATAAAATTTGATTAAATGATTTCTTTAGCTATTTTATTTAAAGATTTCTATTCCTTACTTTCAGGGATCTGTGAAATCCAACAAGCTAAATTCTTTGTGTGCTGGTAATGACAAATGAGCAAAGACAGAAACAATGAATTTTTGATGCATACTAAAGATTTGTCATTTTGATTAAATTTCGGAGTGTGATAAAGAGCGAAAGAGTAATTAATTTATTTCGAAATACAATTGAGAGCAAAACGTCAGCCAGCCCTAATGAAAGATTCCGTATATCCATAAGCCTAACCTCAAAACCTTACGAATGACAAGAAAACACGTTCTGCTTGTGATCGCCATTTTCATTAGATAATGCATCTCTCCTTGAAAAGGGCGTTTGTATATATGCTTAATCGTTTCCGCTCCTGTGTTCGATGAGGCTTAAGTTATTAATTTGAAGCGTGAAGGGTTGCACCCTAAACAGTCTCAAATTCACCCCCAAATAGACCAAAATTCAACGCCTTTGGATTTGACAAGGGCCGTTTTTTCAGCACAGTTGGAGACGATTTGAAAAAAGGGATTGAGAGGCGTGCCCCCCCCCCCTCACCAAAAGAATAAAAAAGAACAGGTCGAAATGTTACTTTGATCGTTCCTATTATTAATATATCATCCACTCATCATCGGTGTTGCATGATATATGCCAGGCAGCCTGTTCCGGACGAATGATATTTCCGGAGTCAAGACAACTCACTTAAGTGAATTACAAAACGCTTTAACACGAAACTAGAAAAGGAAAATCTATTTGTTTTTGTTATGTTTTTTCAAGTAGAATCTAGATTGATAAGAATAAACTGGTGTCAATACAACACGATTTTCTCTCATCTCATCCAATTATATCGGAATACCATCTCTATCTACAAATTTTGGTGAATTGGCAATTTTTCGTCAGATTACTTTTGATGGTAGAAACATGGAACTTGGTATAAAGATGCAGCTTATTAATACAAATGTTTGTGGTAAATTTTGCCACGTTATGTACAACCATTCAAGAGATCTTTATATAACGATTTGATTCGATTTTTTTATTGTCTTGTAGTGAGATGTTGATAGGATATCAGCTTTTACTAATAATTATTCTATAAATTACCGGTGTTAGTTTTAGAGACCGGGGAAACTTTTCACCTGATTAACAAACTATTCTAGCGATTGACCCAATGGATGTGGTGTATAGGTGTGTTTGACACCAACTGAATTCAGTGACAATTGTACATAACACCTTCCACAAAACAACATTTATTTATCTGGTCCTAGTTTGAAAAGTTTTGCCAATTTTGATAAAAGTGAAAAATTTTCAAAACTCGTAAAGTCTCCTCAAATCATATGTATTCGGCTAATTTTCGTCAGCGGAGGGTTCAAACTAGAAACTCTAAGCTTAGCAGAAATGAGTACATTATTAACAGAGCTCATTATTATTAAGTGGGAGATAAATTTAACCTAATTTATAGAACGGAGAATTTACCACTGCTCGAAGCCCCTAAAAACTTAGTAAATTGGATTTTGGATTGTACCTAGATTTCTGAGATTTGGTTCGTGATCCCGGCTTCTTTCCTTCTACTCTGTTCTTTTCACGATGGAGGGGCCATTCCATACAGGCCTTTAGGGGATGTTCCTTCTGGTGTATCTCCTTCTCACACCAATATCATTAAAAAAAAAAAAATCATTAGCTAATATATCATCGATTCGATAAATCCCCATATAACAATTCGATTGTTTTTTCTGTATTATTCAAACGGAAGTTCTTAAGCTAGAAATCAAAATCTTATCAGTCCTTTGCTTTGAAAATAGAAACATTATGAAATCAACTATCTATGGCCTTCCTTTCTTTAGTTATCGCGTGTAATTTGTCTCAGGCAAATAGACAAACCAAAAAACTATATTCTTCTACCTAATTATGTTTTAATCTTCTTTGATCTGGGATTTTACGATTTTACACTGTTTAATCCACTAAGAAATCGGTCGGTGTACAATCAAAAAACTTAAAAACTTACAATAATACAATAAAACTTAGGAAAGGCCGGTGTGGGTTTATAGTAAAACAACTCCTCAATGTGAAACACCACCAACTCTAAACTATTATAATTTTATAATAATTCCACAAATCGTATTTTTTGTCTTTAAAAACTACTAAAAAATTTAGAAACAATCCTGCTTACAGTATTTCTATCAAGAGCA
Organism: Forficula auricularia; assembly: GCA_024734495.1. Taxonomy (NCBI): domain Eukaryota; kingdom Metazoa; phylum Arthropoda; class Insecta; order Dermaptera; family Forficulidae; genus Forficula; species Forficula auricularia. The sequence continues at coordinate 101,210,525 of JALMQS010000099.1, forward strand.
AATTATACGCATTGACCAACAGAATGGTACTTGATAAATATAGCAAATTATAACAATACATGAAGAACTGTCCGATTTGAACGAAAATTAGCTGTATACCTTCTAGTCGATACCCGCCTTAAGATTCTAGTTTAATTGATATGAAATTTACGATTGTTGAAAGCGCTGTATTCAGCCAGATATAAAGTATTTTTGATAAAATCTTAGGCAATTCAAGGAACATCCCGAGATACGGGTATCAACATCAAACTAATCATGCAAACTATCTGTATATTTCAATTTTTGGTAGAATGCAATATTTCCACATAGGTGCTATATTATCTAAGTGAAAGTAAAAAAATAATGCCATTGCGATAGGATTACTATTCAAAGCAATTTCAGTAACAAAGCAATTTTGAAAATTGTGTATAAATAAATAAATAGCTTGACTCAGACAAATGAAAAAAAAATAAATGCATAACATTGAAAACTGAATAACCCAACACATTTAATTAAATTAAAAGTTCAATGTAATAAGAAATATTATTCAATTGTTTTATTCTAGACAAGACGTGTAGAGGTCTAGTGAGGTTGAACTGTCCCTATAGACCGAGAGCTAGTGAACTCGATGAACTCTTAAAAAAACTCAAGTTCTTTACCGTAGAGCCTAAATTTTACGCAGCCTTGAAAAAGAGGTGATAAATTGATTGCCTATATTAAGGCGTATGGTGCCTGGAAATATTTAACTAAATCTGACACATTGGGGAATGGGTTTTGGACTATATTTATTAATGTGACTATGTATAATTATGAAGATACAAAATCAAATATACAAGGGTAACTTCACTTAGCAATGTATTAAATAAACAAACAAACTTTGAATGGTTTATTAACTACACTAAAAAAAAACATTGAAAAACAATTAGTTCTTCGCTGTTTAAATTTTAATTTGGTCAATTATTCATAAATTAAATTATGGACAAAAATTCAAAAAGAAAAATTCATCAAGTCAACTTGGAACAATAGAATAAAAAATATAGCAAAAATTAGAATTATGTAAAAATTATAATATTTCGACAGTAAATATTTAAATTATACATTTTAATATTTTGAAATATATTTATAAATATGAAAAATCATAATGTATTTATTTTTAATTTTTTTGGAAAAGAATTCAATAAAAATTGCCATTCAAAAGTTTTATTAACCTTAACTTACATATTTATTTTTCGAATAAAATATATATATATATATATATTTATATCACTTTTCTTACTATACTTACTTGTAGAGTTTATTTCGTCATTATTTAAATTGAAATCACTTTTGATTTTGAATGTACGTCTTTTACACCCTTAATGGAGTAATAGGATAGTCCTTTAGCACACAAATGATAATAGTTAATAGTGTAAAAGTAAACGATTTCGGGAGAGTTATGGGGATCTATGTATATAATTTGTGGATTCAATTATAGAATAAATTATTATCACTCACCACATTCGCTGATGCGTTCGACAGATAAAAACTCCAATGTACTAACCTAAAACAAAACAAAACAGAGAATTAAAAACATAAAACAATATCCGTTAATGGTTTCATTTTCCATTAGGGCTTTTTCTCCATACGTCCCTACTATGAGAGAGGATTGTAATCGTGGAGAAATTTATAGGTTTTTTATTTGGCATTTTCGAAATTTGACTCAATAGTAACTATTAGTTACCATATGAAAGATATTAATTTGCCGATGGTAATAGATTCAAATTTACAAGAAATCATAAGTTGTTGTCATCTATTAAATTCGATGGAATGGAATATTTTATTATATGTCAGAGGGGTTGAAAAACAACCCCTCTGACATATAATTAAAAATATTCCATTCCATCGAATTTAATAGATGACACCAACTTATGATTTCTTGTATTAGTTACCATTATTACAGAGTAATAAGCTGAAATATGGCACACAAATAGATATATGATTTGATTAAGACTAATGATTGAATAGTTAATTAAATTAAAGTTTTATTTCTCGGTTACCTGTTTGTAAGGGACATATTTTGCTCTATGTCCATTTGAATTATTTCAGGGAACGCAGAAGCACATTCAGAGGTATTTTTATTTTTGAAGCAATAATCATTCGAAGGAAATGCGCTGAAGAAATCACACATTTCATCCCAGTTAAATTTGTGAAAAATCTTTATTTCTCTGGGATTTGAATGGATTAATGTGGATTTTTCTAAATCGTTAGGGGGATGTAATTTTGATTAAGTTTTGTGGTCCGAATTTCCTAGAAGTGCGAAAATGCTAGAAAAAGTATTGAGAAGGAGAAGATGAGAGAAAGATATCGAGAAGATGTGGGGTGTCATTGGTGTTAATGAGCTGAAATTTCGCACACAAGATTGAAATTACAATTGAAAAATGGAAAAAAAAATCATAAAATGAAAAAATAGTAAATTCTCAAGCTAATGAGCTTAAATTTGACAAGCAAGTTTGTAAACTAATAACTGTATGTTTGTAAGTTAATAAGCACATAATTAATTCACTTTCTTCAACTTTCTAGCTCAAATCATTTCTTGAATAAAAAAGAATGACCAAAATCACCAAAATTTGCGGAAAGTGTATTGCAAAAAATTTTATATTTTACTTACAATTTTTTTTTATACATATATATCTTTAAATATAAAACTAAATATTTGAGCATCTTTTTTTTTACAAAATAGTTGGAATGTTTTTCAAAAATCACCTCGGGTTAAAAACCAATGTATATTAAGAGAGAAAAAATTTAATTGTTAGGATAAAATCTAGGATTTTAGTAGAAATATTTTTAGATTGCGATAACAGAGGGATTCATATTTCTATTAAAATCATAGATTTTGTCCTAAAATTAAATTTTTTCTCTATTAATATACCATATATATAAGTTGAAATGACATCTATGATAAATTGTTTGATATAATTCAGCGATAGTTTAATTAAATTAATTAAATATAAAGACGAAATGTATTAAAGGTTGTAACATTGTGAACGAAACGCATTCATATAAAAATAAAAAAATATCTCGACATGAATCTCAAGTCGTTAGTCCTGTGATTCCGAATAGCCACCCATTTTTCTAATTAGATTAATAATTAAATCAGTTTATGTCTAGAAAATCGCCTGTTTCTAAGAATAAAAAAATTAACGACCGTCTGGGGGTAATAAACCCAAGCGAATGGAGGAAGTGTGGGTTGTTCGCGATTTATAATTATGAGCCTAACCGCCCGGAGCCCCCATTTCGCTACCTCTTTAAAAATGTGTCGACAGCAAAGTCCGCGAAACCCCTTATGCTAACGAGCGAGTCCCCATCCCGGGGGGTGCACACCTAATCACGAGGGTGGCTCCACAAAGACAATTAGAGAATAGCGACCTTTATCATTATTATGATGTGAACCCTCGATAATTACTGACGCGTGCATGCGCTATTTCGGAGGGGAGGGGGTGGCGATTCAAAATTGCTAGATAACGCTAACGAGTTTATTAATGTTACTCCCTATTTATTATATGATATATTTAGAAAATAGGGGATAATTCAGAGGGTGAGTGGCTTTTTTATTTTACAAACTATGATTAATATAATTACAAGAGGGTCATTTAATTAAGCAATAAACATAATGTTTTAATATAAAAAGACACCTAGTCGGTAAATCCAATTTAATTATTGAATCGACAACGCAAGCGTCGTTTCATGGGGAGTTGAGGGACTATTGAGCCTAAGTATTTAAACAACATTATAGTGAAGTAAATTATATACAACTGCAAAAAACATCACACATAATAATTATAAAATAAAATAAATCAAAGCAATTTTTTTTATTAATATTTACACTAGTCCTACATCAGTTTAAAATGTTATCTTGTAAATTTTGTTATGATTACCGAGTCTTACAATAGTATAATCATCCTATTTGATTGTCTCATAATGTGCTCCCACCTCTGAATTTACAACCCTTTAATTTTAAAATATGTATATATGTTTGGAGGTGAGTGTCTCAAGGGTCTGACTAGTTGTCCGGAAAGCATATTAGTGATTGGGTTCAACTCCTGAGGCGACAGGACCCTCCTATATCAATATAAATATATCTATTAAAATCTTTGATTCGACCTAAATTTCTTAATAAATTAATTAAATATCGCAAGTTGATTTTGAGAAAAAATTCGATCTTTTTTTCTCAAATAGATACTCATTTCTTTGAATTTATTAAAATATTTTAAAGTAGCTTGGTATGAGTACTTTTGAGGAAAAAATATTTAGTTGCTATAGTCATGATGACAGATGATAAACTCAGAATGCAATTATCAGTCGCACTTGGCCATTTTTAATTAATATTTTGATTAATTAGATTGAGAAACAGGGATGAATGAAAATTAATTTAATTCAATTTGTTTTACTTATTAAAAACTAAAATAGAAGTTTAATTTCCCAAAAGAAGTAGATTCGATTTTCCAGCTCTGAATGATTTTTACTACATTTCTGAAGAATTTGTATTTTATAGATTTTGATTTATTGTAAAATTTACTTGAAATCAAATCAATATACAGGGGCGGCCGGACCAGAAATTTCACCCCTTTCACTTTATATATTTTTAAACTAATTATTATTTAAACTATATAAAATTAGGTACTTTCCAAATGGTTGTGAGAGTTAATATTGTACTGTATTGTATTTACTTTGAAATAATCATTTACAATTCTTGAAGAAGAATTCAATTACATTTAGGGAAAGCTGTGTAGTTTTATAGTGAAACATATTAAACACAGGAGTTTTTTAACGGGTTATAGTGGTGTTTCAAAACTAAATTCAATTGTTGAAAATAACTTTGATGTGGCAAAGCTTCTGTCAACTTTTTAAAATAAAACATCAGTTCGGATACAAAAGTCTATTGACCAGTATGATACTTTTATTCATGGTAGTGTTAATGCAATAGTTGGATATAGTCAATCAAATTGTGGAGACCTCACGCCTTAATACTATCACGATGATGAAGCAGTAACGCTACGCACGCGACCAAGACCCCACCATCTACATTTTAAAATGAAAAAAATGAAGAAAATTACGTCAGAATATAAATTTCCTAATAAGTTTCAGTTTCTATATTATTTTATAAATCAGCAAATAATATTTGATCATTCAAAATCTATAATAGTAATGTACATATTGTTTTCAGAGAATAGATTTGATATAGCTGAGAAGATAGAGAGTAATATAAATATGACAATTTAATCAAAATGGTCAGCATATATTAATAGGGTAGATATAAAATAATGACTTTATTTTTATATGGTGATTCAAAGTGAGTTGGAAGTTAATTAAAAATCCATTGTTGACACATCATGCCTAGATCTCACTATCGGCATGTTCAAATATTCTCAACACGCCACTCGAAAATGCCTAGGACAAGGGTTTCAATAATACATCAACCTATCGACTAGTTTGGTTTCCCCTAAATCGAGAGGCTATTTTCAGAAAAAGAATGTGTTTGAACTATTTTGTTCCTGGTTGTTGTACTCTTTGATGACAACTACGACATCCATCACAAATGACTCGACAGTTGCAAAGGTTGGCTTTTAAATAAATAAAAAACAAAACAAAAAAAAAACGATCAAAACAAAGACTTAATCGAAAATGTTTGTCAAACTGGAATTCGTGTCATTTTTCTTCCTATCCGTCTTTAACATAAAGGAAAAAATATAGGATACCTGTATATATATAATATGTATATCTTGAAAAAGAATTTTTAAAAACATAACTACCCACCGAAGTCAGTTAAGCATTTTGTCTCCTTATTTATTTACAAAGACAAAAGATTCCAAAGAAAAAATGTTTTTCTCTATTTAAGGGAGTTGACCCCTAAACGATTACAATCCGATTATTTTTAAATTAATAACGTTATTGTAGGGAAATAAGGACAATATCTTATGTAAATAATTTTTATTTTTTGCCAACGTTTCGTCAACTTTGTTGACTTCCTCAGGGCTCAAATAATGAACTTCCTTGCATATTTGTCATTTTATAAATATTCCTTTTTAGCAAACATATCAGGCCAGTCATCAAATGTTTGATTGGAACTATTCTGAACCTATGACTATATGGACCCCTCACGCCCCTTTAAAATCAAAAAAGTTGGGGACCACTATCGTTTTAGACAATTAGCCCACGTACTATCAAATTAACAAAAGAAATTCCATAATAATTAAAAAAAATTTCCATCAAATTATCAAAAGTTATTTTTCGATTTTTTTTTTGAGAATCAGCCATATATATATAATAATAAAACTTGAGTAAGATACGAGGTAGGTTTCACAAAAAACGAAATAAATTCGATATATTTCGAGTTGTTGTCATCGGAGTTAGAAAACTGATTATACATTGGAAAAATAGTTTTACAAGTAAGATTTAAAAAAAAAATTTTAACTGTATGTGGTGGGGAAATAAAGGAAGAAGGTATAGATCCCTTTCAGCCAACTCAAATCTCAATAGAAAAATATTTATTCTTAGAACAACTTCTCCTTCTTCCCCTACTTTCCCCCCACCACATACAGTTAAAAATTTTTTTTAAAAATTCTTACTTGTAAAACTATTTTTCCAATATATAATCAGTTTTCTTAGACTCCTGATGATGGGATAACCCCCGAAATATATCGAATTCAAAACTCAATTTTGTTTTATTTCTTTTTTGTGAAACCTACCTCGTATCTTACTCAAGTTTTATTATTATATTAAAATGTTTCACCTAGAACCAACACCGAACTCCTTAAAAGTTTATATATATATATATATATATATATATTTGATATATGTGTGTATGTTTACTTGCATCAAGCAGAGGACAACCTCTTGTTTCTCTTTTATGAATTATTTCTTCACTAATTCATTAATCCTTCAACCGGAAGTTCTGAAGCGATTAGCTAGTAATAAGTAAAAATTTTAAACTATTTTTAAGATATTTTTTCAATTCAGGTTAATGCAAGTATTGTCTAAAAATCCATATAATAATATTCTAATCTAAAATAATCAAAACAAACAAAAAAACTACTCATTTAATGGGGGATAGTAAAAAGAAAAAACACTCTGCCACCATTTTTATAACTTTTTAATAACAACGTGTAAAACAACAACCTTCCGACACGATTGGTCGAAATTAAATGCTCGATGTAAAAAAATTTCACCCTCACGAATATTTAAAAAATAATATTTATTTATATATTATTCCATGCAGTAGCAAAATAAAATAATTTTATTGCTCGTCATTTCTTATTAGTCAATGGTGGAGTAAAGGGTTGGCGGGAACACACTGTAAGAATCAGCCGGCCAAGTGCGAGTCCGACTCGCATACCGAGTGTTTCAGTACTTTAATTCTTTTCTTAATAAAATCCATTCCTGTTTGTCTTTCAAAAGGAATGATATGGACTATTTTTAATTTTATTGTTAAAATCCTACAGGTACAAAAATCACATTTTTTCGTTAAAAGTAAACACTCACAACTTTAATGGAAATTAAACTTAAAAAAAATATTAAAGTTCTACTAAAGGATATATTGATACTCCAAACCTCATAATAAAAATATTTTTTTTGTTTTTGACCCCATAAAAAATTTAGCATTCACCAAAATAATAATTTTATTAAAATATTAGGACGATTTTTATTTTGGGGGAAAATGAATATAAATAACCTAATAATTTTTAATTAAGCAGAAATCATTGAAGTGGTCTGGTTAGTGGTAAATTTGTTTGTACTAACTTACTATTATAACGAAACCATTTTACCTTCATGGGGTTTCTAAGTCCATGAGAATCAGCAGGTATATGTTTGTTTGGATCAAGCAGATGATAATCTCAATGATTTTTCATTAATAATCAAAATACATATTTTTAATAGAAATCTCAAGTTTGTGTCTTTTTCTTAGCTACGAGCTATAATTCTGAAAGGCAGACAATCATTGTAGCGACACTAACGTTTTACTTAGGTACAGAACCCTAAAAACCAAGCAACGCTAGTGGAAACTAAAAATAAATTAAAAGTGGAGAAAAAATTCAAACTTTTTTAAGAGACTCGGTAAGCGCTGTCCGCAACTAAAGTGATTTATTTGTCAGCGAACGGTTCGAGCTACAAAGTTGAAATCTCGCAAGCAGATGGTATTTATTTTATTAATTATAACACATTTGCAGAATTTCAGTTATTTATTAGTTACAAATAGTTGGAAATACTGTATAATAATTCGATTTTTTCTGATTTTAATCATTTTCTTCCAAAAATTTGTAAATAGAAAGCCTAAAATCTAATCAGTATTTTAATTATAAATACACAATTCTATGCTAGAACGAACTTTCTAGGATTTATTGTTTCTGAATTCTAGGAAAATTTTGAATTATTTCAGTTCATCTTTAGTTGATGATCAACTCGTGTTTTACTAAATGATTAAAAGTTTATTTCGTCAAGCTTATCAAATAATTTACTAGAGCGTGTTTGGATGAAAAAGACTGAATCACATAAGACTACTTAAAATAAAATTAAAAATTTCGAGGGAATTAAATAGTCACCCTTCCCCCAATGGTACAGTCAGGGGTAACAATATATTAATTAGAAAAACGGGTATCTTTTAGCCTTAATCTCTTTTTCTAAAGAAATTCATTGGATTTACTTAATAATTTTATTCTAGTCAATTTATATGAAGATCAAATTAAAATTAAAATGATTAAAAATGATAAAATGATTACATAAACGAATGAAATGTCGAGAGTTGAGAAAACATTTATATTTCTGATAGGGCTATTAGTTCAACCTCTCATGGACTATAAATTATTTTTATTGATTCACAAAAATAATTGAATTTTTTTTTACTTTCTTTTAAAGTAATACTATTTACTTATTTCTCAGAATATAAAATTAATATTTTCATCTACACTGAGAAACAAAATGATACTAATGAGCATGTTTAGCGAACGCAACAGTTGAGCGCTTATCGTATGTTTTGAGGTGGTTAGTTTGCTGAACAGATCGCTTAGATCAGTGGTGGGCAACCTTTTACATACCATGCGCCAATTTTTTCACATACGAGTTCATATGCGCCATTCAAATCAAGCATCTTTTATACCCTTCTAACGAAAGGAAATAGAACCAATGAATCGGTAATATTGGTTTCTTAAGAAATGTTATGATAAAATGCGCCATCTCGTCCACACTCGCCTATTTATGGAAGCTGATTGTTGCATTGATTAAGACTAACATTGTACAATTTGATCCAGATCGGAAAAAGGTTTCATATTTTTTAACCTCTCCCCTAATTTTTGGTCCAAATTCAAACAAAATCTCTTCACCTTTAAATCCTAATATAAAATATGTATAAATATAAAATTTTGTTTTGATACTTTCATTAGTTTTTGAGCTAGAGCGTACAAAAAATTTCGTAACAAACGCACCCACGCACTCCCTAACAGATATTTTGACAAAATAATTAATTTAACTTAAAATATATATTTTTCGATGTTCATTTTACAAGGCTTTACCGTAGACAAAAACACCGTGAATTCGGTAAATTTTTTTATCAAATTAGTTTGAGCAGTTTTTGTGATATTTCGAAAATATATCAAGCAAAAAACAAACGAACATTTTTTCAATATAATAATAAAAAAATTAGGTAAAATTGGTGGGTTTCACATAAACATTTTTTCCATGTACGATTACAATACATCTCCATTATCCTCTCCTATGTTTAAGTAAAAATATTTAAAAAACAAAAAAACACGCTTATATTATAAAATGAGCTGGTTTAGCTTAAAATTAATTAAAACGAACGCCCACGGTTTTACATTTTGAAATACATAAAAGAGTGATTTTTAGGAGTTTTTTCAAATGTTTCCTTTATTTCGTTTATTATATATTATAATAATTTGAGGCATAATATATATTATTTTGTTCAATCGTTTTTGACCAGTCTTTGGATTTCGCATTTGACATTGGGTGAGAAATAGAAATAATTATTTCAAAGTGTACTAGATATACTCGTAAAAAATGATCTTTGACTTATTAAATATCTTATAAGCCGTGACGCTTAGAGTTAATGTTTACATTATATTTTTTAAATATATAAACATTATATTTTTGCCTAGTAATTTCTGGAATTGATGAATTATTATAATGGTAATCTCACATAACATCAATATTAAAATTAATTAAAAGCAAATTAATTTGTTGAAAGTTAAATCGGGTTGTGTCAATATTAATAAGTGTTTCTATTTTCTGCCGGTTCCCTGGTTGTGGATTCGTGTAAGAAACCCCAAAAATAGCCCAGCCCTAACTACGGCCATTTAGTACATCCCTTTTTTTTCAATTCCATTAATTGAAATTAAAACCATTTGAAAATGAAATTGGAACAACTAAATAGCCATCGCGCTCAACAGCTGTTAATTACTTTTTATTTATTTACTTAATTTTATTGACAATTGGATGGGAATATTTTATTGATGAAAAAAGTGAAAATACGTTTCGATCTACTAAAGTACTTGACTATAAATTGGCTATTAATATCTGAGACCATATTAATATTTTTTTCCCTTCTGGTGGTAGCCGATACTCTTTGATATGGGACTCCCTCAAAAGGAAAATTCTCCAGTTTGTTTATTAAATAGATTCAAATTATTATGGGAATAGGTATATATATATATATTTATTAATCAGTTCATGTATCAATAATAATGAAGCAATATTTTTTTTTTGTTTTTTGACAACTCAGCTTTTCCATTTCACATATATAAATTTAATTTTTTAATAAAATAATAAGAATAATTAAATTATAAAAGATGTACTAATTTACCTATATAAAGTGTTTAATTAATAAAATATGAATAAAATCGAAAATGAAGAATTTAAAATTGGCTATAAAAGTTCAAATTACCTAAAGCAGCCGACTTAAGAATTCTAAAAAAAATAAAGAGAAATTATTGAGCAATTTTTTGTCGAATAAAAACTCGTCTGGACTTGTCTTTGACATGCTTGAACTGGAAGATATACCAGTGAAGGAGTTGAAACCTTCTATCAGCACCCTTTTCAGAAAAATAATTCATTTTAATTGCCCCTTCAAACTATGCAACAATTTTATTTCATTTCGACAACCAAAAAATGTTTTTTATAGAAATATTTGAAATAACGGATACTAATTTGAAAATTTAAAGATCCTCCTGAATTTATGAAAATACTCTAAATGTTTGAAATTTTAGGGATGCGCCGTATCCACAGCATCCATGGACCGCACGCCACTGGTATATATGGTATATACAAAGAATTGGTCACTTAAATATTAAATTAAAGTGTTTTTTAGTCACATAAAATAAATAAATACAATCATTTTAATCAATTATTATAATTTATTTGAATGATTATTTTATCTGAATAAAAACCGTTTAATTTATAAAATTTAAATTCCTCATAAGTCACTTAACTTTTGGAAGAATCTTAGAAAAATTAAATATTAAAGTGTTTAAGAAAGTTCACTCCCCATAAGTCATGATAAAGTTTTAGAACATAATTACAACAACTCGATTTAAATTATTTAGCATGACAACTTCCTGGATACAAATCAAAATTATTCGGGTACAATTCAATCATTGATCCAAACCTAAAACTGAATATGGATTTGATGGATTTGTATTGAATGCTGTTCGTGGACTATCTATCAAAAAAAGATTTTACATATGAATAAATCAAACATTCAGTCCGATGAAATTACCAAAAGGGACAGACAGCAATCAAAATAAAATTAAGAAATAATTCGAATAATTTAATAATGATTACAAATGAAAATTTTCTAGGTTTATTAAATGACGGAAATACTATGATTATACCTTAAAAGAAATATCATTTCATCTAATCCATTTTTAATAGCAAACATTGGACATCCAGGTGGATGGTTTTCGGCTTCCACCAAAAACCTCTAATTATAGATAAACTAAAAGAATTTTATAGTACATCGATTTGGTCAATTTATTTTTATAATTTATTTGCTTATTTATACTTTATAAACAGTTTTTTATACTTATTTTTCATTTAGACGATTTTTGTATACATTTGGCTTTTCTCATAATAGAAAGTAAAATATTAGGGAACAAAAGGTCCCCTTAATCATACAAATTCGTATGTTCGGCTCATTTGTCGTTTCTGTTATTTAAAACATTCCTGACTTGAAAAACACATGTTTGAGTTCACGGATGGGCAAACGATAATTAATTTTTACTAACGAGATTCAAAATGCCATTTAGACTAAAAGTATTAACCAAAAAATATATCAAATGTTATTTAAATAAAAATTTTGAGCTGCAAATTAGAAAACTTAGATTTATTCAAATTTTTATTTATTTTTTTTAAAGAAAATCAATCAAAAACATAATTTGCATAATTAGGATTACCTATATCAGAATATCAAATCGTCTGAACTTAGTGATTCTTTAAATACATAGGTAACTGAAAATAATAGGTAATAAACTATTTTTAAAAATATTTTTCACTTAACTTGAATCTACTGCTCTGATTGGGTCTGGAAAGAGTGTGCATGGGGGGAGGGGGATATTGTTTGGTAAATTGTTGGTAAAATCCCTACTAGCAAAATAGCTTTATAATTTTAGGCTTTTATAACTGTTATGTTTTGTTGATGTTTTATAAGCGTTATTAATAACTGAGGAGACAGAAACAAAACATAACAGTTATATAACCTAAAATTATAAAGCTAGTCTGCTAGATGGGATGTGTGGGCCTTAGTAATAGAATTAACTATAGCTTTTACAATATTTATACAAAAACATTAAAAACTATTTTTTTAACCAGAGTAGAACCCGAGTTCAAAAATAATTGGCTACCCTGCGAGGTTGACCCTTCTGACATTCGCATCGCGCTAAATATTATTCTCTAAGATTTAATCATCATTTGTATGATTTTGTGGAGTAGTAGGTAATTCTAAATTTAAACACCATCTCTCATGATATTTTTTAGAAATTTAGAGTCTATTTCTTTAAGCAATTTAAAATTTTATATTAAATTTGATGATAGTCATTTCAATAGCCTTCTATTTTTGAAGAAATTCAAAATTTGAAACATTCAAAAATCTTAGATTTAAACTGTATAGCATGGCTACGTGTTTGAGTTTAGAATCATCAGACCTCGAAATTTAACAAATGAAGATTAAATCTTAGAATGAAATATTTAGCTGATACATAATATGTCAGATGGGTCCAGATTGCTATTTTCGGAACTTGGCTCTAGAACTAGCATACTCTTCCTGAACACAACCCTTCTGACATGTAATAAAAATTATCAATGACAACTCGAATTAAGTAGATGACATTTCTTTACTGATAACTATATATGGATATTTATTTATAACAAAGGAAGAATACAGTAGTTAAAATATGTTATAATTGTAAGCTAATATTTGAGAGTAGTAGAATATGCAGTGATTTCCACCAGCGCAAAGGAAATAAATCTTTTCAACGGGATCCGCGAGAGATTCCGAGATTTCCTACTAAAATAGGCGATTAGCTACTAAAAGTATTTAATTTAAAATATAAACTAAATTTTTTCACACTTTTTTTAAAGACAATTAAATCACTTAGGTAGAAGTTCGTTTGTAATTAATGAGATTAACATCTGAATTTTTTTTTTTATTCGTTTTAATGAGGAGAGCAACCTTCGTGGCAGGAAAATTGGACAGGCCGGGATTCCATCCGAAAAAATCTCTACCTTTGCCAGCGTTGTTGTTTTTTTTCTTCTCTTCGCGTTTGTTTATCTAATCTAATCTCAGGGAAAAGCAATGATGATTGAATTAGTGATAATCACTGGAATCACGAGATACATTTTGACGAATAATGTATTCTAAATAGCGGCGTGTATAATCAAAAGCGGAGAAACATTTGTAAAAATTGCATACATTTCCGGCCAATTTTAGGAATACATTTTTCATTGAACAAAACCTACAGATATTATATTATAGTAGCTGAAAAATTAAGTTAAAAATTATATAATAGTTTGGTGAAAAAGAAATCCATTATTTTGTCGAACGAGAGAATATCAAAAGAGTGTGTCTTCTGCTGGAATTATACATTTTTAATTTATTTGTAACGAGACTATACTCGTTGCAAATAAATTAAAAATTTATAATCTCCAGCAGAAGACACACTCTTTTATTGTCTCCTTCAATTTATAAAAATTCTGCTACTCTCGGCAAAAACTTTCAATTTCATTATTTTGTCGCTCGATGGCTCTAGTGTAGATGTATCTCCTGATGTGCTGATCGACATAGGTGTATAGTTGCTATACTTATAAGCATTGAAAAAAGTGACATTCCGTACTAAAAAAATTCTTTTAACAATTTTGTATTTAGTCGAATCGGTTGTTAAAGTTATTTCTAGTGCGTAAAAGATGGACGTAAATAAAGAGAAATTCGGCATATTTTACAAACTTGCTTCGATAAAGGAAATTTTAGTTAAATGTATAGGGCCTATCAAAAGTGGGAAGCAAGAGGGCAGATGCCCCGTATTTCACGATTTTGGGGGCATTATTATAATTGAATTTGTTAATGTTGAAGCTTCTGTTGAATAAATAAATGTTATAATATAAGAAATATTAAAGTTCGTTCTCGTATTAAAATGTTTGTATTTCTGATACCAAGAACTGATTAGATTTTGGGATCTCTAGTTTAGGAATATATCATATTTTCTCAAAATAATTAAAATAAAAACATTCTTTAAAAGTTTATTATATTTATGCTTATTACTAGGGCGAGTCTAACTGGGTGAGTGCACTCAATCTTGAAAGCGTTTTTACTTTTTTCTCAAAGTGACAAATATGATTTTAAGATGTTATAATTAGCAAAAATAAATAATTTCTTCAATTTTTTAAATTTTCACTTTTTATTTTATTATCTTCTAAATGTAAAATTTGTTTATTCTTTTCTTTTAATATAATTTTCCGCAACATAAAAGAAAATTTTGCCACGAATGAAAAAAAAACAGTTTACTTAAATATAAAGTATTAAAATGTAGGTATTTTAAGAGAAGGTAAACTTATATCTGAGTATTATCATTTTGTTATTCCATGATCATCAAATATTTATTTGGCATCTCGATATCCAATAATGTTTGGTTATTTTATGTGCACATCTACCTTTTCCCTTCATAACTTAGTATTTCTACGTCTCTATATGGGCTGAATTTATCTCGAATGGCTGACACGGAATTTTAACTCAAATGAATCGAGTGCTCCGATCCTCGAAATGTTTTTCCTCAGACAGTAATAAATACCTACTTTGATATTGGATATTACTATATTATTAGATAATGAATCAATCCCTATTTAAGTCATATTTTCAGATAGAAATACCTAACGCCCTTCAGTGGGTTAAAATTATTTAGAAATGATCTATAGACGTATATTCTATACTAGAAGTGTTTATAAATTTCATAAAAGTGGTATTTCCTGAAAATACATAATAATTATATTATTATAATTATATATTCAAATAATGCTGTCTTTTGATTCAAAAACTCAGGATTAACGTTGTAGGTAATAGAAGGAAAAAGAAAATGTAGTTCTAAATAGATTTATTTTCAATATAAGACTCACATAATTATATTTGTGTTTCTCATTTTCAATATTATTTTTCTACCATTTAAAAATGACTTTAATCACCTAAGAGTCTTTAAAGTAGCTTTCAGTTAGGCAGAGCTTATTTCATTATTAATACAAAGAAAAAGTAATCTTTTTTTAATTTAATAAACAATTATTTTATGAACTAAAAATATAATTCAAAATTAAGCATAAACTCAATAAATAACTTTTTTTGATGTTGTGTTGTAAAAATATTATACGGCGTAAAAAAAATCAATCTTCAGAAATAATCCCCGAGTCGCCTGGAATGTCGGCAGCATGGGGGTAGTTAACTAAATTTAAACTTATATATAAATAATACCTACTGAGGTTTTATTGGCCCCTCCCCTCCTGAGAAAACTCCTGTGAACACCCATGATTCCAACTACTTTATTAATTATTATATAATTAATTACTTAATTAAAAATTCTTTTATTCAGACTCCTGAGTAGTATTTCAGACGACCCTTCATTTTAAAAACAATCTCGCCATTTTGTTTTCTATGATTGGATGCAGATATTTAGTACCTCCTCTTTACATTTTCTCTTATCTAAAATTTCATTCTTGGTGTATATTTATTTGAACTTGAAAGAATCGGGTAGAAAAAATAAGCATACAAAGACCCAATAAAACTCGAGAAGCGATAAGAGCCTTAAATAATGGGCGGAGCCAATAAAACAGCAAACCTTCAAAGGAACAAATCAGCGAAGAGAAATGGCTGAAATTACTACAAAACGATAAATATTTATATATCAATTTAATAACCAATGGCTTAATTAGGAGGAGGGCAAGGGGAGAAGTGCTCCCCTACAAAGCTCATTGCCCCCCTAGAAAATCGAAACTACATTAAAACGAGGCATCACTTATGTATTTCTCATTAAATTATTTCGTTACTTCCCAAATTTGTCAATTCTACAAAAAGTTAGTTGATCTCTAATCGGATTACCGAAATTGAAACCTTGTGGTGGCTAATCAGCTGGCCGATTGCCCACCTCTCTTGGAAAAATCCCTAACTACCCCAATGGTCGGCAGCCTGCAATAGATCTCACACATATGTTGGAGAATTCACTCTAATCTAAGCTGCCTACATTATAGGCGAACATGAATTAATTTTGCTCTGAATTACATTTTAAAATGTTAAAAATTGTGCTATATCTTAGCACCAAGGCGAATTCAGATTTTAACAGATGTTTAAAAAAGTGTGATTAGGAATCATCCAAACACATAAATCGTCACAATTTCCTTGAGCTTTACCCGTTTCAAGCTTCTGTTGACAGTAAACATTTAAGAGAGCTCATTTCTTCGGGTCGTCCCTGAGGCGTAGAGTATAAATCTTTATTGCACTGTATGAATATGAAGTATCAAAACCGTTAGTAAATAAGAGTTGAAATTTTATTAAAATCACACATAATTAATTATAATTATTTATTGAACACGAAAATAATACAATAAAATCTGCCGACGTTTGATCGACTTATTCTGCGATCGTTCTCAAGTATGACACCAATTCGATTTTAGGTTGACTGCATATATAATGTTGTAGGTGGTTGCATTTGTTATTAAAAGAATTAAATATAATTCTTTTTTAAGCATTATATTGTATATACAGGGGTGCCCCCTAGCTTAAAGATCCCCGCCCCAGTTTCATGAAAAGTACCTTCCTCCCATTTTATTCACTTCACAAGAATTAGAAGAGCTTTTTAATACCTTTTGTTGGAGTTATAAGACTCGACCGCTTTTATTTTTACCATATAATACCTACAAATATGCAACAATTTTCACTCCCCCCGTACGAGACATATATATATATATATATATATATATATATATAGATAAACTAAAAATTCACTTTTAGGATCTGACCAAATGATGAGCTTTGCTCAACGAGATCATAAAAATATGTATGAATCGAGAAGAACAAATTTTCTTTTTTTAATGTATTCCATTTTCGGTTATTATTCATGCACGTTTGTTACATTTATCAGATAAGAAATTTATAATTGAATTTTATGGGGGGGGGGGGGGTGAAATTTCAACAAATTTCTTTTTCATTTCAATAAGTAGGTAGTATATTAATATATGAATTATTCAATTTTATTTTATTTATTTATTTTTTTTTTAAGAGAAAAAACCTCATAGGTGTTCTAAATTCAAAATGGAAAATTTCGAGAAAAAAATATAAATATAAATTGACAGCGCATTCACACACATCAGCCCGTTTTTATATATTCCAATATCTTTATTTCTCCTACCTAAAAAGGTTTTTTTTCATATCTAATAAAACTAGGAAAATCAATTTCCTATCCAAATCTCTTTCGAGTTATGTCATTCACAAGAGTGGAGCCATGTCTTCATTCTTTTCTACACAATTCGATTTCGGGCGCGTTGAATCAGGTAACTTGCTGTCAAATACAGGAAAAATCTCAAGCTCTTATCTATTGAAGCGATGCTTCGGTCAAGTGGAGTGTTTTATATATCTTTAGATGCTTTTTCATTCCCCCATATAGCAATATATTAAAGTGACAACACTTTTGGGAGTGGAATATTTAAGTTGTTTTAGGATAGTATCTTGGAAGTAGCCCTTCTATTTGTGCAGTAGAGCCCCTCGCATAAAAATCGACGTCTCCGCATTTGTCCATTTTATTTTTATTTGTATCTAAATATTTTTTCTACCAAACTTATTTTTTCGTTTTAGATGCAGATCCCTTATTTAAAGGAGACAATAAAAGAATGTGTCTTAATTAAAAAAATATTTTTCCAGCAGAAGACACACTATTTTATTGTCTTCTTTAATTTATAAAAATACTGCTACTCTCGGAAAAAAGAAACTTTCAATTTATATCGCTTATTGCTTATTTCGGTGTAAAGCTAATAAGAATTCGTTAGTTGTAATTTGAATTGAAAACGTTATTTAGAATACAATATGTGTAAATTTATACATTAAAAATTAACAAAATCAAGTAAGTTTTTAAATTTTTGTGTTTCTTTTTAATCTAGCGTCACTAATGGCTATATTTTCCCCAAATTTAATTTAAAGGCCGAGAATCAAAAATCTTATTAGATGTACCTATGTTTTATTTCGTGTCAGAAGGATCCCCCAGACCTTAAACTCACTACCAAACTTGCTTTCCGGGCAGGTAGCTCTTAAGGAATCTATCTTTGATAAATTTTTACACGTTTTTAATACATTTCAGAATGGTAGTATTCATCTTTCTCATCAGGAATTGAACTCAAGTTCGAAAAAGCTAATAAGATTATTAATCTATCCGTTCTTGAGAGTGGGATTTTCTAGTTAAAATTGAAAAAAATATATTAATTGGAATTGTTGTAATATGATTAATAATTTTTCAATCTAATACTATAGAATTTTTTAATTTTTTAATGTTTTATATGCATAAATACATCCCATAAAAATTCAAGACTCAAATAAAGAGCTCGATAAAGCTTGAAACGTTGATCAAAGTGAGGATTGCCTTTTATTTCGTATTGGCTGGCTGTGCATTAAATGCTAATTATAAAATACTGGCGAAACTTATTCTTAAGCTAATATAAAAGTTCAGGTAGTTTTTGGCACTTGGGTTCAATTCCCAAGGTCGTGAATACAAAAGCTTCTGACATGTAATATCAATTAACAATAACAAGTCGTGGTTAAGAAGATGATACTCTCGAGATTTTCCTCAAGTATTCAAATCAGTGCTTTATAACTCGGTATTACGCTTGTTGGCGAAAACTCGAAACGACTAGATACTGAATTCAATGTTGAATTTTATTTTTTTGCTTATTATTGTTCAAAACTAAGGAAAAATCATCTTATTAATAATATTTTCTGGTGCGTTAGCCTGGATCACAATGCCCACAATAACTCAAAAATGTGAGGACGTAAAAAATTAGTTCTTATATGCCATAATGTGTTTGTTTCTTAAACAAAAAAATGACCAGATTTTCTGTTTATTAGATTTTTGGAGCTTCCCGTTGGAAAAATCAAAAAATAAAATATAATCTAAATAATTTGGTAACTGCTTAAAGTGTTATAAGCTTATATTGATTTCCTTACTTAAATCCACTTAGTTACTTGACCTTAAAAAAAATATTTCCCTTCAATATACATTAACATTCAATTCCTAGTCTTCTGGATTTATTCTCATTTATGGAAATACATTTTATATTCATTTTGGGGAATGTAATTTGTTTTGACAGATAAAATTAAATAACAAAAGTAGAGTTGATTGTGTTGAGAAAAATCTAAAAACAACTAAAGTAGAAAGGTAAATTCCACAAATATTCTAGATTCAAAGAGAAATGTTAATTTCATGTGTGCCTCCAGCGTAAACAGCCCCTACAGCTTTTATTTGGGAGCTGTTGTCAACACGTTGCCGATGTTGCTGTTACAATATATTTACGGGTACTAAATAAAAAACAAGATGTATTTTTTAATACAAGGCTTATTAGAATCTGTACAGAGGAAGGGTGGCCAAGTGTTTGTCAGCCTCTCGATCGTTTGTCATTCGCCCTGATAATCTGAATACCCTCGCTTAAGTATAATCATAATCAGGTCAAGCTTTGTAACTTCTGGAATTACATAAACTAATGTTCCCCCTTGACTTATGCAACTCGTCGAGAAGGTATCTTACAACACTGCAGGTAACCATGGGGTAAACATTACTCTCTGACTATACAAATATTTAATTTTATTTCCCTGGGATTTATCATTTTGAACTATCAGATTTACAGATTGACACATAGAATTAAAATTGTTTAACCAGTTCAGGGAATCGTCTATTTCTGGAGGAAAATTCGAATTCAAATTTTTTTTCAGACACTCACAAAAAAAAATATTTGGTCTGACTTCATATAAATGCATTAAGGATTATGTAATGATAGTGAGTACACTAATGATTACTTTTAATGCTACTCTCAACTCAACTTTGTTGATTAAAAGTGTCTATAGGTATATCAGCACTTTTTAACTGCTGGCATATCGTGATCCCTTTTTACGATTGAAAATTTTTCCAAGACCCCCAGATATAAAATAAATATATACTAATAAATATTTTCCTATAGATGATTTATTTTTTCTAAACAATATACCTATGAAAATAAGTAATTTTAGGATTTGTTTCAAATATACGAAAAAATTAATGAAAGAAAAATCACGTTTTAATTAGACGGATGTCTTGTTTTTTGCTGCATAACAAATTTATATTGCTGCAATATGTAATACAATGGTGGACGTATAGGTATCTTCTAAAGTTTTTCAGTGTTGAGCGATATTTTTTGATGTAATAAGAGTCAAAGCTGAAAAAGTCCTTTCACATAAGTATGAGGGTTCTAGGAAAATTTAACGCCGCATTCTATATTGTGGTTTAATTTAACAATAATTTTGGAAATAATAATAATAATATTTCTATTGTTCTATTATATATATATAGGCTGAAATTGAGTTTATGGGCCGTGACGTCATAAGCAAACATGGCCACCACTCAACGCCTGTAGGGTATTCCTCTTCTGTGCTTAAGAATACAAATTGTTGTATAAGCACTAGCGCAAATGTAATTATGGTTAAAATTACATGTAAATTACAAAAAAATCAATAACTGAGTACATTATAGACTATTGTCATCAGCACCAAAACGTGCTACTGAAAATTTCAGCTCATTGGTTGGTGGTACTGGTTTAAACGGTCCATAAATCGCAATTTCAGCCAATATATAGAAATAATAGATAGATAAAAATATTATAAATAAAATTATTATTCCAAGTATGAGGTGTTTTATGGCAGAAGAACATTTAATGTAATTTCAGAAATTTCGGGAAATTCAGTTCTAGCTATGATCCAGAATTCATTCAAGTATTTTTGTAGAAACTCAAGGTTTAAATTTGAGTCACTCGGTAGTTCAGCAAATTTCTCTGAACCGAAAACTGAAACAACTGATTTCACTGTAAAATCGTATCACTACACTATGTCGCAGCGCGCCAACCTTATTTTCGGCACGCCAGTGTGTCGCAGGACACGTACGTACTTTGTGTTTGCGGCACATTTTGATTCTGAAATAATTTATAATAGGCTAAAAAATTTATTCATATATCAACGTACTTTTATCTCAATGGACTCCTAGTCTATTGATATCAATATCAAAATTTATTTATTAATGTGTATATTCTTTGGAAAGTGCCTTGATATAGAGAAGTACTAAAATTTTTATAAAAATATTTTATTTAATAAAAATTTTAATGTACATTTTAGTTTGTTGTTTTGGTTATTTTCTAACAGAATTAATGAATAACTTAACTATCTTCTTGAATAATTCAATAGTATCAAAGACAACGAATGGTAGAAAAAAAACACAAACAAGAGAAAAAAATTTGAATAAGTAAAATAAATAATTTGAAATTGAAAAAAAGAGTGTATACTAAAAATACAATCCAATTAAGCAAGTGGTTGTCTTTGGAGAGGAATCGCGGCTGATCTATAAGCGCGACTCGGTTTAGTTTAAAAGAAGAAGAAGAAGAAACAACCCCCCGTCCCCTTAAACAAAACCCCGGGTCTCTTTGAGTGTCCCACTTAGGGAATAGTTGAAATGGCTAAGAAAATAATAATAGAAGTGAGCCGATAAATCAGGAACAGTTGCAAAGCCGACTTGATCCTTAACAAATTAGTGGCATTTGTATGCATCCGTCTCCGGAGAGACATTTCATAAAACCACACTAATGGGAACCATATGGCGCACTGGGATTCACCCGCCCCCTCGCCCACCCAAAATGAGACGCGGGTCTCCCCCGTAACAACCGGAAAATTGTCTTGTTTTAATAGAATTCTCGCGGTAGAATAGCTAATGACCCTACGACATTTTTTAACGTTGTTTTATCTATGTTCCTATAAAAGCACGTAATCGAAATTTTTCAGGGGGAGGGAAAGGGAATAATTTATGTGGAAATGTTAAAAAAAAACTCAGTTTTTTTACTAGGTAGGTACGTTCGGTAAAGGATATTTTTTTACTTAATCAAAAATATTTAGTTTGCCGAGAGCAGAGTTGTTGATTCAAAAGAAGAAATCAATGTGGTTTTCGTCCGCTTGATGCGAATAAACATAGATAGGTATATATAATGAATATACTAGTATCTATCTATCTATGGGTTATTAAACGTTTCTAAGATTGTTTTTTTAAAAGATTTGTATATATATATATAGGTATAATATGCGTGAAAAAACTCCTAAATTTGAAATTTAGCCTATTCAGTTTACGAGCTACAATGCTCTGGCAGACGATCAGACAGATAGACATTGTAGTGGCACTAATAGGATATCGTTTTACTTTATAAACGGAACCCTAAAAATAAAAGTCAAATTTAAAAATATTTGAAATCTTCAAAACGTTCATTTCCGGAGATTCCATTCCATTTTTTACTTATTATTTTCAAGGGAAAGTAAAAAATTAATAATGTGTAAAGGATCTTCTACCTAAATAAAATTCCTGTTCATAATGTATCTTTTTTCTGTTCAAATCACTTTAGTGCTAACAATTTCGATACACTTTAATCAGATTGGCCTTTTTTTACGGATGATGTTTTCTTTGATCTTCTTTTCGAAAAGTCGTTTAATAGCAACATTTTGTTAGACGATTACAGGGTTGCTACCAATATGTTTTTTATCCCTCTCTCTCACTCTCTGGCAATAAAATGGAAAAAGCAAGACTGACAACAATTCACAGAGCTTTCAACACGCTTTAGAATGTATTGTCTGTTTCTCAGAGCACATTTTAACTGTACACTTCTTTTTTTTACAAGTAAACTGTACAAGAATGAATATTTTTTGTTGTCCCTATTAAAAAGAATTCGGAAATTTTTCCATTAATTAACGGCATTCTATCTCTCTATACCGTCTTCCTATCTTATCTAAAAGCGAATTAAATTTTCCTAGTGGCTGGAATATAACCCTTTTGTTTAAAAATTCGCTAAATCCATTAAGATTTTATTGGTTATAATTTTCTATCTAATTTATTTTGGAGACTTATAAATATTCATTGCTTCATATGTAAATCAAACTTATCTACTTGTTTAATGGAAATTTAAATGATAGTTTATTTATCATTTCCTACTACTTACTCGGGCATTATACCCTCGAAAATATAAAAGTAGAACAAAAATGAGAAAATTATTAGAAGAATTAACGTTAAGAATTGAGAATAGAAAAGCATTGCTAAAGGAAGAGAAGAGGAATTTATAATGGAAATTAAGATGATACTATTTCAAAGTATTTTCTTATTACTTTTCGTATTAAGGTTAAAGTGATAAATTAAAAGGAGGGAAATAAAATATTTTTACCAGAATATTTAACTCTATCCTCTATTTTCTATTTTGAGATAGATTGTGAGCAAGTATTTATAGATGGGGACTAGAGACCCCCATCCAATTTTCTATGATTTACATTTTTTTTTAATTTTTGTGATTTAAAATTACTTTTTTTCTTTTCTTTTTATTAGCCTAAATAAAATAATAAATTATATAAAATATTAGGGACAATGGACAAACTCATGGGGATCCCTCAGAAACATCTAGCTTAAACAATACTTAATTGTAAATCCAAATAAGTTATAATAAAAAAAAAAATTTACTTCCCCCCCCTTCAAAAAAAATAAAGAAATGTTAGGACCACTCTTACTATACTACACCTTATTATAAAATTAATAAAAAAAAAAAAAAAAATTAATGATTCATTTATTGAATATATAAATATAAATGATGATATTCTTTAATAATAGTCAGAAAAATGTTTATTAATATTGTGAACGTTTTATGAATTGTTCATTCATATTATACAAAAACGTGAACTTGTATTTATTTAATGACGTTTAGCATTCAATTGAGGGTCCTCCTTTTCAGCCCTAAAAAATAGCTAGGGATTATATGTAGGTGTATTACATATCAGAAACATTAAACACTATTGTAATTAATAATGTAATTGCTGTTATTAATTCGATAATTATATTTAAATTTATATGAAACTTTATATGAAAAAAGGGCGTTCATAGATAATTATTTTTAGTCCCAATCTTTCCAGCTAACTAAAACAAGAAAATATTCCAATTACAGTTTTTTCAATTTAAAAAACAAAAAAAAAATTATTTGCATATTGAATTTGAATTTATATGGACATTTGGATGCAGAGACTTGTTTTAGAAAATATATAATTTAGTGAAATATATTCAAATATATCTCAACGAGAAAAATGTAAGCTTTTTGAACTTGATGTCAAATTAATTTTTTCTTTTTTCTTTAATATTTGCGATACTGGATTTTTGCTAAGGATAATTTGAAATTCAGGAATCGGAAAAGATCATTTCAACAGCAACCCGGTGATGTCTTTCAAATCTTTTTCAGAATCATCCAGGAGGAACATTTCATATCACAGACTCATCATCAATAAAATTTGATTTGGAAACTCCATTGGGATTTGACCCACTGGGAAGTAAGTATTCACTGAAATGATCACACTAGTCGGCCCGACTTAACAAATTGATTTATTAATTTTTTTTTAGAAAAAGAGCAATAATTTTAAGTACGGCCTACATTTTCTTGCCTTCTCCATCCTAGCTCACTTTCTCATTCTATTGTGTAATATTGAAATTTAATTAAGATATGAATATAAAATTATTTTTATGTTTTGAATAGAATTAGAATTATGATTTCTTGTCATCTTTTCATCGCTGTTATGAACTTGGAATTAAATTAAACGTTCTAAATAATAGAAACAGAGCGATCGCGTGTTTTGTTCCTCGGTACTAGCGAGGGTTTTTGCAGAATTAAATAAACTGCGACGGATCGTTGCTAGACTTTATCCATAGCCATTTGAAATATTAATATGTTTATTTTTTTATTATTAATCAGATAAAAATCAGATTTGTCTTTTTGTTAAGTACTTGTTTACTGTAGAGCAAAGTACTTAAAAATATAATTTTCCTAAAATCTCTATATAACATTTTTTAAAGTGTGAATTTGATGAAAATTGGTTTAAACATTTTTAAGATATTTAGAAAAAACTAAAATAGTACTAGAATAAAGTATTAATGTTTGTGGGCCGATATGTACCAGTAATGGTAGGTTTTCAATTTCATTTAAATCAGTTGAACGATGTGAAAAATATAGTCCATGATAAAAGTAATCCATACATACATACATCCGCACAGACTATATGAAAAAAAATCGCACTTTTTGGCCTTTGGACGAGACTCCATGTAATTTTTGGGAAAATCGCCAGGTCCTAAAATTAAAACTTGATTGAAAATACTATAATTTGGGTCTTTGGTTAAGACCATAGGTCACTTCACTTGAGGACCATTTGAAGGCGCTTGGCGTCAGACCGATTACATATTTTACCCATATATTTTCTTCGCATTAATGGATAAAGTAAAAATAGACAATAAGATGCTAGTAATAAAAAAATTTAATATTTTTGGAAAATACATTCTTGAAAAATAGATTGGCTATATATTTCATACACCTATTCTATAGAGCTTTATTGGTAAAAGTTATATTTGGTCATTCTATTCAAATTGTGATCATCCAAAGGTTTGCATTTAGAAAAAAATACAAAAGAATAAACCAAATAAAATTTGCTGCAGGTAGTTTATTGTTTAAACTAAATAAAATAATTGTATTTTACTCTTTTAGCAAATCAAATATAGAGAGAGATGGGCGAATATTTATTTAAACAACCCTATCAATATAAAATCCCCATGTTGAACTCTCGGTGACCAGTTATATTTGTTTTCCATATATGGTGAAATTCAACAAATCTCCCATCCTTATGGATTCCACCTCTTCTTTCCTCGCAAACTCATTTCCAAGCCGAGATTCTAATTAACCTTATCTTTTTATATAATTTCCTTCTTTTACAATTCATTTTTTTTTCGCTTTAAAAGGAAATTAAATTTCATTTAAGAAATATGTTATTTGTCTTGATTGTATGTGGATAATTCTTTGATTAGCTTGAGCTTGGAGTTTAATTAAAGTATTTATAGTTGAAATAGAAATATTTATGAATCAGCGAGGAATTGAAGAATTCATCTAACAGTAGGAGCTTTTCCCAGGATGTTCAGATCAATTTGTCTAGTCCCATTGACAAAAATTGTAACCTGCTGAATGTACATCGCATGACTTTCATTTACCCCGTATTAATTACATTACAAATTTGAAATACATAAAATGTAATAATAAAAGTTAATTAAATTAAAAGTACTATATATAGAAGACATAGATTAAAAAAAAAAATAGGGGCCCAGAATCTGAACTTATGACTTTAGGTTTCCGTATGTTTTCAAAGAAATATACTCCAATTTTTATAAAATTTAAATAACAAAGAACAGATCTAGAAGAACAGAAGACCAGAACAGTTATATTCTAATGTCCCAAGAGGAAACATGAAGAAAAAGACATTATATATTTTTCAAAATTTTCAATGTATAAATCTTAATTTGTAACTAATTTGAAATATTTGTGATAGACTGATGATGAAGGCAATGCTCTTCGAAACTATAGTCTCTTAGAAATAATTAAAAATTATTTTATTTAAAAAACAGAAGACTCTCTCATTTTATTTTTAACCTAAATAAGAACAGATCATTTATAATAAATAATTGAAATTAAAAAAAAAATTATAATACTG
The DNA here is from genome assembly GCA_024734495.1 of Forficula auricularia. Taxonomy (NCBI): domain Eukaryota; kingdom Metazoa; phylum Arthropoda; class Insecta; order Dermaptera; family Forficulidae; genus Forficula; species Forficula auricularia. The sequence goes on from JALMQS010000099.1 coordinate 101,237,835, forward strand.
GCTTTTGAAATGACATTAAACTAAAAACACCCTAGTAAAATTCGTGGGCTTGTATATACATTTTTACTTTATCCAATGCGAAGCATGGGAGAAAGTATTGTAATGGGTCTCGCGGCAAGCGCGACTTCAAAGGGTCCTCAGGTAAAGACTACGGAACCCATGGACTCAATTAAGGTCACAAATTGAAGTATTCAATGAGATTGAATTTTAGCACGTGACGGTTTTGCCAAAAATTACCTGGAATCTCGTCGAGAGGCCAAAAAGTGCCATTTTTTTGGAAGTGCGTGCGGATGGATGGATGGATGATGGATGTTATCGTTTTTTTCGTCCACGATTTTTTCCACACCGTTGCACTGATTGAATTGAAATTGAAAACCTACTATTAGTTTAACAAAATGAAGCGCTGATTAGTTTTTGGTACATATCGGTCCACAAACATTAGTACTTTATTTCAGTACTTTTTTAGTTTTTTCTAAATATCTTGAAAATGACTTAACCAATTTTGATGAAATTTAATATCCTAATTAAGTACCTTGGGGACCACAAAAAAGGTTAAATAAAGTTTTTAGTAAAATCATATTTTAAAGTACTTTACTCTAGAGTAAAATAGTACTTTTTTTTAATTTTTTTATTTTAAATTCTTTAAAATTTATTCATTTGATCGTTTTAAGATAGCTCATTTAACCTAACTTAAGTAAGAATGGTTAGGCTTCTCGCTGTGAAATGGTAAAAATTTGGGAGGAAATTTTATAAGTAACCATAGCAACTGCGTTGTTTTCTTATCCCTTACTTTTGCTTAAGACATAGAGAAATCGACTTTAAACCAAAAATAGCGATTGATTCTCATCTAATACTTGAGAAATAACCATTCTATATTGGATTTTTGACGTTTCGGTTTTTATTGGTAACCATTGCCGAAGATATAGAGAAATCGACTTTAAACTAAAAATAGCGATTGATTCTCATCTAATACTTGAGGAATAACCATTCTATATTGGATTTTTGATATTTCGGTTTTTATTGGTAACCATTGCTGAAGAGATGGAGGAATCGACTTAAAATCAAAAATAGCCATCGATTCTCATCTAATAACTTGAGGAATAACAATTCTAAATTAGGTTTTTGACGTTTCGATTATTATTGGTAACCATTGCTGAAGACATGGAGGAATCGAGATAAAATGAAAAATAACGATCGATTCTTATCTAATACTAGAGGAATAACCTTATTGAATTCCGATTTTTGATGTTTTGACTATTAATGGCAACCTCTACTGAAAACGTGGAAGAATCGACTTAAAATCAAAAAGACTAAATTCTTTTTTGGTAAACAACTCAAGTTTGAGTTGTTTGCCATGAAAGAATTTAGTCTTTTGATTTTAAGTCGATTCTTCCACGTTTTCAGTAGAGGTTGCCATTAATGGTCAAAACATCAAAAATGGAATGCAATAAGGTTATTCCTCTAGTATTAGATGAGAATCAATCGTTATTTTTGATTTTAAGTCGATTCCTCCATGACTTCAGCAATGGTTACCAATAATAATCGAAACGTCAAAAACCTAATGTAGAATGGTTATTCCTCAAGTATTAGATGAGAATTATTTTTAATTAATCTCAACATGAACTACAAATTGCAAGTGATATCTGATTAATAATAAAGGAACAAACATATTAATATTTCAAATGAATTTGGATAAAGTTTAGCAACGATCCGTTGCAGTTTATTTTTAATTATAGACAAAAAAATTATTCATAATAAATAATGAAAATTTAAAAAAAATAAAAACTACACAGGAAGGATTATTGCTATAAATTTGACTATAAATTTAGGTAAAACAAAAATTGTAGATTGAGATGTTAATAAAACAAAAAGTTTCAGCTGAAATCACCTAGAATAGACAACTTTAAAAAATAGCTTTATTTAAGGCTTTCTAGCACCTTCATTTTTAAGACCCCCCCCCCCCCAAAAAAAAATAATAATTTTAAATAATTTTACAAAAAAGATATTTAGCGTGATATACCTTCCTCACAGCCCATGATATAAAATATTTTTTTTTATTTATTCACCGGAAAAAAATTGACCAATCAATCATTTGATTAAAATTTTAACACAATTTTTGATATCGGGAAAATGAATACATTTAACTTGTAAATTTCAAGTTTGTAATTATTACGAGCTACAATATTCTGAGAGATGGATAGACATTGAGGCCACACTAAATTGTCTTGTTTTACTTTTTAAAACGGAATACTAAAAAAATAGCATTATAAAAAGATAAAATAAAATTGAATTTGTATAAAAAAATATATATAAAAAAAAATGTGGGAATCTCTGTAATTAGATATTCTAAACTTCCCTAGGTTGATTAATTACTGATCGAAGAGTAGGCCTCCAACCTCCATCTTCGTTGGCATGTCCTTTGAGTGACATATTCTGTTTCCAATCGAGAGATTTTATTGCGTAGTGAATTCGTTTGCATATTGGCACAAAGGGATAGACATATTTATTTCGCGTTCGATTCCTCGGACAAGGCTGAAATGACAGCTGCTCAGTGATCGGTTGTCAGGTGAAATTGTCCTTCAAGTTTTTGGATAGCCGAGGGGTCTGTTTCCTTTTTTTCGGGATACCCTTTCGGCTGACGCTGACGAATGGTCCAGGCATCTAATTACGCCGAAACGGGCACACAATAACAACATAGATTGGTTGCTATGACTAGACACAAGAGAGAAAATGTGGCAGCCAAGGCTGATTGGAGCCGGCCCGTGTCGAATTTGAACTTGAGCCCCCTGCACCCCCCGGGCCTAAAATGATCCCATCAATAAGATTCCTTTCGGCTGAATGGGCTTGGAGACCGATTAGCAAAGAGAATAACTACCCCCTCCCCTCCACACACACACACACCTGAGGCCGTGATCAAAAAAATCTCTTTCAATTAGCATTATATAGGAGGAGTTTATATATATATATATATATATATTTCGAGGTATAATTAAAAATCGATCAAAGCCTTCAGGATGATGTCACATTATGAACTTCTTAAGCTCCCCGATCATTATTTTCCATCGCCATTGGCCTATGTCATTTTGATGAAATGGTTATTTTAGCTAAGGATGGTTTTTTGTATAAAAAGAAAAGTTTTGGTATAAATAAATGATAGAGTTTAATTTAATTATATAAACACTTGCATATGTTAAAACTTTGAAAGAAAAATACAATTTAATTTTTCAATAAAATAAATATATTATGTAAAAATTCATGAACTAAATATTATATATATAAACAATATCTAAATTGAACGTCCAAAAAACAGGGAAGACTATATATTGGTGATTTACATATTGCTAAATAATGGTCACATAATATTAAAAAAATATATAATTTAAAATTTTTTAAGATATTCTGCTGAAGTTGGACACATGAAAGTGTCTGAAATGTCCATTAATCAATTACAAAATAAAAAAAGAAAACAAAAATATAGTTCTCATAATTTTTTTTTCAAGATTTTAAATTAAAATAAATCAAAATTTAGAAACTAAAAAAAATTCGACTCGTTCCACTACTCAAATCAAATTCTCTTAACTTAATTTTTACACTTATATTTTTATGAAGTCATGTTTTATTACGACTAAATATAATATTGAATTGAAATAAATCAAAACTTTGAAACGAAAATTTTCTTGAAATTTTGAATATTTTTATATTGATTATATTATGAAATCAAAATTTCGCTATTAGATTCGAAACTATTTGAAAAATTAAATATTCAAAACTATGTTAAGTTTGAAGGAGACAATAAAAGAGTGTGTCTTCTGCTGGAATTATAAATTTTATTTATTTATAACGAGACTATAGTTTAATAATATATATATATATAAATAAATAAATAAAATTTATGATTCCAGCAGAAGACACACTCTTTTATTGTCTCCTTCAATATATAAAAAATCTGCTACTATCGGCAAAAAAACTTTCAATTTAATATGTTAAGTTTCTCTATCTACTTATATTTAAATTATGCATTTGGATGGTAACAAAAGCAAACCATATACCAGGCACCTATATCAAAAACGAAATTAAAAAATTGATTATAAATCTGTAACTCTAAAAAATATTATATTGTTAAGTTTGTTCAAAGTACATGACATGGATACAGAAATTTATTTAAAAAGAAATTAAAAATGACATGTGTCTACACGCCCTATGATATTTATAACGTAGTTCTAGTGTCTTATTGTAAATGAATATGGGTGTGAACAACATCAACAACAACAAGACAGTGAAATATTTAGGCTAAATGATACAATATGAGCGTTGGGTTAAATGTGGTGCGTTGTTTGTTGGGATCGAAATATCGAGAGATTGTGGTATTCATTTTGGAATGTTAATCTGAGCTAAAACCACACCCCATCGTTCATGACAGAAAAAAAAATGGAGAGAGAGAGAGAGAGAAAAACCCGAGGGTTCGGAAAACGAAGATGGTCTGGAAGGCAGCAGCTTCTGCAATATTTCATAAGCCCGGCTACAAATCAACCTCCGTGAGCAACGAATTAGCATTGCAGACACCAAGACAAAGACATTGAGGACCTCAACGATATCAAGAAAGAGCAAGAACAGGCGAAAAAACCGCACAAGGGGCAAACTTGTCGGAAAGCCTATCGATTGCCCAGTGAAAAAAGATTATGACTAAATCGGAGTTTCATCTTTGTCTTTTATTGTCGATAAGAAGTTTTAATTAATTAGTACTCGTTTTGGTGTGTCCGATGTTTGTTCGATTTACATTCCGACACCGTTTGAACTCTGAGAAGCCGAGCAGATTTAATGAAGCATTCCATATAAAAGCAAATGGGATTAAATAAATAGCAGTTCGAAAGTTTAAGAGTCAAAAACAATTAGAATGCTCGAGGAATTGGTAAAAAAACGAATAGTTTTTGAATTAAATCTGAGGGTTTGGATTTCGTTAGGCAGAAAATAAAATAATCGGCATATGGGAGTCAAACAGAAAGCGGTCACTGTTTTAAGGAAAATGTTTTGAGTACCTACTCAGCAGAATTAATAAATAAAATATATATATATTTATACAGTAAACTCTCGATTATCTGGGCTAATGGTGGGGAGAGGCGGAACGGATAATCGAAAAACACGGATAATCCGAACTATAATTATTTATTTCTAAAATACAACATATTATACATTTCTAAGGCAGACAATTATTTTAACATGTTTAATGCTCATTATTATTAAGAAAATCTGTGATTTTGGTTTGTTTGCAGGAATCTTTTAATGATTTTTTAATATCAGTTCGAATTTTTCTAAGAGCTATTATGTCGTTATACTCGAATTCCCATTGGTCGATGTACTCCAACAAAGTGTCAACAGAATTCAGGTCCGTGTTGTGACTAATGCGATTGATAATTTCTTCTTCTCCACATATAATTATTTATTTATTTATTTTAATTAAAACCGGATAATCAGCACACGGATAATCGGGAGTTAACTTTATAAATAAAAAATATTCTCAATTTCGTAGCACTAGCTGCAAAATCTGATTATTCTATCATAATATGCAAAGTTTTGACACGTTATTTGAGAAGTATTATCGAGTGATTTTTGGAAACTATTTTGAAAAACTTATAAATCACAAGACCTTATTTATAAAAAACAGAGAATCTTTATTATTCCACTTCGCTAAATTTATCAAAATTTTAAGATTTATGAGTAATTTCATGAATTATTATATCAAATATTACTGATCTTCACCCGAAACTTACTCACATTCTAAAAGTAAGGCGTGCTGATAAATTCCATTTCACTATCGATTTCATCTTACACATATAATTCCGTGACTATAACATAATATAAATTATATCAATATGACATCAAGATGAATGGGGGTCAGTTGATGACCCTCTCGCACATTCAATCACTTATAAATTATCCTTGTCATTTGCTTTCCAAAACAGCTCTTGTCATTTTGTCACGTGGATTGTTTTTTCAGGCCCAGGCGTTGAGAAGATGTTCAAATATCAACAAAGCATTAATTGCTTAAGGGGACGGGAGGGATTTGGCGACAGGAATCGGGATACTGGCAGGTGTTGATGTTTGTCTCGCTGCATACATCCGAAAAAAAATCCGACAGCAGAACAACCCTAATGCTCTTTTCTTCCTTTCAATTTCTCGACAAGCAGCGCGCATTCAAGCCCTGGGGCTGCTTCTCTTTCATCCGATGTGTCTGTGTGGGAGTCCGCATGAATTTCGGATCGATTACTATTCTAGGCGTGATTTAAGGCCAATTAGATGGAGCCAATTGCGCGCGTGAGGTTCCTCCCAACGTACAAAAACGGATCGTTTTTTGCTTTTCAATCTGGATTCCCAAAATGCGCGACTTTTGTTCTAGCATAATATTATGACAGCCCCTTAAAGAATTGAAGAAAAGGGGAGGATCGACAAAAGACACGACGACAGTAAGCGCCCTTTTATAATAGACATCACAATTCATTTCAAAGCATTTCTCAGGGACATAAACACCTTTCAAAACTTTAACCTCTGGCCTTTCTGGACTTTTTAATTGTATCCTTTGAACTTCCAAATCGATCAGGTTACCTTATTCTTAATCGCTGACATATGGATCAAATCAATTAACAATTTTGAACATCGTTTATTTTATTCGACATTTGAGAAAAAACAAAATAGTACCTATTATATATTTTTATCTCATACCAACTATATTTAAGAATCATCTTGTATTTTAGTCTGAAGACTAGTTTGACGCAATCCCTCTACTTCACTCCCCTTTTATCAACTCTTTCGACCCCCCCCAAAAAAAATGTCATAATACATACGCTTCATTTTCTGATGACAACATTTTGAGAATTTTAATCTGCCTTTCCTCTCTTTCTTTCCCCCATTTTTGGGATATATCTTTAGAGCTTTCTTTTTATCAGATTCATCTAGATCTAGGAATACTAGTATTATTTATTATAAAAAACAAATGATCTAGGATTAATTATATTACAAAAGTGTTTAAATCGCCTTTGAAATTTTAAATTGAGTATTATTTCTAAAAATACTACAGCTATATTTAAAAATATCATTAGATAGATTAATAAATTCATTATTATCATTATTGCAAAATGTCAAAAAAGTAGATAGAATTTATTGTGCAAATAACTTGTTATAGATGCACTTGTAATTTTATGTAAAACATTTCAACTATTTTTTTAATATAATTGAACTCTTTCAATACCCTTGATTTTTTTAATGTCGCACCTAAAATAATTAATCAAGTCCCTAACAAAACAAAACTAACATTGGCCCGCATAAAAATTCTTAATCAATGTTTGAGAATCTAGAAATGCTAAAGACTTAGCAGTTTGAATTAAATAATACGAATTGTATACACCTTCTGCAATCGTTTCATCAATATTTTTTTCTTCTGTTCATATGACAAGCTGTAGGTTTGAGAGTCGTGAAATGTTGCGGAATTTATAATTCCATTGCTGTTTGAACACCCTATATATAAACGTATTGTTCACTGATATTGAATTACTATGACGATAGATAATATTTAGACATATTTTTTTTTTGTTATTCTTTGCCAAATTTATTCACATAATTCTCGTTTTCATATTATAATCCGTTTAGCCTCACACTCTTCATTTTTCTGATTAATATTCAACGGAGCCCGGTTATTATTAATGCTAAAACAACAAAACGCGACCTGCTCTGTCCTAAGTATAGTTAATATTAAGTAGCTAAACAAAAAGACAAATATTATTCAGAAGAAAAATGTCCTAAAAAATAACATAGGTATAAATAAAAAATAAAATAAAATAATTAATTATAATGAGGAAGAAAAACAGACAACATTTAGGATCACGATTCATTAAAACTCTGTGAATTTTACAAATGGTCTTGAGGATAGTGAACTATGGCACCCAGCTAGAGGTTAGGGCTGTTCAACTAATAAATTTAAATATATTAAACAATTCAAAATTTATCTTTTGATTTAATATATTATTCACTAAGAATTTTGCTGGCTTGGTGTGTGCTGTATATTTTTATCCAATAATTTTAAAAAATGTTTCACCAAAACTTACTAACACAAATTCCTTAAAAACTATTGTACTAGGATATATTAATTTTTTATTGTTAAAGGATAAATAAATTGAATTGCTTTTTTCCAGTATTTATTTTATTATATTTATTTATAATATTTGAATAATAAAATAAATTACTGGAAAAAACAATTCAATTTATTTATCCTTTAACAATAAAAAATTAATATATTATCTTGTTATAATTAAAATTTCGACTGCATCCCGGATGTTCCAAGTAAACGCCTTGAAACACTTTCAACAATAATTTAATGAGTTGTTACTTTCAATATAAAATTTTTAAAATGTGAATTTTAGTTTTTAAATTCATATTGGATGTGGGCGCAGATAAAAATTGACAACAGATACACCAGGCGGTAGAACATTCAATAAATAAATTTTTAGACTCAGGTGTTCTTGAAATTTAAAAATCTGCAAAAATCTGTGTTTTTTACTAAATGACTATATAATGATATCAATAATAATAATAATAAATATACACACCTACTTTTTACATTCATACTTGTTATAATTTTATTTACTAACAAATATAAGTCCCAATTATACCTCATTTACGATCGAACAAAAAAAAACTCATTAAATTTGTGGAACGTAGATATACATAATTAAAAGATACTCAACTACTATATATACATAGACTTAAATAACATTTCTTCTCTTTAATTTTGAAATTCTAATGACGAATAATTTCTTGAATTTTAATCTACTTTTTCTCTCTTGAAAAAATTATTATCAAATTTCATATTTGCTTGAAAATGCTAAATGTTTCTTTAGAATATTGCTAAATTATACAAACGAATTTTTCATCATAGCAATTTATGCAAATGTATATAATTTTAAAATAAATATTTTACATTTTGTTATAGTAAAATTTTCAAAATTTTTCCTTATCAAACATTAATTAAGCCTTATTTGGGAAAAGTATTTTAAGATTTATAATTTCGATGTTATTTAGGATGATAGCGAGATTTATTCCCAAACAAAATTGTGATAAATTAGTATCAATTTTTTTAGTAATTGAGATGATGAATAGAATTCTAGCAAAATGACATTATTCAATAGGCTAAATAAGTTGTTACAGGCTTTAAAATATCAAGGGCATAATAGTTTTGAACCGTTGATAAATCTTGCAGGAACAAGCCTATTAATTTTTATCTTTTGTTTTTGGTATATTTTACCAATATTATGTTTTAAAGTAGTTGTTCCGAAATTGATATAATGCAAAAGAAAACAATATTTGATAATAGAGATATTTATTTTCATAATAATGAACTTTTTTATAACTCACCCCATCTGCCGATTATTCGGCCTGACAGATTTAATCTCAAACTGAACTCACCTGAAACAAACAAAATAAAAACAATTAAAAACTATGAAAATATATTTCGCCTTCAATAATATTAATATTAAAATTAAATTATTTTTCTAATTTGATCATGGATAGTTCCAGCCCATAAAAAATACGATTTTCAAATATTCAAGACCTCTTCGCGATTAAATTTGATACTAATCGCATTCGGTAACTCGTTTATCACTATGACTTCTAAAGATTGTTAGTCTCTTCCAGCATTCATCTTTTCTGGTGGCATATAACCTTCAGACTTTCAAGACCCGCATATCTTTATCTCCGACTAACTCCCAGAAATTTCTTCTCCTTCTTTTCCCCATCCCAGGCTAGAGAGATTGGTTGCACCCATTTGGTGCAACATATTTTTCATAAATATTATCATAAAAAGATCATCAATTTGAAAAAGCAAAACTTAAACGAAAAAATTACTAATTAAATATTATAGGAATAATGATTACTGTTCAGCCATCTATAGTAAATTTTTAATCGAATTTAGAGAACGCGGCGTAAATTTTTAGTTTAATTTTACTAGGCTCTTAGCGTAGGCTTAGGAAGAGTAGAGTACTAGGGTCCAAGGAGTAATCGCGTCAAGTATGTTATTAAAAATTTTGTTCGTTTTTGTTAATCTAACAAGTTTCAAATTGGAAAATAATTTATAATTTTTAATATTCTTACGATATTTTAGTTATTATTAATAATGAAGTCGTCTGTAAACTGTACCTAAAATGAGTATTGTTTTGGATAACACTTGGTGGTGTCACCTATAAATTAAACAATGCTATTTACGGTTGAGTAATTATATTTAAATGTATTAACTCGCTACAGAGATAAATAATATTATTAAAAGAAGTAGATAAGTTTTTTCATTCTTATAGTCAGCTTCACCAAATTAGAAGCGTCACTTCAATCTATTTGTGGCATAAGTCTATTTTTTTATATTTAATTTAGTACAGGGAAAATAGACGACATGAGTTAAAACAGTAAAAGTGACACTGTGATTGAGCGGGTCAATACTTTTATTGCTTTCGAGGCATCAACTTAGTTAAAGTAAGACTAGAGTATCGAGCAACTATTTTTAGGAGTGTTTTTTAGCTTTTTCAAATTAATATTTTTTAAATATCTTCAAACGATTCTAATTACTAAAGTAGTTTTGAAGAGAATTAACTTCAGAAATAGAGGGTCAAAACGACGTGTGAATATTTGAAAATTATAATTTTTTTACTTTTAATTTCACACGTGGGCGGTGGCAAGTGAAAAATTTTCCAGATTATCAAGAAATACTAAATCAGAAAAAAAATCATATATCGAAGTCATAAATGTATTACTACACCCTAATTACCCTTCTTTTTCGTAATATTTCGTAAACATATTCATCTATATACCCACTTAGAAAATAATATATACCCTCTCACTTAAATTTAATTAAAATTATAAAGAAATTTCATAAATAAATAAAAAATGGCATTGAATTAGGTTAAACATGTAAATTAAAGATAAACATGTAAATTAACTTATCTTAATTTAATGTATACATCTGCATCGCAAGCAAAATGTAGACATGCCTGCTGCCTTCACTGATTTTCATAACATAATATTTAACATAAGAGGAGGAGAAATAAAAATGAATGAATAAATATATAAACAAGAGATTTAGCCCTGAAGAAAACAGCACCCCCTCTGCCTTTCTCTCATTCCTCTACTCTGTTCTAATCTCGGGTTGCTTTTGAAAAATTAACTAATTAGGGAATTTTTGTATTCATGTATCGTCTTTCTCATTTGGAAACTCGTCAAAGACATGAGAAAATATTCAATTTACTCCCAAAATATATATATATATATATAAATGTTCTAATTTTGAGATAAGGTTTTGACAATAGATAAAAAAAGAAATGTGAAATTATCATTTGTTTCAAATGTTACAATTGAATAAAAAGAATAAAAAGAAACAATGATAGTTGGATTTGAATTGGATAATATTATAACGTTTTGTTCGAGGGTATTTTTCTTTATTACAGTGGCAATTTTATTTTATTTATTTATTATTTTATTTCCAATAATCATGCCAAATAGAAATTGTGGTTTCTAAATAAATAATGAAAATCCTTTTGTTTTTGTTTTTATTACTTTTTTTATTTGAATCCGACAAATTACTAATTTTGTTCGTAAAATCAAATTTGTATATAAGCTTCGAATATATATAAAATTCGAATATTTCAATGATAAAAGAATACCAAATGGCAAAAGAATTAGTTTTTCAAAATTAGGTCTGTTTGTTTCTTGCTAGGTATAATTTAATTTATGAAATAAAGGTTAAAATCTTTCGTGTGGTCGAAACTATAGTCTCGTTATAAATAAATAAAATTTATAATTCCAGCAGAAGACACACTCTTTTATTGTCTCCTTCAATATAATTTAATGTTAGTTTTTTTTTATTAACCTAAAATTTTCATAATTAAGAGTGAATCTATCAACTTTTTAAATAAGGTGTTTTGAAATATGTGCTCTGCTCGTATAGAAATAAACCTAATATATTCTGATCTCATATTTGATTAATAGTTAAATTTTATAGATCGTGAAAATTATATTTTTCGTTCTTGCTAGCACAATTTTGGGCTAGAATCAGTGGATCCGGGTTCAATCCACGTCCTAGGTTGTGATTTTCTATTTATATAAAAATAATTTCTAAATCAATTAATAATATAATTAATATACTTGTGCTGAATATACATATATTCCTATTTTCAAATAAAATATGTCTAATTGTTTTGGAACACAACTATATTTGAGATTTTGTTTAAAAAAATGGTTGCAAAAAATTTCAAAACATGTTTAGAATGAAATATAGAAACTTATTTTAAGTAAATGAACCGCATAAGTCAAATAATTTATTTAATAATTTCTGACTGTTAATTGCACAGATCTAGAAATTATGTATTATTTTTAAAAAATGGAGAAATAAAATTGAGCACCTGATAGGATTCGAAACTACGATCATTCTTCTATCATGTGGGGTCCTCAATTTCATTTCTCCATTTTTTAAAAATAATAAATAATTTCTACATCATTGGAATTAACAGTCAGAAATGATTGAATAAATCATTTGAGTTACGCGGTTCATTTACTTAAAAAAATAAAAACTAGAAGAGTTTTTCATTGAAAACTTTTTTCAGCCAAAGCAGAATTTTTCATATCAATTCTTAAATGAATGAAGTAAAATTTCTTTGCTTTTATTATATCTGTATGTCGGAGGCAATTAATTTCTATGGTAAGCTAACAGCCCGGATAGCAACGTTAGCGCTTGCGTTCGATCCCTAGGGGATGAAACCTTCTGACATACAATATATACATAATTATCATTAAGATAATTTTTCACTAAGATCACAATGTCTCTAAAATGTAAATTCTTCTTTTTTAATTAAAAAACTGGCTCTAACCAAGAGTTGCCTTTTTGAAAAACATTCCATCTAATTTTCAAAAAATTACATACTCAGATTCTTTATATATTCAAAATATACTAAAAGAGTTCTTCACTGAAGACTTTTTCAGCTAAAGCAGAATTTTTCATATCAATTCTTAAATGAATCAAGTAAAATTTCTTTCCTTTTATTATATCGGAGGCAATTAATTTCTATGGTAAGCTAACAGCCCGGATAGCAACGTTAGCGCTTGGGTTCGATCCCTTTGACATGCAATATATACATAATTATCATTAAGATAATTTTCCACTAAGATCACATTGTCTCTAAAATATAAATTCTTTTTTTTAATGAAAACTAAAGTTTAAAGTAAATTTATTTATTGTAGCCTAATAATTTTCACTAAATTCATCCGATTAATTATTTCCAAGCTAATATTGAATTTTAAATTCTATTCGAAAGACAATTTTCAGACCTTTTAGATATGATTAAAAAAACATTTGGGAAATTGGTATTGGCGTCCGAAGCATAAGCAATTTGATAAAAGGAGCTGGATGTAGGGGAGTCCCTCTTTAATGAGCGAAGCAGCCTGTCCTATTAATAGGACAGGAGCCGCAGCCATTACGCCCAGTAGCCGCGTAGAGGAGCTACGCTCTGCTCTCCACTCATGTTCCTTTTTTTCTTCAGCTATAATCTTCTGCGCTGATGCTTCCTCATAAGTTGTTTTTATAACGGTTATTATATTACTTTATAAGATCAGACTGAATTTAATAATTGTTAATTATCAATAGAAAAACCGGCCCTGAGAGAAACTCGGATCAAATCTTCGGGACCAGTTTTTATACATTCTCTTATAATGCATTTATTATACATTTTTTTCTCTTCGTCTCTCTATTGAAAGGCAATATATATTTAATAATGAGTAATCAAACAGGTCTATATCTCTTCAAAAATGACAATGAAATTCCAAAATTAATCATCAAAATTTTTTTTTTTTTTTTATTTCGATCAGCCCGGCAGATAGAGACTTAATATGCGCCTAATTGGAAATCGGCACGTAGTGCGCGTACAAACACAAAACGAATCATGCATATATTTGCCTGATTCTAATTAACTAGCCATATCTAGAAGCCATAAGTAAACGGTCTATGTGCTTTAGCCTTTGAATCTATAGAGCAGCAAACCATGGCTAATGATCAAAAAGCAGGGGCCCCGATTTCGATTAATTCTCATACATTATGAATTATGTATTTGGATAAACATCCGACCCCCGGAAGCTTTCCTCCTGGTCTCCACTCTCTTTGCTGTATACCATCTTAGCGGTGTGCTCTCAGGCAAACCACTTAAACGGATGAAATTTTCATTCAAGTTGCGAAAATAGATTTCCAAAAGGGATGGAAGACACGTCAGAATTCACAACCACACATCCTAGAGTATGTTTTTATTTGAACTTTGATATAGAGTAAGTGAAAATATTATTTTAACTTCTCAGGAAATTCACATTTTCAAGCTTCTAATTCCATTTAAGAACAATTTAAGTTTCGATTTTCGGATAAATAGGGCCAGTTTGTAAATCTCCAGTGAAACTTAGAGCTGAATCAGCTATAACAGTCAAATGCGAGTACCTAATTAAAGTTAAATTGAAAAATGACAACAATCTGGAAGCTTATTTAAGTCTAATTCAAATTTAGCCGGAGGTAGCTAGCATGTTCTTAGTGATAGTATATGATAGCTTTTAATAGGGGAATCAGAATTTCGATCAAAAAAATTTAGTATTGTGGTCTCTAGTGCCCAAAAAGAGCACCGATAGCCATTTTTCGTCTCTCAGTCTTTAATTGCCATAACTAAAAAATTGTAAATTTTAATTAAATAAAATTAAAACGTGAATAATTTAACGCTTTGACATATTAAGTTTTTTGGTTGAAAAAACATTATAGCTTTGTTGTCATTTTCTCAAAAACAAATATATCATAAATTAGAAATGAAGCTGTTAAAGCTTATATATTTGTGATTGAATTTATTTTTATTTAAATCACATATAATTAATTATAGCTATTTATAAAACACAACAAATAAACAACTTTTCTATCGGCTTATTCAGTGATCGTTCTCGAGTATGAGCAGATGACAACACAATCCGATTTTAGTTTAACGGATTCGGCCACGTGGGTGTTCAGCTATATATGGTCTGTGAGTCAAAAAAGAACCTGGGCACTAACGAGTCCATAGCTGGGTATTGTCGAAAATCAGAGGCGCTAGTTAACGGTGAAGTAAATGTATTATTCTTCTGGAAGAATAGATTTCGTTTCACCAATAACTTTATGACAATATATATTAGATAGGGTGAAATCGCTATTACAGTACCTGTAATGATTATTCTATATAAGTCCAAGAGATGTCTCGTCTATCTTGAGTTTCCCCAATTACATAGATTATATATATATAAGTTATAAGTTGAAAAGTTTTGTCAAAAATCAGTCGGAAAGACATTTTTAAAGAAATAATCTCTAACTCAAATTCTGTAAACTTAAAAAAGGACTCTAGAACTAGTGTTCCAAATGAGATGATCTCACTAAAAATGTTTCAGTATAAATTTCTCTACTACTAAAGATCTCAAAATACTTAATACCTACATGATATTAATAATTTATAAAAATTGCATGTCGAAGTTTGTTTGTTGAAAAGATTTAGAAACTTAGAAATCCTGGGTTCGATTTTTTGGTCACAATTTTTTTTTTAAATCGATATTTGGGTTATATAGAAAGTATTGTTAGTTTTAATTTTCAAATTTAATTAATAAAAATTTATTATATTAGCTTTAAAATCAATCTCTGATAAGATTGCGATGGTTTGGTTGCGGTTGCGTTCATCATGTATTCCCTCCAGGGGTATATCAGACTGATGTGGTGGATGCGGAATGTTTTGTTGTTTTGCTTATTACGGCATGTGTCTGGCCGGCAGAAGAACAAGTTAACAACATGCCTTTGCCATAATTTCATAATTTCATTAGAGAGCTGACTCACCCATCCCCTGGCCCGCCCTTTATACATTAATTAATATCACTAAAATTCGATGAAATAAATAACGATATTTTAGGAAATATTCCTAGACTTGCGAATAATTTCAACATCATCACATCATCAATTATTCAGTTTTAAGATTGGTTTGATTCATAGAAACATAAAAAAAGAAAAATATATTTTCAAAAAATTCCAACTAGTTTTTTTTTTTATTTTTTAATGATATTAATACAAGAAGTTAAACCAAAAGGTACAACCTCTGTAGTCGGTGGTGGATCTTTGATTCGTGAAAATAAGAAGAGATTTAGAGATTGGGTCAGAGTCGAAGGTATCTGTGGATGCGGGTCTTAAAAGACTGAAGGTTATACATAATGTTGCTGGGAAGACGGTCAGGGGAAGAGAGTTCCAGTTTTTAACTTTATTAGAATGGGTAAATGTTGTCATAATGAGAAAATAATAATAGTGGTTTTGCTAAATTTTTCGAAATATCTCAAAAAAGATAAATGATTTTTTTTTAATCTCACAAAATGCCTTTATAGTACCTACAAAACATCACAAAAGTGGTATTTTAAGAATTAAAATTATTTTGCCAAAATATCTGAGTATACGTTGGTTTCTGAATGAGAGGTCGAATTAAGAGACACCAAACAACAAAAGTATCAAAATTCAAATTCAAAATTAATTTTTTTATCAAAATTTTGATTAAGTGCAGCCAAAAGCAATAAAATAACTCATAATAGGGATTATTTTATTGTTAGTTTAATATCGACCAGTTTTATTGTTTTTTATTTAGAATAAGACTTCAGTAAATTTTGGTTTAAATCGGATTACGCATATTTGACGTATATTTCTAAAATGTTTCTAATAAAATTACTTCAGACAGCGTTTCCCAAACTATGGTCCGCAGAAAAAGTGCCGGTCCCCAGAAAAATCTTTTTAGAATAATGTTACGAAAATTCGCTCTTCGCACATGTATCGGTATAATGTGTAGTTTATTGAGTTTAATAATGTCTATTAAAAATAAATAACCAGGTTTTTTTTTTAGCCCATTTATCAAAAATTTAAATTAGCAATTTAAATAATATATGATTTTTATTTTTCAATCAAATAGTGCAGTGTAAAAATTTTATAAAAATATTGATCCTCGGTCGATAATGTTTGGAAAGCGCTGACTTAGGAAATCTTACCGCACTGACATTATTTAAAATATTTCGGAAAAGTATATTTAATCATTTTTTAAATATTAAGCAAAATAATTACCCAAACGATTCACTTATACATAGGTACTTCTATTTGTTTAGAGAAATAAAATTAAAATAATGTACCATAAGAAGTATGAGGTGTGTGTTGAAGTTTCACGTGGATTGATTAGGTCATGGCAGATTTTTTTTTATAATAAAAGTATATAATTTATTTAGATAAATACCCGCGTAAGTAATTTGATTTCAGAATTTAGGATATTTTTTCTACCAGAGATTTCAATGAATTTCTTACCTTTTCTTGTAGTATAATAGTTGAGTTGTTCAAATAATTTTGTAATATTTACTACGATTAATAGATAATTTAAATCTCTCTCGTTGTTTTTCATATTCAAAGGTAACGATTTTCATATCCCCTGAGAAAATAAATCAGCGCTGTTATCTTGAAGTTGTTGTTTTGGTTGGTGTGGTCATCCCATTTCCCTTTAACTAAATCTCCCTTTTTCGGGACCGAAAAAACAACACTCGAATAAATGTCTCCTGAGCAGAAGTCGTAAGTCGACGCGAGTGAATAATCCTTCGCGTCCCCCGCTCTTCTTGATGTCCCCCCTCGCCATTGAATGTTCTGACATTGTGGAGTCCGCTGCTTAATTGCTCCGTTTCCTGTGTGGCGTTGGCTGTTTTGACAGCTCGCCTCCGTTTCAACCACTTGAGAGGCACCTACTCTAGTCTCTTCACTGCCCGATGAGCCTCCCCCAATTCGAACAATCCACATCCCCTTCAAATGACTAACCGGCCGTCAAATCCTGTCCTTTTCAAAAAAAATAAACAATAATAAAAAAAAAGATTCGACCTACGTCACCTGGAATGACACCTTACGACCATCGCACAACACTAAACAATCTTTATCCCACTTTCCAAAGCGATCGTCCAATGTCACCCCTTAACAATTAAAAGATATCGAGCCCGTAAGTGATTTCGTATCCTGAAGGATAAGAATTTCTAAGCCATTAAAATCAGTATCACGGGTGTGGTCCAACCCAGGTAAAGTTAATGAAATAAACCTAGTGTGATCGTATGTAAAAGACTCGCAGCCCTAAAAAGACAATTAGACTTATGAACATTTAGTATGAGCACATCTCGCTCTCTGATAAGGCCGCGACCATGATGGCTCTGGAAAACATCTGAGAGACAGTTCATTCTCATTTTTATAGTGATTCATATTAAGAAATGTTATTTTCTTCTAATGTTATTAATAAATAATAATTAATGTATGTGTTGCAGTATTGCCTCATTTTAGGTGTTTATTATGATATTTTTTTAACGAAAATGTCAAAAATTAGAAGCAAAGTTGTAGAGGATGTAATTTTTGACATTTTCGTTTAAAAATTTGTGAAAATAAACACTCAAAATGAGACGGAAGGTCAAAAATAAGGATTCTAGACCTTTGGACTAAACTCAACCAACATCAGTAAATTCTAGTTGCCATAAAGGTATTCAGTGAAACGCGTTTTAGCTAGTAAAAACCCGTTTTTAGTAAAAACGGGGTTTTACTGCAACATATCTACAGTATAGAGACCAATAAATGGGTGACACTTTCTTATGTTCACTGAAAAATAAAAAAATGCACCGTACTAGTCACCTAAGCTTTTGTTCCAAAAATTATATACTTACTCTAAATTTATTAAAATATGTATTAACTGAAACGTTTTTGTGATGTTTTTATTTCTGGTTATAGCAAAAAATAGAGTTTTGAATATTTGGGTCATTATTTTCAAAATTATATATGTTTAATAGTGGTTATAGTATGGTCTTTTAATTAAAAGTATTAGGCTCGCAAGGAGCAAAAATGATTAAATGGGGGTGTAATTTTACTGAATTTATTTGTGTGCTTTCCCAAGGATGTGAGAAAGATATATAGAAAGCGAAGGACCAGGTTTATATCAATTGTTTAGCTTAACAACGAGGTTGTAAATCTCGCCGCGAATAAATTGTAAGTTTATTCCACTAAACAATCGATATTTAATATATCTTCGATAAGGGCGCTAAGTTCTTTAATATATATATAACTGTTCGAACTCTTAAGCCCAAAATTAGTATCTCTAAGGATGGATGTCTAGGAAAGAAAATGAAAGATAAATTTTTCTTTAACAAAAACTATATTTAATTTAAAAAAAATGAGTTGTTAATAAAAACAAAGATAAAATAAAACAAAGAAAAATAACTTAAAATTGTATATATATTTAGATATAGGTATATACAATTTATGAACATTTACTTAAACTTTTAGACATATAATATATTTTATTATATGTCTAATTACAAATGAATGGTTTCAGACGTGGTAAAGACAGCCTCTGAATTATCTGCGCTTGGAGAGATGAATATGTGTTCTTTTGTTTCAGAACCAATGAAGAAGATCGCTTTTGAGTGTAGGTACCTTGGGTGTACACACTTTCAATAAATGTAAAAACCTTAAGAGATTTGATTGTACCTTCAGTGAATTGATTGTACCTTCAGTGAACCAACCTTCAGTAATAATAAGAGAAAGGAAAATACAAATAATGATTATTATAAATTACAGGTTTTTGATATATATTAGCACAAAGAAGAAACGTTTACCAACCTTCATGCCACTTTTTGATTGCTTACTTATTTCAACTATAACTAACATTTATTTAGTTACTAAACTAAATATTGATTTACTATGACGAAAAATATATAGTCGAATGAATATTACCAGCGTATAATGTGGTGCGATATTTATCGAGATGTTTACTCGATGCAGTTTGGAATACGAAGAATGACAAAGTGTTATGTTAGAAGCGCCGTTGGTTCAAAAAGATGCATCTTAGGGATGTTTCGGTCTTTTCTAGGGCGCAAAAATCCCTATCGCCGAGAAAGCGAATTTGCGTGGTTTTTGAATTTTCTATATGTTTACTTATATTTAACCAAATAGTATTTTTTCGGTGATTAATTTTGGGGTAAAAAAATCCAACAGCTTGTTGTAGAAAGATAATAAATAATAGGAATTATAAGTGATCATGTCGACTTGATTGTCGTAGTTAACCAGAGTACATTTCAGGTGTTTGATAATTAGAATTTGATTAGATTGGAGCATAACTCATACCTTCGGAATTTTCATTTGTCTGTAACTTGAAAGAAACTCAAGATATATCGATAAATTTGGTTTACATGTTCCGAAATTTCCAACATAGAAAATAGCTAGCGTATCTACCCGACTTCACTAGGTCACTGTTTTTATTATATATATATATATAACAGGGGAATGGAGTAAAATCATTTTTGAAATTAAATATTTGCGAATTTGCAAAACAATTAGACAGGTGGATGATTGTGAAATTAGTTTATTTGAATGAGAGAGAGAGGAATAAAGGAACAGAGTATCCAATAATCCAATGTTAAACTCCAGTGGTTGTGTTTTTGTACGTTTATTAACATTTACCATTTGAAAAACAGATGGGTTCTATATTATTACAAGCGGACAAAAACTCAACAAGAAGTAAACTCAGGATGAGGAAATACATTCTCTATAAATCAACCTCTCATCTTATTATTGTTATTACTGAAAATATTATTATTAGATCTCAAATAAAATGTTGAGGCGCTAGTCTTCGGTGCCCACCCGAAAATATAAATGAAGCGCCCCTCCTCTTCCAATCCTCTTATGAATTTTATTATGTATATATTTATTTTTAATATTTAATATATATCGGTATATCACTCGCATCCATAATAAGTATTAATGAAAACAGGAATAGCAGGGAATTGCACAATAAATAAAAAACAGAGTTTTTATTAAATGGGCCAGACGTTTCGTCGATTTATTTAGACTTCCTCAGTGGCCCATTTTATCACTCTTTGCCAAAAGACAATTCCACTATGCGACGAACATCTTTAATTTTTTTTATTATAATTACAATACATTATTGGCCTCAATTATTCAACAATCTTGAACCTTTTTTCTCCTTTCAACAATTAAAAAATCAAAATTATTATAAAAATCCTTTATAAAGTTTTTATTTTTAAACAGATAAAGCATTTGCAATTGAAAATGCTTTGTCTCAAATTTAAGAATTCCATGTTAAAATTAAAATTGACCTCAAATTTAAGGTTAATTTAATCATTCGTGTTTCTGGAATAGAAAATTTGTCAAAAATTGGATTAAAAATTATTGAATTTGGTGGTATAAATTTTCCAAATTTTTATGTTTTACAAGCTTTGTGATAATATAGAAACAAATTAAAATGATAAAAACAGAAGAGAAAATCGAAATCAAAACAGATCAAAATATATCTAATTACAAAAAATAACGTTAGAGTAAGGTTACCTAGTTAGAACTTAGTTCTTATATTTATCGTAAAATCCTTCGAAGATATTACATCGTGGCTTTGTTATGAAGTCAATATATACCAAATATAACGATATATACTCAAAATATACCATGTACAAAAATATACAAACCACTCGTGCTCAAATTAGAATTGAATTAAGCCATTTGCAAATTCAGTTTATCCTTTTGACTTTGAGGATCTGATTATCTCCATGCTTCCATTTTACTATATATTTACAATCTTTTATCAACCAAACTTAAACCAACAAGAAAACACCATTGACTTAGACCACTGAATATTTCTCCTTTTTATTCTATGAAGCAATTGTTGATGCTGGCTTGCCCCTTCTTGCTTTCTTATGAAAAAATTAAAAAATAAGGACACACCGTTTTCATATTCGTAATTCATGTAAAATTCCACTGCCAATTCATATATCCCAAGAGCTATATTGTTACCAGAATAAAATTTTATTAAAAACTAGGTGACCATTCTCAGAGAATATTCAAGAGCACGTTATGATAATGCTGATATATTCTAAGCATTTATTGTATGGTATGTAAAATACATGAATGTAGCAATTTTATAAAAAAAGTGCATAATACATCTATCTCGAAAAAAGTGAGAGGGGACTTGACTAATTTGGATATTTCTTTATAGATTAGGTGATTCTGGAATTATTCAGAAGTATAAGTCCGAGATAGAAAAGCAAGAAAACATCATTGGCTATTGAGAGAGCTGATAAGAAAAAAACAACAAAGGACTAAGATGCAGTGGTAGACGCAACTTGGAATCTTATGGTCACCATCCACGGGTTGAAAACCAAATGCTTTAGTCGATTAAATTAGAGAAATTTAATATCATTATTAAAGTATATCTACATCCTTGCATCAAACAAATTTATTGTTCGTTTAAGAATGGAATTAAAAAGTTGAAGTGTTCTCTGCATGAGGGTCTTTTGTGAAAAGGGGACCACTCATCGTCGCCCTATTATCATGGACACAACACTATCGACCAGACCATTTGCTTCGAATAAATTTCTAAAATTATATATTTTATATTATTATTTCCACCTAATGACATCCACTTAAATTGTGATAAGGATCAGTTTGAATGACATGTCCCTAAGTTGTGGTGAAATCGAGGAAATTAGATAATAATATTATATATAAAAAAAATATGACAGATCTACATCAAAAGTGGATACGGGTGATATTTTGTAAAATTTGGACAGTTTTTGGTGTGTTAAGATATAATATAATCATCTAATTTCATCTAAACATGAAAAACCTCAAGTTAAATTTTATTTGTTTGGAAACGGTAGAGAGAGAGGAAAGAAACGTCATTAAAACAATTTTTTTGGAACGAGCCACCTGATAAGGATATGATATTAAAATAATGTGGGGCAACGGATGTTTAAAAGGAAAAAATTAAATAAACTTAAGTCAGTTGGTATAAAATAGATTTTTTGTTAAAATACTTCCATATAATAGGTGTTTTGAATTTATACTATCCTCGAATACACATACTTACCAGGGTCGGGCGTTGACAAAAAAGACCATTCATTTTTAAAAAATTTATTTTATTATTCGCAAAATTCATCGATAATCGCTTAATATAATTTTTGAAATTTCACATTAGATTTTTTTCATTTAATATTAAAGACAGTGCGGACAATCTATCTTCACTTAACTATTTCAAGGGGATAAGTAAAAATAATCCACCTTTCTATCTTAGAGGCTCTGTCTGAGTACTTTAAATAAATATTTTTTTAGTTGCTATAAAATAAATAGTTTGGATGTAAAAAATTACGATACCTATGGTTTGTGTGTACAGGTTTCACTTATTCTCTTTGTTTTGATTAGTATTTTGTCTACCTAATTATACAATTGTTTTTGACGTTCTCATAATAATGTATAAAAAAAAATGAGTTTATTCGTTTTTTTTTTTTTTAATTTTTGAGTATCCAGTTTTTTTCATGTTGAGTGTACAAAAAGATGATAGGCAGGGACACGCGGGCGCCGTCCGGTCGTAATACCCTTAACTGATGTGCCAGTTGAGTTGTCTAAGTACCAGGGGCTCCCAGGATCGACGTATGGCTATCAAATGACTAGGGTGGCACTGGCAAACATCGAAAGTGCCGCGACAGGTTTGAACATGATTGTGTCTGGTCATCACCCACCCCCAACCTCTGTTCACTAGACAAGCCTTTGGGTCAGTTTGTCTGTAAAACAATTTTATAATAAGGTAGACAAAATATTAATTAAAAAAAAGCGCCTAAGTGCAATCAAATACTTGTGCCAAAACATCTTTTAGTTCATCATTCACAATTAATTTTTTTATTCAATTTAGAAATTTTAAATGAAAGTTGAGTACCTACATGTAAACTAATTTACTTTCAACCTCATAAAATGAAAGCATTTTTCATAAGATAGCGAAAATGATTCAAATATGAAATCTAAAAAATTCTATTCATATTCTAACGTTAAAAAGTTCCATTAATTTTAAATTAAATCTAAGAGAAATAAAGCTAAACGTTCTGAGATTTTAGGGATTCGCCGCATCCACAGCATCCATGGATCGCACGCCACTAATACTTACGTAAAAATTTATATTCGTTAAAGCAGAAAATGTTTGTGGGAATCTGGGAACGAATTAATTTTATAAAAGATTTTCAAAAAGATATAAACCCCATAAAATTAGCCTTAGTTTAGTGAGAGGCAATGAAATATCAAAGCGAAATCTGACATGTTCAATTGATAAAAGAGATTAGTTTTCGAGAACGAACCTCATTCGCTCTCAATGGGGTACATGGAGATCTATTGTGTCAGGAAGTTTGTCCGTGGGATACGTTTCGAATGCATTAGTAGCGCTATCTTCAGAGGCCATCTCTTCCTAATACACTCAGCCAAGTGGAGATGATCAGTCTGTCCTATTTTTTATTTCTACCTTTCTAGATTTTCAGAAATCACTGAACGCAAACAAAAAAAATATCGAGTTCTCTTTATCTCTCTTCACAAACGGAATTTATACAAAAAAAAATCTATAGAGCGTCATTCAAACCGATATTTCTCTTTTCCTTGTGTTCTAGAGAGAATATGCCAAAATAATTTTACAAGGGATATACATATATCACTATATAAAAACAAACATCTAAATATTTATTTATTGGTCAATTAATATCGGAAAGAATGAAATCGAATCAAGATCTGTCGAAAGCATATCCTATTTCTCTATCTAACAATCTGCTGATAGTGATCCCTAATGAATCAAAATTATTCGTGATTTATTCTGAGACGAGTGTAAGAAAACACAGAGTCTATTAAAAGAAGTGTTGACTTTCTGTTTGATGGTTTCGGGTGATCTCAAAAGGCGTATGTCTCTTAACTCAATCTTATGTTTTCTTAAATTAAAAGAGATTAGCGTTTGAAAGGAAGAAAGTGAAGAAAATAAAACTGCATTAGCAGCAGAACAGTTTGAAATGGAGATCCAGTACTTGGAGAATTAGGGACAGTACTTTATATAAAATTCACCAGTTATGTTAAGATGCTGAGCTAGTGTATTAGCTTGATATCGACACAGAAATCGTTGGATCGTATTCCTGCCAAGTGTTTTCATTCAGGCCCTTTAAAACAGGTTGATGTTAAGCAAGAATAAATAATAACTTTTAAAAAATTGTGTTAGAATGGAGAATTAGTCATTTGTGTCAATTTTGTACCTTTATAATTCTATATATCTTTGGTGTTTAGTATGAAGAGTAGTTTCTCAAATTGTTAAATTATTTTAGTAGTTTTCCCTTGTTTTTTTTCTATAGTTCTATTTTAGACTCATTCAATAAATTCAAGCGGCATGTAATCAAATCGATTTAAAAAGCTGATATAAAAACATACTGAGTTACATGTTAATTTTTATCATATTAGAATTGATCCTTTAAAAATGTCAAGTTGTTAGCACTCGTCTTATAATATATTTTAGTTAAACAAGTCATAGGAATAAAAAACAAAACAAAAACATGAAAGTTACTGAATTAATCCCAAAACAAGCAGCATCAAATTAAGTCAGAAAAAATAGAAAATCCTTTAAATCGATTCTATTTTTAACAATAACATTTTGTATTTGTGATGAAGAGACTCGTAATTAATACTATTAATTTTTATTAAGCAAAAAACAATCCTCACATGAATATGCAAAAATGATGATGATGATGATGATGATGATAATAATAATCATAATCATAAAACCGACATGAATTATTTATTCGTTTTTGGTGCATTGAGTTTATTCATGGTCGCTAAACAAGAAAAGACCGAGGTATAAAAATCCGGCTACCGGATAATTTTACGCTTTTTTTCTTTTTACTAACTTTAAATAAAGCGTAATTAATAAATCAGAGACGCCGTGTATGTTGAGTTAAACTAGAATTAAAA
Organism: Forficula auricularia; assembly: GCA_024734495.1. Classification (NCBI taxonomy): domain Eukaryota; kingdom Metazoa; phylum Arthropoda; class Insecta; order Dermaptera; family Forficulidae; genus Forficula; species Forficula auricularia. The sequence continues at coordinate 101,263,711 of JALMQS010000099.1, forward strand.
GAGAAAATCCTCTGCTTCAATTTAATTCAAATTATAAAAAAATAATAAGAGAAAGAATTATTCCTAATCATGATTATATATAAAATAAATTTAATCTATTCACATGGTGCATTCAGCAGAAGTAATTTGTTCAATTTTTTTCTGAGGGAATTAGGTATATATAAACTCAAATAGTTATTCTCTCGTATTTACGACCTACATTAAAAAATGGCGATTAGTTATTCATTGCGATGTGTTCATAACGACAGAGCAACTGAAATTCATTAATTTTTATTAAAAATAATATTGTCTACGAAATTGTCAAGTGGATTACGAAACTTAATGGTACACTCAGCGCGCTGAGTTCACCAGGTGACACAAATAATAAATTCATCTAACAATTTTAAATTTTCGTTTTCTTGATTAGAAATGTCTTAAAACATGAAAAATACATTTAAAAAAATGTCTATCTTGTTGTGACTATGTCTGTCTTGTAGAAAGGGTTGATTAATTATTTATAATTGAAATTCCAAAAAAGTTGGTTAGTGAACATGATTTTGCTAGAAAGATGTAAGCAAAGCATTATTTGCTTCAGACTTTTGATTAGCGGGATCCCCATGTGACGTCAAGCCAATGAAATACTTTTCGCACGCTAAGGAATAGCTCGTTGTATTAGGTACTCAATTTTTATATTGTAGCGCTAAGACCAACGTTGATGACGTCATATAGAATACGATATATGCTCGGCAACTATATAATTCAGAACTGTATCGAAACTATATGCATTCAGATAAAAAGATCTCATTAAAAAGTCTAATCTAGGAGGTTTGAGTCAAGCTGGTAGAATCATGCTTTAATCAAGTGCTCACTCAAGAGGCCTATAATGAAAATAGATAAATCATTTATCTTTCAAACGAAAAGTTGGGCTTGATTAGTGATCGTATTTTCTACCAAGAATAAAAGGAATTTGGAACAAACTAAGAAGAGGTTTGAAGTCTATATTTAAACATTAAGAACGTTATATTGTCAATAGTAACAAGGAGATTTTATAAATAATTGGGAGAAAAAGTAAATCTTTTTCTAGACTCGGTACGCTCGTCAGTAGAAATAAATTACTCGTCCTAGTAATAAATTTAAAAATAATAAACTCTATGATAATTTTATTTTTTATTATAATAATCTTGAGATTTTTATACACAATGGGTAAAAAAATGAGAGAATAAATTACTAGATCTCTCCGGCAGGCAGGTTTCGCCTCCCCTCAAGCGAACCGAAATACCGATATTTTAGATTCGATCTATAACTTCTTCGAATAAGCAGAGAAAAATTTCATTGAATTCCTTTATAAATAAATTTGTTCGAAAATTATCGTAATCCTTCCCAAGGAAGATTTACATGTGTGATTTGATTTCCTGATTAACATATATATTAACAGTTGATGATTTGGTTGTTGGGATACAACAATAAGCAATTAATCGACGCAATCGATCATCGTTTCTTCTACCTTTCCCACGATGAATACCCAAAAAGGGTGATCAAAATACTCAATAAACAATAATTTACTTGATTCTGGCGCTGTCCAAGTCATTTCCACGCGAGTGATTAATTATTTATCATTGAAAATCCAACTGCTCAGTGGTGAATTAATTGTATTTCCCAGTAGGTGTCTCGCTCGCTCAGGAAGAGCCGAAGATGATTCGCCGAGTGTCCCTTCTTCGGAGGAAGAGCCCGTTTGGGTGTCGGCGGCATTCCTGGTGCCCTGCCCACTTGTTTGCTGCCCAACTGCCCGGTTGTCTTTCCATTTTATGATCCTCCATAAAACCTCTCTAATTTTGATTGATTATTAACATGCTCATTTGATTTTTATGATTTTCCAGATGATCGAGAATTTGAATTCCTTCGCCTTAATGAGCAGATAGGATAGTCGATAATCGACGTGGCGTGAGGAATATTAATAAGAAATCATTCCATTAATAGGTAATATAGAAAAGAGAGCTAGCTACACTCTGAAGGTAAATTATTTAAAACTAAAAGAGTGATTTTGAACTAATTAAAAGTAATATTTAATTAAACATCAGATGAGAATTATATTACTCTATGAAATAATTGTAGTTTAAAAAAAGAACGTGAGTTTTTTTTATAAATTAATTAATTAATAATATAAAAAATTTACCTACCGTATTTTAGAAGATTATCAAAATTTTAACTGAATTATTAATTATTATTAAATATTAACGTTGAACTTTACATTAATTTTATTGGAAATATAATAGGGTTACAAATGGTAGCTAAAAAAACAAACTTTTACGAATGAACCAATTAGTAATATTAAAAAAAATCACAAAGTTTCTCTTTGGAGGATTATAAAAAATCGAACTGAATTTTTAAATATTATTATATATTATATTGACGTTGATCGTTACATTCATTGAATTGAAAATATATGAAACCTTTTATCAAAATTATTCATCTTTTTCCCACTCAGGGGTGGGGGAAAATCTACCCTTTGAAATGATCCAGGCTATGTCAATAAATCTATGTAAATTTTGCAAAACTCATCAAGCACCACGATAGTCATCATAAGCGTGTATTTATATCAATATCATTTCACTATATAGAAACCATGGGACTGATTACTCTATGATAATTCTTAGTATTAACTAAGAATTTCAATTAATTTCAAAAAACTTGGCTAATCACTACAGAACTACGAGAAATACAAAAATTATATATATAATTCTTTTCCTGTTATATTTTTATTAGATAGTGAAGTTAAAGTAATATATGATTCCCTTTCAGTAGGTATACTTTACGGAGTCTCCTATACCCATTAGTACACAAGTTAATTTCACTCGGGCAACTCTAAGTGATAGCATTCGATGTTATTAAGATATAGAAACTGAGTTTAGAAAAATAAATCGGATTTTGAGGGCAGGTATCAGACCCAATTCTTACCCGAAGATTAATGTTCTTTGTGTGATGTACTTCTATATTTCAGCATCAAAGAAATTCGAAATTTAAACTAGAAATCAGCCCGCGCCGACATGGTAAGCTTTTGATCCAAATCGATATGCCCCTTGTTTTAACAACTATTGCTTTCAATATGTTACTTAACCTCAGTGATCATAATAGAACAAGTGCTTTAAACGAGATAAGGTCTTAGATTCATATAAACGAGTCCGAGAATTTCCAAAGTTTTACAAAAATTAAATTACTTATACGTGTATTTATATATTACGAGCTTCGAGGGCGTGCCTTTGGTACCCTGACGGCCGGCGTCTCGGTCCAAAAATGTTATTTTTCTTAAAAAACCACACTGCAAATGTATACCTGTAAACTCCCGAAAATACATAGTCTCTTGAAAGTTTCGCCTAATTTTCGTCCTGACACAGCTACAGAAATGAGGCTCTAGATGTGAATCTGGAAGTATTTTTTTTCTATAATCTACAGCATTGTGATATTTTTGTGTGGAAATAGATTTATTTAAATAATTGGGATCGTGTGAGGAGGAGAATTATATTATATCATTTCTTTAAAATTTGGGATCGATAATCGACATAAGGCTCCAAATATTTAAAAGAGATCAGGTGTTGTTAGTATGACAGGCTGCTCCAGTATTACCATGAGAAAATCGGGCATGCGTGTCTTAAGTCGTTCAATTTTGTAAAAATCAAAAAATAAGAATAACAAAATTTAGATTTTTTAAAAATTATAAAAAAGTGGCAAATTATTAAAAAATAAACAAATAATATATAAAATATAAATCAAATAAGATGTGATTAATTTCCTCTTCTGTGCTCAAAGAAAAGCGAATTAAATATTTAATTTTTGAGTGGTGAGGGGGGGGAGGAATAATTATCAATATATTTAATGTTTCTTAATTTAAAATCAATTTGAGTCTTTTATTTCAAAATTCGAGCTCAAATTACAATTATATTTCAAATTTGCCGGCGGCATCAGAGCCCCCTGTCGGCAGCATTACGTTAGCGATCTGCAAATTAGTCTGGGCTATTATATATATAATTGTTTAAATTCTTAAAAAAACATGGATAAAGTAAAAAAGTAAAATTTTAAAGCCTTAAAATTAATTATCTTAAGAGGCCTGAGCTATTTTTTTATTTTGGAGGTAAGAACAATTTAAGTCTAACAAGCTGACTCGATAAATAAGGTGCTATAATTATGGATCCTTCTCTGTAGTAGTTTTAAATTTGGGCTAAATCCCAGAAGGGTTTCGATCTCGTAATTCGGCCATCCATCATTATACGCGCGAGCCATCTAGCGAGCGTGATTAATGTAGGGCTGAAGACCAAATGGTACCGTTCGGCCCTTACCTTCCGGATGCTTAAGATTATTGTGACTTGGATTTGATATTCACTCCTGATTGAAGTTTAGCTTATCGATAGCAATTTATCACTACCTACTAACAAAGGAATTCTATACAATAATATGAATTATATTAACAATAGTATAATTGAATAAATCAAAACAACTCTAAAATTTTGAGTTTTGATGTGAGTACTTAGACGAAGAGTTTATTAATTTGGACTGTAGAATGACATAAAAGTAACAGAATATCTTAGGAGATTTTTAGACTGGAATAAGCAGAGTGAAATTAAAAAAATGAATTTAGAACTAAAAAATTAAGACCATATGTTTTTATGTATGATTATTATGCTTTATAATCATGTACTTTTAGTTTTTTAATAATAATTCGATTTCTATTTGAGCTAAAAACAAGTGGTAATTTGAAAATCAAATAGGAAGCTGTTTTCTATTACGTAAACAAAATAGTGTGTTTTCAAATATTGCTGTTTAATATCTAATGGGTTCGAAAATAAATCAAAATTGCTTTTTTCGTCGTTTTGACCGATAATATCTCCAAAACAAGATCTCATCGGTAGTTTTAGGGTGATTTTTGAATTCAGCAGGTGGAAATAATAAGAATCAGCTATTTTTGAGCGCGAAACATTTTCATTGTTGGGCAGTGTAGTTAATCAAATCAGTGGATTTTAATGTCAAAATATCGTTTACTTAAGAGAATAAAAACTTTAAATTCATGAATGGGACTATTAAATTATTGTCTTTTAAAAAGAATGGAATATTTTATTATTTTAAATTAATATTTATTGAAAACATGGCCAGTGAAGTTAATATGGACAGTATATAAACTATCAATGAATAGATAATTTATGAAGAATAAAAATTTCAATTCTTTTCCAACCCCTTTTCTATCTAATAAACTAGACCAATAAAATTAACTGAGTGAAAAAAAATTATTTTTAACTACATCTATTAACTATTTCGTAACGTTTTTATGGAAAGTATAATAATATAGAATTCAGATAGGGAGAAAACGTGTCCGATGTATAATATTTCAATTATTTATTTATAAGGGAAAATGTTCGTAAACGGTCTAATGTCAACCGTTAAGTCCACCCCTTGTACTAACAGTTTTACCAGGGTAGATAAATTATTAAAATTATATGCCTGTTAATAATTCAAACGACCACTTCGATCATTTATGGAAGAGATCCTAAACGGGGGTTTTCCTTCCCGTCCCGTTTAGGGAAAGGGTTAAGAGGAGAGGTATCGAAGATCGGTGCAGAATAAACTGTTGCGCATACCACACGAACTTGCCTTAAAGAATAAAAAAACAGCGAATGTGACATTCAATTATTTTTAATAAAATGTAAAGCTAATAATTAAATATTTAAAAGTTAAATTAAAAAAATATATCAAAATTAATAATATTATTTTAATTAATTAAATTAGTCCCCCCCCAAAAAAAAAAATTACTACACATTCAGAAACATCTATGAATAAAAGAAACGCAATCGTTAAATTCAAAAAGAATTGCTAGAAGTTGATTTAAATTCAATTAATATTTCTAATTATTATAGTTTCTTGTATTACCCATTTCCTTTCGAAAAGACATATCTAATAATTGTTTTTATCAATCGTATTTTAATATGGTCAATAATTAGGCGCCTGTGCCACCTTTTAATAATCAAACATAGTTTTCAAAAAGTAAAAAAAAAAATATCTACCTAACAAATTTTCTTGCATAAAGAGAGATTATTGAAGTTGTCCTCTGTTTGATACAAATAAACATATGATATATATATATATGCCAATGGCGTGCGGTCCATGGATGCTGTGAATTCGGCGCATCACTAAAATTTTAAATATTTAGAGTATTTTCATAAATATATATGGTCGACTTCAAAAGAATTTTTAAATTTTAAAATTATTATCCGTTATTTCAAATATTTCTATAAAAAACATCTTTTGTTTTGAAAAATATATTGGTTCTCGAAATGAAATAAAATTGTTGCATAGTTTCAAGCGGCAATTAAAATTAATGATTTTTCCGAAAAGGGTGCTGATAGAAGGTTTGAATTCTCTGCCTGGTGTATCTTCCAGTTCAAGCATGTCAAAGACAAGTCCAGAAGAGTTTTAGTCGAATGAAAATTGTTCTCGCTGAGGAACTATTAAAATAGTAATAATACAAAAAAGGAATAAATAGAGATGGTTCGGGAATCTTTGGACTAATCCATTTCTAAGAACTCTCAATATATAAGATCGGAAATAACTATGAGTTCTATAGACAAGTCATAGCTTATAGTAATAGAATTACTTATAAGAAATTTAAGATTTCCTTATAGGACAAGCTGATTCATTGTGGAAGATGGTCGATTTCCATCTCACTGTGGAGTTTAAGTCACAAGATTTGATTTTTGACTCCTACCCTCATTCACACAAACCATCCGTTTGGTGCAAAGGTCCCAAAATATATATATATATATATATATATTAATCTAATGTTAAATTTGAAAAATAACGAAAATGATGTTGTATTCGATGAAATTTGCACAAAAAAAGCGAAGATTAAAATATAATTTCAAAAAAAATGAAGGATTATTTTTGGACAGCATCCCCTGATTGAAAAGTCACCAACCGCCACTGATATATACCTATATAGCATTTATTTGTTTGAGACTGTAGTTTCAACTTTTGATCTTCATCATCTAATTATAAATATTTTATTTATTGTTTCTCATGGGTTTAAACACCCGATTGGATATCGATAATTCGCTTTGTTGTTATAAATTGCATCAAGCAGAGAATAACTCTGCAGCAAAATCTTTTCAATTAAATTTCCTTGCATCAAAAAAAAATAAAAATAAATAAATAAACAACTATAATATTGTTTCTCATGGGTTTAACTATAACAGAATAATTTGTATTGTATGGGTTATATTAATAAAAAAAAGTTGTGCCCAGAAATTGTACTTTTAGTTTTCTAAATATGGTTGGTTGGTTAAAGTCAAAACTTTGCTGTGGGATATCTCCAGCAGGTTATTAAATTAGTTTTCATATTTCATTTATTAGAGATTCACACACTCTCTGGACTCTAAAATCATAAAACTCGATTTTTTTGAGAAAAATAAAATTGTAACCTTAAAAATGATCATAAGCTACCAATTATTATGAAATAAGTAAAAGAAAAATTGATTTTATTGTAATTGGATTATCTATTAAAGAAAAATGAATTTTTCTTGTGGCTTTTCCAATACTTGCACATACTCTATGTACCAAGTCAATATCAAATAGAAAACATCTTTTCCTAATCCTAAAGAAGAGATCTAAAGGTAGCGTAATTTTTTATTATGATTATATATGAGAAAGGATCATTAAAACGACAAGGTACTTTTTAACATAAATTTCGGATATAATCTGTGTTTTTCTAACCATTTTCAAGATTCCTATCTTCCTTTTGTGACTAATGCAGTTATGCAAATGGGAGAGATAGTTGAATTGTGTCATCCACAGAGAGGAGAGAGCATCTCTCTTTCTTTTTTTTCTCTTTCTATCTGCTCTTTGAGCCAGCAAACCAAATAAAATGATCTTCGCGGCGCGCATTTTTATAATACATTTTAGTTTGGGAATTGTTCTATTTTTTTTTTTAATTTAAAGACGTGAAAAGGAAACAAAAGGACAGGAAAGAGAAAAACAGGGGTTAGGTGAATTCGGGGGGCGGGGGAGGGGGGGGCAAGGGTGAAACAGTGCTTTTAAAAGATGGAATAAATTGAAATAATTTAAATGAACTTTTACTTTTAATCGAAAAAGAAAAAGACGTCGTGACTATCTAATTTACAGGCGGGTGGAGGAGTTTAGATGAAAATATTTGATCGTGAGGAAGGGAACGTAGAAAAACATGAAAATTATTTTTATTACTTTTGTCAATTTTCATTACATTTCAAAAATTAAAAACTCGAATCAGATCTAACGTCGATTCGCATGGCTCTAGGACATCAAAAATATATTCTTTCTATTTTCTATAAACTTTAATTTTTCAATTTTTTACAGCCATCCTAATTCCATTTTTATTACGTGCATTCCATTGGAATTGATTGGCAATGACTAAAGGGAGATAATGCAAGTTGCGACAATCTATCTTCTTTTGAAACGCAAAGGCTATACTATTAGCTGAAAGTATGTTTGTATAGAATACACGGGGTTTTTGAGTAATATAATTGTTTCAAAAAACAATTCAAAAGGTTGTCAATTATTAGATTCGAGATGTAATGTATTAATTTTAGTTAAATACCAGAAGGACTATTTTTACCCCATCAGGAATCGGACTCTAGTGTCAAAATTAGTAATGGCTATCATAGGAGGTAAACTCCCCAGACATGTTTCGAGGTAAATATTTCACTCAAAGATTTAAATCTTAATTTTCGTTCTAGTGATTCTAAATTTAAACATATAGCCATGACATATAGTTTAAAAAAAATTATAATAGGGAATGTAAATGATACAATTATGAGTAATATAATTGTTTCAAAAATTTTTTACAAATGGAGATTTATATTTTTGAGTGAAATATTTGGCACCATGCATATATTAGAAGGGTTCACCCCATAAGGTAGCCATATGGCCTGTTTTTTTTTAATTTTGACACTCAGGTTCGATTCACGAGGGGGGTAAAAACAATCATTCTGACTTATAATTAAAAATAATCCATTCCATCTCGATGACAGCCTCATGTGATATTCTTAGAAATTTAAAGTCTATTCGAATTTTTATATAATTGTTTATTTTTTCCGCCTTTCCCGACACTTGTAACCTTCAAACCTTCAAAACTCGTGTGCACAGATACCTACGTATACTTCATTTTGCTTGATCGATACAATCACCTTCTCTTCGGTAATGCAAAGGTCTTTCGAGATCTATAGGGAATGCATCTTCCTGGTGGTTGTTGCATTTAATTGCATTAAAATAAAATAAAAAAATAATCAAGAATACAATCCTAAGCCTGGTTTGATGAAACCGCCCGCCTCCACTAAAATCTATATACTGCCAACTCTTTTACTTGCCTAAAAGTCCTTTGTTCAATATTAGATTAAATATAATGCATAATTATAAAAATAAATAAAAATCTATTCAATTGTTTTAAAAAGTTTTCCCAGTCTTGATTATTCATTTTGTGATTCAGAGCGATATTCAGTAAATTGATCAGCATTAATAAAAACGTTTATTTTGAAGATTTATTAGGAAATGACTTAATGTGGTTTTAGGTTTAATAAAATAATAAAATCATGTTTTAATGAACAAAATAAAAATAAAAAAAATTAAAGATAATTTATTAGAAAAAATGTTCAAAATGCCAAGAACTTCCTCCCGGAATTCGCCTGGAGGCCACGAGGAATACCCTTATAATAATAGGCGGGCTGGAATGAATCGGGTAGGTGGTTCCCCAAACCCTTTTCGTTGTATAATCATTAGGAGCTGCAGAAAGGTATGCATCCATCCCTTTCGCTCTCTTTTTAAGGATAATAAACAGTTTAAAAATAATAAATAGTAAATTATGTCTAATAAAATAATAAATTATATTCATAGAAATACGTATAATTGAAAAAACTATATTTAATATGGTCTACAGGCGATGTTCGAAAAAAATTAAAAAGAAAGGGTTATTAAAACGATGACTCAATGAAGAAACAGACCTTCTTCACGATGTATTGGAATTTTGTACACGAGAATAGGAGAAATATCACTATTTTTTTATAGTTTATTTTTATGATATGTATCCAAGAAGATGTTACAACAAGAAGGTACAACGCCTAGAAGTTATGATCGAATATTGTAACATGAAAAGAAAATTAAAACCTTTCAGGAGTTGGGTTGAAGTCGAAAGTACATGTGGATTCGTGTCTTGAAAGATTGAAGATTGTACGCCAAGGGAAAGAAGTAGACAGAAAGGCAGATTCAGTCTCTAGAATTCATTAGGATAAAGAAATTCACGAAAATGTTCGTTTAGCGGAAATTAAGCCTTTAAGGGTGATTTTTAACTTTATCTCGTCAGAACAAACGCTATGATAGTTTCTATAAAAAAATAAAAATTAACTTATTAACGATGTCCAGGAGGATCAAATCAGCTAGATTTAGCTGAATTTTCTATAATCATTCATACAATTTTTTACTAAACCAAAAAGACAGACCAAAACTTGCATGAAAATATTAGCCGGTCCGGATTTATTTTTTCTATTTGATTACAAATTGGTTTGAGTGAAAACTTCCAGGAAACTTGTATGATGATATACAGGGACATTTATATTGGAAAGAAAGCTTTAACACAACAGTAACTTAAGTTATTCAAATGAAAATTGAAAAAAAATGAAAAATTTTAGCTCATTAGCTACAACCATTCAAAAAACGATTCGATTCTACTTTTTTATCAGGAAGTGCTGAAAATAAAAAGACTAAAATCTAAATGTTTTTTCATTTGGTACAGATATTGGTTCTTTCTACGACTTTACGTTCTTGAGTATGGTGGATTTCATAGGGGGTAAATCCCACCAACAAAGGGCCTCTTGCAGGTAAAAAATATGGATGCCTGGTGATAAAGGGTAATATAAATACATAGCAATCCATATATATACATATATATCCTCCTGAACGGTATAGATCAGTAAAAGTAAAAATAGAATATAGGAAATTCATTCGAAGAAAATGAAACTTTTCACTTGTAACGATGAAAAAGTTGGAAAATTCTTGAATCAGTCATAAGTATATCCGATAAACTGAATAAAGGTCATGTTTCGGTTTTTGTGCCGTGTCATTTTCTGTTTGTCCTCCGAAAGACAATCTAAGTATGTAACATCGGGGGCGGCAGACACTTGAACTATTCGGCTACTCCAACAGACGTAATACGATACAGAGAATATCAAACAGAATATGATACACCACTCCTAGGCTACTTCAATCATGGAAAACAACTTAGTACTAATATTTGCTCCTTTATCAAAGTAAAAGAGAAAGTGAAAAAAATACTAAGGGTTACCGTTTTACTTTTACTTATATAGAATAAGTGAAATATTATCATGTCAACTGCGGAAATTAACATATTTTCGAGTACTATGTTGAAGTAATCCATAAGATTGATATCACAGAACTTTGTGGAAGATTATCTTAAAATTGATCCTAATAGAATCTTTTTTTGACTAGGATAATAAAAACTAATATATATAAAATTCTTGTGGTGGATGAGGCTCATAAAACCCTGAAGACCGATGGATTGTTTCAGTTAATAAAGAAAAGAACAATTCCGTTTCTATATTTAACATTTATTTTTGAAAAAATTTCGAGACATCCACCACAAGAATTTTATATAAAATAAACATTATAGTAATCTGATTTAAAAACTAATATATTTATCCAGATCCTATGAAGAATGATAGGTACTTTTATTACGGATTTTATCCAGTCAAATTTTTGCCACATCATAATTGATGAAGATTCTGCAGTGATAGCAGTGGCACAGTACAAAAGCACAATGGTGAGGCTTTGAAATTAATTTCAAAATATTAATTGATAGCCTACCCCCAAAAATGCAATAGAATCATAAAATGATAATGATTTGTCATTTTTGTAATGTATTAGAGAAGAACATAAGAGTTATCCTTACATTTTTGTTTGAGTCACAGCCTCACTAGCCTCATGATACGAGCAACCACTCAGGGAAAATGGTTATACATAGATACTAATGAAATTCTAAAATATTCCAAAGGATTGGGAAATGTCATGGGAATCAGTGGAAAAGAAATCCCTAGTTTAAATTCTTATTTTTTTTTATATGAGTATTTATTTCTCTTCGATTTTTGACGTGTGCAATGAAGTAGAGTTCGAGTTTTCAACTAAATAAGGTTTTATTGTCTCCGGAGCCTAAAATAAGCCCCAAAGTGTCTCTCTGTCTGTCTTTGATAGTGATAGCTCAAAAATTGTAAATCGTATGGAAATAAAATTAATTTAAAACTTAAATTATGTGTGATATCAAGATATTTTAATTAAATTCGACCCACTGGAATTAATACTTTTCTTATGGTATTTTTAGTTTTTAGAAAATATTTAAAAAAAGATTTAATTTATTAATTTTTATTAATCAGAAATAGATAAAAAATTTCGTCTTTAAATTTTATAGTAAAATCTCGATAAGTATGCATTTTACTAAAGAAAATTATTTCTCAAGGTAATTTTCTTTAGCTATTTCTCAAAAAATTCGCAGTATTTATCACAATTTAAATGCTTATTGTTCACTATACCTAAATTTTATAAAAATCGCGTATCCCAGATCCAAGGCACTGTATTATTTTTTCTTCTGTTTCTTTAAAAAAAATGCATATAACAAAATAATCTTGTTATTTAATTGATTATTTATCCAGAAATAATTGTTTTATTTGATGTAAGATATTTGGTTGTATAAAACATGCCAGGATATTTTCCAATTGATCCAATTCTACAAATAGAATGAATTTCAATCATTTATGAGAAAAAAGAACCCAGATATTATTAATTTATTTTTATGGAAAATTTATGAAATCATTAATTCGATATTGGAAATCCGCTTAAAAATTGGTGGATTTTGATTTTTTTTCCTATTTTTTTATTTTTATTTTTTAATCTGATAATGAAAACATAATTTTAAATTGAAAAAATATTAATAATAAAAATAATATCTATTTTGATTGAAATATTTAATAAACATAAAAAATAAAGTAATTTTTGTTTATTTTTTTAATATTAAATCAAGGGAAAAATAAATAATAAAAGAGGGGAGGAATGATTAATTAATACAAATTATAGATATATTATTTTCAATAAATATTTGAGGGTGCATTTGATTTTGTTTATTTTTTCCAACAACTCTCGTTTTCCCATGATTGCGGGAATTTCTTGTAGAATTTTCAAGTTCATATAGTTTAAGCGCTATTGAACATTTTGGAAGATTATTTCAGAATGCAAATAACATTTATCTCATTCTGTAGTGTGATCAGCACACACCCCATAAGTGAAATTCTTACTGACGAATCCAGTCGTTTTTAGGGATAAATTACCACTGAAGATGTCAAAAATATATAGATGGTTACTTTTTTATTCTTTTATAAAGCAGCTGCGTTTTGCCAATTGTTCTTTCATAAAGGGAGTATTTCTCGTAAAATATTTGGAATATTAATAAATGTCTTTTTGATTGTTATTTTTATTTATACATTCAGCGATTAAAAGCGGACCAATTGAAAATTAAAAAAAAAATCGAATTAATTTATAATTTTAATAAACATTTTATACAATGTTGATTACCTATACATGATATTTTAATGAAAAATAAACAAATTTCTGGTCAATATTTAAATATTTTTTTTTTTTTTATAAATTCATTTATTCAATTTTATAATGCATAAATCATTTATATATAACGATTAAATTCAAAAGTAAATATAATTTTTCGATTTTTTAATTTTTATTATTTATTTTTTTAATAGACATAGTAGGTAGCTAGAAAAGAGGTCATCATATTATATGGAACTGAAAAAATCTGAAGAGATTTTTTTAAACAGAATTCTATAAAAAAAATTCTAGATAATTATTAATGTAATAAAATTTTGAGAGGATTTTTCATAATAGATTTTAGTCAATTTATATCTAATTCGTTAGAGATTTCGGAGAGGCGAAGTCTTAATGAGCTTCAGTATGTCAATCCTTAAAATCTACATGCATTTTTTTGCCCCAGCGAAATTTTTAACATTGCCCAGTAAAATAAAGCTAGATAAGCTCTCAAAAATAATAAATTATAAGTATCCGAAATTTTAAATCTAAATCATAAATCAGCTAAGGGTGTGATACAGTCAACAAATTTTGTATTATATGCGAGGGGAGCATAAAATTTTTTACCTTAATCTGGATGGTCCAAAATTCAAATGGTGATAAAATATTAATAAAGGATTTTGTTTTTTATTCATCTTAATGATAATCATTATCGTGTAAACAATGCTAAGACTTGTTTAATGGCTTATATTATTACTTTATCCAATGCGAAGCATGGGGAAAGTATTGCAATCGGTCGCGCGGCAAGCGCGACTTCAAAGGGTCCTCAGGTAAAGACTACGGAACCCATGGACTCAATTAAGGTCACAAATTGTAGTATTCAATTAGATTGAATTTTAGCACGTGACGGTTTTGCCAAAAATTACCTGGGATCTCGTCGAGAGTCAAAAGCGCCATTTTTTGGAAGTGCGTGGGGATGGATGGATGGATGTTATCGTTTTTTTCGGTCCACGAATTTTTCCACACCGTATGCACCGATTGAATTGAAATTGAAAACCTACCATTATTTTAACAAAATGAAGCGCTGATTAGTTTTTGGTACATATCGGTCCACAAACATTAGTACTTTATATCAGTACTTTTTTAGTTTTTCTAAATATCTTGAAAATGACTTAACCAATTTTGATGAAATTTAATATCCTAATTAAGTACCTTGGGGATCACAAAAAAGGCTAAATAAAGTTTTTAGTAAAATCATATTTTAAAGTACTTTACTCAAGCTTGAGTTGTTTTACCATAAAAGAATTTAGTCTTTTTTGATTTTAAGTCGATTCTTCCACGTTTTCAGTAGAGGTTGCCATAAATAGCCAAAACATCAAAAATGGAATGCAATAAGGTAATTCCTCTAGTATTAGATGAGAATCGATCGTTATTTTTGATTTTAAGTCGATTCCTCCATGTCTTCAGCAATGGTTACCAATAATAATCGAAACGTCAAAAACCTAATGTAGAATTGTTATTCCTCAAGTATTAGATGAGAATCGATGGCTATTTTTGATTTTAAGTCGATTCCTCCATGTCTTCAGCAATGGTTACAATAATAACCGAAATGTCAAAAATCCAATGTAGAATGGTTATTCCTCGACTATTAAATAAGAATTATTTTGAATTAATGTCAATATGAACTACAAATTGCAAGTGATATCTGATTAATAATAAAGGAACAAACATATTAATATTTCAAATGAATTTGGATAAAGTTTAGCAACGATCCGTTGCAGTTTATTTTTTTTAGATTTTATTCAAAATAATACATATTTCTCATTTTTATACTTGAATTTAAAAAATAATATTTTTAGATAAAATATTTAATTAGAATATCATTTCAATTTGGGTTTCTTACGAAAATGGAATAAATGATATTGCTGTGGTGAATTTACCAGTTTTTAATAAAATTATTTTTTTATTTATTTTCCAGTATAAAAATGACATTTTTCCGTAATTTTTTTTTGTTTAATCGTCATCTGCAGCTGATAAAGAATCTTTTCTTCTTGCAATTTTTAGATTTCTTCGATAAACATGAACAAATAATAATACTACTGATATTAATAAATTGATTTATCGTGTCAGAATCTTAATTCTTTTAGAAAAGTTTCCGAAGGGCACTAACTTGAAATATATTTTAAAAATATAAAAAAGTTTATTTTATTTATACAAATAAAATATGGATTTGTCTGTTTATTTATTATTATTATTATTATTTTGAGAATATTATTATTATTTGGGGGTTTAAAGGCACATCGACTGCTAAGGTCATTAGCGCATTTGAGAATATTTTTTCAATCTGCTGACGGAACGAAAAATCCGTAACGTTTATTAAAAATATGCCAACATTCGAATTCAGAAAAAGAGTCGAGATTATTTTTATTTCATTTTTTTATTTTTTTTGATATATATTTCCTATCGGATTGGACTTTTATTTCTAAATGAATAATTTATGAGTAAAACATATATATTATAGAACTAGTTGAGCCAGATCAGAACATAGTTTGGTCGTAGATTTGCGACAGTCATGGTAAATATCCCACTGGGATGCGCACATCACGACTTTCACCGAAGAACCTCAGTATGAAGTACATCTCACGAATAATCAGAGAAAAATACTATCGAAATAAATCATTATCAATTATACATAAAGACACATATCGTCGTGTTACTGCAAAAATCGTTTTTTTTTTTTTAGGATGCGATTTATGTTTAACAAACTATACTATATAAATTTGGAGTAATTTGTTAAAAGCATTCAATCATTCTAAATTTATTCATACAAGCTACAAATTACAAGCAATTGAAATACAAGATTTATACCCAGCAATTGGGTATTTTTATATTATTTTATGCTTAAGATCAATTATTTTCCCCTAAAAAACAAAAAAAAATTTAATCAAATGTTTATAATTAGAAATTCAATTGTTTCACCTACTTCGAAAAGAATTTCAAACTTATTGAAAACTACAAGCTGGATGTGATATCACCGTTGTAATTTTCTGCCTACGATCAATATAGCTGGTCCCAAATTAAGTATCTTATATTGTAGACTTTTCTATCAGATCCCGTAAACCTATTTGCGCCAATACAAGGTAATTACCCTTTTTGATATGTTTTGATCACGTGATTTTGTTTGAATTTAATAAGAATTAAATGTTATGGACATATTGGCTTGTATATCACCAAACAAAATTTAATGTTCCTAATTCACATTTTGTATCTGCTTATTTAGTGATTCTTCTTGCATCTCATTACTCAAAAATATAATACAATATAATTCGTAAATTTGTTAGTTTTAGAAATAATTTTAATTA
Source organism: Forficula auricularia (assembly GCA_024734495.1). Classification (NCBI taxonomy): domain Eukaryota; kingdom Metazoa; phylum Arthropoda; class Insecta; order Dermaptera; family Forficulidae; genus Forficula; species Forficula auricularia. The sequence goes on from JALMQS010000099.1 coordinate 101,280,657, forward strand.
GAAGGTAACTCTATAAAATTATTACTTTACGAAAATGAGCTGAATTAAAAAAATAAATAAAATAAAATAAAACCACCGGCAAGAGAATCTGATACTCGGGTTTGAATTCTGTGAGGACGCTTTAAGTCATTCAACCTACAATTAAACATTTCTAAATAAATCCAAGAAATTCCGTTCTTGGATTTCTGTGAAATAAAAATACTACTTTTTTAATTAAACCCTTTATCTTAGATTAAAATATAAAAATTGATGAAACCATTTTTCCTGTTAAAATGACGGAATACAATGCCCGGAATTGTTAGAGGAAATAAAGGAGGGAATTTCTAAAGGTATTTTATTGTATGTTTTACTATTCGATTATTTAAAGTAGTCGGTTGATAATTATGATCTGAGAAGCATCGATCCTATCCGGGGATCTTCCTCAGATGAATGGAGTCAAGCATGCGTGAGCTGATCTATTCCAACACGCCGAAGATGGAGTAGAAGCGACGCGACGTGACCGAACTCGGGAGGATTACCCTTGCTAGATAATTGTGTGCAAGTCTCGAAAGAGAAGAGCAGACTAGCCGTTTTTATATCTATATATTTTTATTATACTTTTTAGTCAAGCTGTGAGCGATTTCAGTGAAGAAATAAAGTGACTATTGTATTGTGTTGGAACCTGAACCTGAACAAGGTGGTCAATTCCGGTCGATTGAGGCTGTTCAATTCTGCTTGGCAGGAGGTCCCCTACTCTATCTCGAGACCCCTCTCGCATCAAAAGAACCTCCTTTGTAGAAATCCCAAATTGGAAATTTCAAGTTCACCCCGGGTCTTTGGATTCCGATTGAATGAATAATTTGTCATCTCCCCTTCACATCGCATTTATTATATCATTTTATTTGTTAAAAATAGCAAATAACTCTATCAGAAGAGAAAAATCTATTCTCTCTTGAACATAAAAACATGTTGAACATCATTATTAAAATCTTCATTTGTAAAAAACAATTCAAATAATTTTAATTGGGGGGAAAAAGTGAAACTTATTCAAAAATCGGTACAAGAATTTTGGCGAATTGGAAATTTTTTATTCGTATTAAGTGACTGCCTAGTTTTGATTTTTCATATTTCAAGAGCTTGTAATAAAAATGAAATAAATTTAATGTTTTGGATAAATTTTTGATTATTTATTTATGTTAATTAATTTGCTAAACAGTGTCGGTTATAAATGGTTGACCATTTTCAGTAAAGCGAGATCGATCCAATACTTTATCTGCTTCGAATTGGATAAATTATAAATAAAAATGGGAAATGAATTGGTGCATTTTTACTTTCACATATATATTTTCTATATCATGTAATGAAATAGAATATAGTGTAAAGTATTGCGATCGCCTGCCTCGTTAGTCATACCCTTAACTGATCTGCCAATTTAGTTGTCTGCCTAGGAGGGGCTCTCATTATATGAGGTATAGAATGAAATAACTATTTATTATTCGCTCTATTACTTATTTCTTTGAAAATTGAAAAAATGTTGTGGCCTCAGTAATTTGGGCTAAGTGCATATAAAGACGCCAATCAGTATTTTGCACGACAGTGCAAAAGGGACTTGGCGCATCCATCCCTGACTGCTGAAGATAATCAACCAGTGTTGACTGAATCTGTTTAGTGAATTATTATAAATAAATAAAAAAAATTACCTAAATTATTAAATGTATATCACTACTGTGACAAATAACAGATAAGGTTTGAAGAATAGGTATCGATTTTTTATTAGTCAACAGTTTGTCCTAGAATGCTCAAATTTATCTTAAAGCACTATAAAAAAGAGATTCTTCAGGGATGACTTAGGATTAGATAGTATTTCTGCAACCGATGACTATTCTCTAAAACTTAATTAGATAAACGTATAAACTAGTTTTGTTTGCCTTTAAAAATTAGCGAATCTTCCAGAAAGCTTCAAAGAGAAATTTGTTAGTAGGTAAATATTAAATACCATAGGTACTAATTGTTTCACTAAAAAAAATAATAATAATAATAATAAAAAAATTGATTGGACAAAATTTTTGAAATAGTAGGCTTGATCAGACAATTCTGAAGGAGGTACTAATGGTCCAACAATGATGACTTCTAATTATAAAGTATTAGAGTGAGTTAAGAAGTAAGTATAATAAATAACCTTATTTAAAGGGGAGATTGTATCTTAAGTTAGTAGATCACTTTATGTTAAAAAGAAAAGATGTGAGTATGATATAATTATTTACCACAGGTACATAATGAGCAGTACGGAAGTTTTTAAAATCTTGTTTATCATATCGCTTTTCACAAAGGTCGAATGAATTGTTTGAGTTCACAGGTATTTCCTGTTTATTAAGTTGAATAACGACACAGATAGCCTTTTCTATATGCATGCAGCTATTATATGATTTATGAGCCCATAATTTGTTGATTTATTTGATTGACAGAAGTACTCCGCCTTGTTTATACTAACGGGTTCTTCGCTTTCCGTGATTAACTGGAAAGCACTAAGACAATATGAAACGGATCTAATTAGATGATTCACGAGGGCTAAATTGGTTGTTTCGTTTATTTACCTTGATAAATTTCATTGAATAAAGATGCCGGAGGTGATGTAGGCGGTACGTACATCGCGAATGATAACAGGAAAACCGGAATGATGCTCAGGGAGTGTTCCTCGCTATGAGGCCAGACTCAATTAACGAGATTTATCATGACCATCAATATAATTCATAAATATTTCAAATAAATATGACCAAACCAGTTGGACTCCTATTCGAAACCAAATACCGTTGCCATCAACTATTTCGCTAATCTCCATATTCTGCAAGTATCATCTATATTCTAGTTAGGAAGGTCAAAATACAAGCAGACTAGAGGATAAACGAAAAAATGACTATTTTCAAATATCATTGTTTATTGTCAAAAAAGTTGTTGTAAATAGGTTGATAGTCCAGCATCTGTATGCAAAGTTTGACCCAAATCAAAGTTTTAAAAGAGTGATTAAGAGAAAGAGATCATCCGGACGAATCTCGTTTAAAGAAATTAGAAGAAATAAATAGATACGATCAAATTACTTTATTAAAACATTAGAAAACGAGAAAACTGAAATTTGTTTTGGCACCTAGTAAACCAAGCGGAAAATCATGTTATTTTTTTCTTGACACTGGAACTAATAGGTAAAAAAGACAATTTACTTTTCTGCCATTTAACTAGTATTTTTTTTAATATTATTTTTTTATTCTTTCACCTAAAATAGGAAATAGATATTTTCTCTTCTTTTAAACGGCAATTTGTTAAATACTTATTGTATCAAAAATAATTAATATCACGAAAAAATAGTAAACTGTTAACTGTACTTGGGACACAACAGAATGTTAGAATGAGATATGTCTACAACTCTACATAATTATGTATATATAGTCTAGATGTGGGAGAATATTGCATAAGAATAATTCGATTGAAAATTCAAAATTCCATATGGTCTCATCATGTTTCTTCAAAATAATTTATTTTTATGGCATTGTTAAAATTCATTTTATAGTAGGTAATCTTTGGTCAGCAACTCATCAAACGATCCAATTAGCAAATAGAATATAAAAGTTGACTGTATATTCAGGAAGAACTGTCCAACCTTAGATCATTTGGTAATTGCAAAAATCGAAGAATTATTGATTATATATTACTATTTTAATAGATTATCGCGATACCCAGAAAATGTATAATCTCTGAGCAAGTAAGTTTTTAATGATCTTTTGGACAAAATTTGAGGCTTTAATCTTAAAGTTACTTTTAATTCAACATAAAGGTTTCCATCTTGTCTGACAATAAGGTATCTCAAAACAAATACACTGTTATAACCATAAACTATATATTTCTTTCAATACATTTCTTAGTCCAATCACAATAATCATTGCTGTCGAGAACAACAACATATAATTACGTAAATATTTGTTTCGCACTCCTTTTTGGTTAAATTTAAAATTGTTAAGGTCCTTCGTAAATTTTTATATTTATTAAGTAAGAAAGATTTCTATAGTAAGAGTTAGAAAATATTTATAAGTAAATTCTGATAAAGTATTCTACGTCGATTCGCATTTAGAATTTTCTGGCATTTTGCTTAAATTTTATTGGGTAAACTCTCAAAAGTGTATTTTTAATAAGGGCGATGCATTACGATTCATTATTTATTTATCAGTCTAAATAAGCTCTTGTCTTTTTAGAAATTAAAGAATAATCACGAGTTGAGCTGAATGGAAATGTGTTTTGTAAAGAATTGATACTTTTGATTTTCAATTTAAGTACGAAAGTGGCTGGGTATTTTCGAATCAAAAATGATGTGTAAAAAAAGATGCTGCTTTTGGGGAAATTATTGAGCATATACTATAGCATGAAATTTATACCAGGGAATATCCAAATTTTGATCAGAAATTAATGGCCATTTTTGCAGTTACCAGGTATCCATTTTTCTACACATCGGTATGCATGTCTTTTGATCTGTTGTTTTTTATTTATCTGTCGGATTTTAATATATTAATGAGTGGTTGATTTTTACAAGACAATGACCTTTTCTTTCGAATCGAATAAAAGAAATAACCTGAATGAGATTGTATAAACATATATATGTATACATAAATATATGTACATTCTTTTCACGGAAACCGGTTGGTCAGATTATCTTTGGTCACTAATATTATGACATGAGTATAGATGTTGTTTTTTATATTTTATTTTATGATAAATACGTTTTACCAAAAGAGATAATTTAATTTGAAAAGTATCTTCATAAAAATTCATTAACGATACAAATGAGCCCATAAATATAGAAAATTCCCAGTCTTTTCAGTGATTTTCATATTTTTTATTTTAATGGGTGAAATTAAACGTAAGTAGACGCTTTAATTTTATTCTGAAACACGTTTTTCCCTTCATTTGGATCAAATTTCAATTTATTCCCCCCGTTGGAGTCTGTATGGTTTCTCGCTGCAGGTCATGGCACTATTAATAATAGGTATTGGTCGGAGAACTTGGGTCGGGTCGGGCCCCTTTTTCATGCCCTCCTGCAGACAGCCCAATGGCCCATGACCAGATCTATCATTTGGCTCCTCGATGTCCTTCTCATCTAGGATCCTATCGTCGATTTTTAAAAGTCATCTTGATCAATCCTATTCCGATTGGATGCACTGAACATCACTATCAAGCTATCCATTCAAATATGATTAAGAAAATATCATACTTATAAACAGTCCCGAGTAATTCCAATTTTTAGATTTTCTCTGTAAAAACTACCCAAATATTTTGTGCTATTTTTTCAAACGATTTCATTTGCTAAAATGTTTGTCTTAATACTTTAATCCAAGTCTTGCTCATTTCCTTTCAACTTCCTATCTTTAACCTCCAAAATATCAGCCAGAATCAAAATATAATTCTTGTCATCTGGTTTTCCATTATACAAATTACTTTTACCTAATCCGAACGAAGAACTTCCCCATTAGTAATCCTTTAGGGTAGGAAAATTTTAATTAATATCTTCACCATGGGGTGGTCCAGTCGGAAAGAAATTCCCCGAATCAAACTTCTCGTATAATATACTATAAAGTTTTATTGAAAAAATAACTGGTTAGGTTTTAAGAAAGATACCAACATAAATTATATTATATTATGTTTCACTGGTTTGCTATTTATCTAAAGTTCTCTTTTGGGTGAAAATAGATAATTTTAATGAGATATTCTCATTTCACTTCAAATAAGAATATCTAATTAAAAATCATTAATCTCGCAGGCTGTTTCAGCCGAAACTTTTCTTCTTATAGCCTACATAATACCTACTAAATAAACCTTTCTGCTGTGACAAATATAAATTTATATAAATTATAGAACTCAATGATATATCATTTTTTTTAAAAATAAAAAATAATTCAAACCCCGTATACCAAAGATATTATTAGATATGTTTGATTTCAATGTCTGAAAAACTCACACTGTTTGGATTCGAACCAAAATAGTAACTAAACTTGCATTCCGGGCAGTTGGCTAACCTTGGTTTGAATTTTGGAAAAATAGCAATCTTCTTCAAGTTTCAACTTTTTTTGAATGATAATTTTATAGTTTACAAAAAAGTTGAAATAATGGACTGACAACAATGAGTTCAATTTCTAATATCTTATATTTAGTGATCGTAGAGATTTAAATGCGAATTAAGATCGAGATGGGTATGGTGTGAATTGGAAATCTTACAGATATCTCTACTAATCTGAGGTAAGCTTTATTTCACTTAAAAAGTCAAATGTCTGTTAGATTATGTTTATACGTATCGATAAAACTGGTTTTAGGAAGCTATATGTATAAATTGTGTGTCTTTCTTGATACGATAAAATTGTGTTCTATGTTGGGTATTTGTCTTTGCGAAATGTACCTGTTTCGCTATAGAATAGTAAAAATAAATAAGAAGTAAATAGATGAATGAATGTATAAATAAATTAGATCGTGAGTGAGTTACAACCAGTTCAATACTGAAAGACGGACAGAATCTTGTAAGCGTCCGAACGAGCATTATACCAATCAGCATCTGTGCCACAATGAGATGGAAATTAATTAAACAATTTGACCCTTCTCAACTATAAAATCAAAACATTATTAAGAATATTAAATATAGGAATAATGAATCATGAATGTGAATTGAACTCTAAGTATGATGCAAGCGACAATGCAGTAAGGTTGGATATAGATGCATGCAAAATAAATTCGTAAAAATAAATGACGTTGTCTTGTGTTTGATGATTTTTCTCAACATCGCAAATACTAGAATGAATGCAATACATCGTTTTGTTAATAAGCTCATTCACTTTCAAACAATTAGTGAATGATGACACGCTAAAACGTACCTGGAATGAAAACAAACAAGGGAGGGATGAAAGAAATATGGAACTTTTTCCTACTTCATATCTCATTTATATATAGGTAAATGTTTATTTTCATCAAGCATAGGACAACCTTAGTGATTTGCTCTTAAGAATCAACAACTAATATTTTAAAGTTACATTCTAAGCTCTAATATGTATTGATATTTGATAGAAAATTTTTAATAAATCGAGAAATTGTATTTCTTTTCTAAGGGTGTTTCTGGAAACACCACTGTTTGAAAAATTATTTTATTGAATTAAGAATCAAAACGTGTGTTTAATTTTAGAGTCATTTGCAATTACGAGAGTACCAAAAACATTATTGTTAGTGAACTCAAATATTTGTTGTAGGTACATGAAAAATAATTTTTAAGAAAAAAATAAATTGACTTCAAAAATTAAATGCAACAAATAAAATACACTAAAAGGTATAAAATAATTATTATCTTATTTAGTTACAACTAAACGACGAAATATTAACATGAAATTACTTTTTGAAGTCGGTGCCAAACATATACCTTTTATGAATCGCACTCGACGGATCTTACTTAGTACGTTTGGAAGGTATGCTCGCTTATAGGTATAGTTTGTTTGGTACCGACATCAAAAAGTAATTTCATGTTAATATTTCGTCGTTTAGTTGTAACTAAATAAGATAATAATTATTTTATACCTTTTAGTGTATTTTATTTGTTGCATTTAATTTTTTGAAGTCGGTTTTATTTTTTCTTAAAAATTATTTTTATTTTTCTCTTTTTAGTGATGTTATTAATAGTGATCATATCATCAGAACTTGACCAAATTAATATGACACCATCCCTAAGATACCCCTTTCGAATAAAAAAAGAATCATCGAAATCGGTTCATAAACAAAGAAGTTAGGCCTAAACAAACCTAACAAAAAAGGTCTAATACCTATGAAAAAATGGGACCAATCGGAAGGTAGACTGAACCCAATGCAAAAAAATTTTTCAAAATCGGTTCACAATTGGCGGAGATATGAGGTAACATAGGCACAAAAAAAAAAAAAAAAAAAAAAGTCAGTCGAATAGATAACCTCCTCCTTTTTTGAAGTCGGTTAAAAAGAGAATTTGCACAGATCCAGTTTCCGGTCTCATACACATTATTCGTCCCCAAGGTTTTAAGCCATTGTCTACTGAGACAAGCTGGAAGCTGCCAGCCTTCCTGACCAAAAATACCAGCCCCCAAAAAATTATGTATACTCCGATGCTTGAAAATGATCTCAATGAATGAAGAAGATTACAAAAAGTATATTTTATTTTTTAGGACCATCGCGATTATGTTAGTAAGGGTAAAAAAATTCATTCTATAGTACTGAAATATTTGCCGAAGTTTGTAGAGACCTTGCTTTTGTCCACATTCGTTTTTAGACTTTGAAGCATGTTTATCCAGACAATGCAACAATCCTATTTTCTTCTATTATCTAATTTTTTATTAGATTTATTTCGTCCATAATTTATATTGTTTTTAATTATTTTCATTTTTTAGCTCTGTTCTATATTTTATCTTTACCATCCTTCGCAATTTATTATTTTTTTAATTTTTTGTTGTTTGTGTATAATATATACAACAGGGACATTGTCGAGCGTTTATTTCTCTTTTTCGCTTTAGAAAAGCTGTTTATATAATTCTCTAAAGAATCACTAATTACTATGTAAACTCTGCTTTATTTATTATGGTAAAATTTGTATTCTATTAGGAAATTTATGTTCACTCTCTGTTGGGTGTTGTTCCCCGCCGTTACCAACAATAACCAAGTACAATACGATATTTTAAAATTTATTCGAATTCTACAAAGCACTTTTTAGTCTTTGGGGAATTCTGTATCCACTTGCAAATAAATAAGAACTTATCTAAATTTAGCTTATATTTTCGTTTTAATTAATTCATTTAAGTATTTATGCTCATTGAAAATCTTTATTGATTATTATTATTCATTATAATTATCGAACTTCGGATGAGTTCATTTTTTTTATATATTCTAACAACGCAGCGTGTAAAGAGCGACTTTTTTTAATAATAAAACAAGACAGCGTTTCGATCTATAATTTTGACATGTGCTGTCAACTCAAATAGATTATTATTTGAGTGATACGAGGTAGAAGATGGAGGAGACTGATTTCAGATAAATAAAGAATCAACACGTCATGACTTTTTATAGAAAATTCGAAATTATTTACATATAGGACATTTTGATCTAGTACCTAGTCAATATGTGCGATGGCGTTGAGGAAAAAGGGCCAATCTGATTTTACTCTCTCAGGGACATTAGTTAATTTGGGCCAATATGCAGGGGGCAAATTGTATGGTGTTTGGGTACAAAATGAATTTAAATTAAACCAAATCGCAGTTTTCTGTTTTAGAAACATTGTGGAAATTGCAGATTGGCCCTTTTTACTCAACAATAATACATTAAGTGCTTGATTTGACCAGTGGGCAATTTTTTGTCTGAAAACATTTTAGAGCAAGAGAGTTCAAACTTAGAACAGAAGTGGCGCTTATTGATATAAACTTGTCTGCCAAATCCCAGGTGATTATCTAGAAACGTTGATAGCTCCTCATTCGATAATGTATTTTTCCTGATTTCCTGAATTTTCAACCGTCAGGTCTAAAAATAGGGAATTCAAAAATTGAACCAGCTATTTAGATATCAAAACGAAAACATTTTAGCACCAGAACGAACTTTCTACGATCTTTCGTTCTTCTTATTAGAATCCACATAATATAGACAAAAACGATACAACGTAGCAGGGAAAATTTTTGTTGAATTCAATACTCCAGTATGATCGGCAAGCAATAATATTGAAGTGTAATAAAAAAGCATCTAAATTAACAATTTTCAAAATGTTACTTTAGTTTAATTAACATATAATTGTCTAATGGTTGTTTATACGTTTTTTTAATCTTCTTAAAAGATTCCAAATAAGAAATAAAGTGATGGATTGTTAGCGCCCTTCTGGAGGGTTATTCTTTGCTGATGAGCAGCCGCCAATCCGGAAACGTACCCATTTGTTTAACTATAGGTTATGGAGCTCACACCCGTCTAGCACCGTTTAACGCCAGATGGTAAAGACTCGAAAACTCACAATAAATCGGAAAAATTATGCCAGTGGGTGGGGAGATTGAAGAACAACAGATTTAATAAATTGCTTTGTAATTTTCTACTTCGGGATGTTATCAATTGAATCTTAATCATTTCCGTGGCAGAAAAAGAGGGTAAAGTTTTAAGACATTTTTTTTTCAACTTTCCATGAAAATATATTGGATTATACACAAAAATCCAATTTCGATTTTTCACAAGAATACATCTTTTGTGGTTCCTCATATATTCAGCTAAGGTATACCTAGTATATAACGGCTACATATTAAAAACTCTAAAGTCCAAAAGCATGATATTACAAATTTCTCGAAAACAGCTTATCAGGTTATTTAACTCTTTGTTCTTTATAATGCAATTAATTTAATCCCGATTAAGATTTTTCAAAGGGATCCAAAAGTAGCTCCTGTTCACCCTTTGCAAAGTGTCCTTAGCTATATTGGCATTTTCTTAAAAAACAAAACAAAAAAACAACACTATTTTAAATGATTTTGAATTTCGGGGGCCAATTGGCCGAGAGTAGCGTTTTTGCACCCGTAATCTCGGCTGACTTCACAAATTTAATCATGCTCACACTTAATCACACAAACACAAATATAACGTAAGCATTGAAAATACTTAATCACATAGGATCTAAATGGACAACTAGCATCGGAGGCCAAAAAAAATAATATATATGAATTTCTCTCAGATTTATGGTAAAGTTAATAAAATTTCAATTTCTTTAAAGGTAAAGAAGTGTACACCAGTTTACTGCTTTCGTTTTTAAAAAATTAATTAATCAAATGTTTTCGAAAATTCGATACCGAGCTATCACTGAAAATAGACATTTTGAGGTTTCCCTGTATTGGCTGTCTCTTTTTCAAAAACGAAGGAAATATTTAATTAAATGTTACTTTTATATTTAAGAGTAAGAAGTAAAGGTCTAGTGGTTGGAACACTCAAGTATTTTAAACTTTTTACAATTTCTCTTCGCAAGAATTAAATTTTTGTGCTTTTTAAGGGCAAATTAAAAGAAAAACGATGGTGTTTCGATTGGTAAATATTATGAGATGAAATGAAAAATGCTAAAGATCGTTTCAAGGATGTGTTGGTGAAGCTACAAAATTTCTATTCCAGCCAAATAGAAAATGGAACAAAGTTTTCGGATTTTTTCCCTTGTCGAGAGATAGAAAAAGTGAAATGCAATTGGTTCAGCCTACGTTCTCTATTTTGTAAGTGGAAGTGAAAATAAAATTAATTTGAGTTGTTTATTGAGGCAGCCGACCTACCCTAGCAGCCAGCCGGCTCTGTTGCCCTCAAGGGCTCCTCGCTGGCCGTGAGAACGGGTCAAAACCCGACCCGGGCTCTTATCGGGACGCTCTGCACTCTGCATCGAATTGATTCCATGGGGACATGCCAAGGCGGACATGTGATTCAAACGGCGTACCGATAACGTCCGAGGAGATTGGATTTTTGACAATGATCAACTAGATGCCATAGTGAACTTTCACTGAGCAAATAGAAAGTGAAGCCAGTTGTCGGCATTTTAGTTGAGGAAAAACCCTCATTAATTAAGCACAATTTTAGAACATTTGTCTTATAAAATTGTACACATATTATTTACATAATTAAAAGAAATAAGTGAAATCATTTTTATGATTCAGTACCAGTGGCGGGCGGTGCATGGATGCTGTGGATGCGGCGCATCCCTAAAATTTCAAACATTTAGAATGTTTTCATAAATTCAGGAGGATCTTTAAATTTTCAATTTATTACCCAATGTTTCAACTATTTCTATAAAAAACATTTTTGTCTTTTGAAAAGTAAATATTTTGGTTCTCGAAATGAAATCAAATCTTGCATAGTTTCAAGGGGCAATTAAAATGAATGATTTTCCGAAAAGGGTGCGGATAGAAGATTTGAAGTCCCTATCTGGTATATCTTCCAGTTCAAGCATGTCAAAGCCAAGTCCTGACGTGTTTTAGTCGAATAAAAATTCTGAAGACAAGAATAATTTCTGACTTCTACCCTCACCTCCACAAAGCAGTATCCGTTTGGGGCGAAAGCCCCAAAATATATTTAAAAAAAATCTAATGTTAAATTTTAAAAACAACGAAAATCATGTATTCGATGAAATTTGCAAAATAAAATTTAAAAAAATGAAGGGTACTTTTTTTGGACAACATCCCCTGGTTGAAAAGTCCCCAACCGCCACTGCTCAGTACGCTCTCTGCAAATTTTAAAGATTTGGTAATTGTTTTATCAGTAGACGGTTTGAGTTGAAAAACACAAAGGAACAATTTAACAAAAGTGTCTAGCAAATTTCAAATTATTTGATACAACAATTCGATAGCCCCTATATAATATTTTTCCTGATTTTTGAACAGGAAGAACTAAATCTAGAAAGTCCAAAATTTAGTCACTTCTTCATTATCAAAATAAAAACATTTCGATAAAAAAAAAACGAACATTATAAGACCTTTTGTTCTTGAGATATTGTGAGTATTGAAGACACAAAATCATGATTGGAAAAATAAATTTTCTTCACGTTTCAAACATATCAAGCTTGAAAAGTTTTTTAATGTTACTTGCTGCTTGTTTTGGCCACAGCTAATATGGCGTCTACTGGCCCATTTTTAGTCAAGAATCCAGGAGATAGAAATACATGTTGACAAGGATCTTTGGGAATATTCACGGTTAAGTTGGTAACCACGTCGTCGTTGTCAGAAGATCTCCTATCTGCTCGGATTATCTGACCCTGGATTCGCCGCCGGTCTTCAAACTCCACCTCGGAATTCCCTTCCTCATTCTACATTATATATCTTCAACAGATAAGGTAATATTTATTTTTATTCTAGTTATATATATATATATATATATATATTTAAGTTTCTGAATTCTTGGAATACAAACGTGTTGTTAACAACGCAAAAATTCTAGAATAGTGAGTTCAATCTTAAGGTGAGACCAAACAAAGCTCGTGTCAGACTACTATGGTTCTCTAGCTATTTATTTAGTTTTATTTACATATATTAATAGTCCTATTTAACACTGGATTTTGTTGGTTTTTAGGGGTGCTCCGAGTGCCAAGTTTATCAGCCTATCAAACGATAGCTTCTGCACAAAACAACATTGAAAGTACCATGCTAATTTAAAAATCATTCAAACTAAATCTTTAATAGTGCCAAAACACATTTCAATTAAAGTATTCACATTAAAAGCGTATTTGACTTAATGCGCTTACACCGTGCTAGGACGTACTGAACATACGTATTTTGGAATTACTCGGTATGCACGAGCACGCTGTGAGTGTATTATATCAAATACACTGTAAGATACTTTATGAATTTTTACAATTTTTTGAATGAAATAACTTGATGATGTCTAAAAATGAAAGTTCGAAATGTTGCTTAAACAATAAATAAGCGTTTTATTTAAGTGTCTTATTTCCCAATAATTCATTTCAATCCATTTTTATATTTTTAAGACTATGTAGTAGGTATTCTTGTAATTTTTAAAAACTCAAAAAGACTAAAAATCTTTTGATTCAATTTTTTAATATAAAGAGAAATCAATAATGGTGTTGTCATCTGCTAAATGAAAATAAACATATACATATATATATGTATAGTGATTTCTATTAATGAACCAACAACTGTGCTAATCTCGGAAAAATAAATTCTTTTCAATTAAAAAAAAAAATAAAAAAATAAACTTAAGCCGGGCGCTATATTGGTCAAAATTAGTCGCTGTGTATCAAAATAACACGATTTATTTTTTATTCATTATTTTTTTATCTTTTATGGAAGATTTCATAAAGTTTAAACGATTAAGGGTGAAGAGAGGCCTGTTTTCCTGGTGAATAGTAAAGTCCGAAAGAAGATAATGATTGGATAAGTAAAGTAAATTTAGTAATTTTGTGCAAAAGAGATGTCACATTTATAACCTGAATGAAAAAAATAATCCCTCTCTTGGTAAACTATTTATTATACGATAAGCATATTTATATGCTTTCGAAACATTTTTTTGCACCCTTGTTTTCGAAAGGATTACTATAATTTGTCATAATATCTGATTTTTCTATTCATATTTAAATCCTGTCCAACGTTTTATGAATTAGCCCATCAACGGCTTAATCCTTCTCAAAATATGATATTCAGAAGTAAAAAAAAATTGAATAATTATTTTACAAATTAAGAAGATGAAGCATTCTTTACGCTTAATGATGAAAAATATCCCACTCTGGTCGAAAATTAAATATGGATGTATTATTCACCACAAAGAATGAAAATAATCTCAAGTGATAAATGTCTAGTCGCGTGGAGTCTTAATTTTGTACTCTCAGAAAGTAAAATAGAAATAAAATAAAAATGAGATCTTCTCTCCTTTTTTTCTATTTGTATATCCAGCACGTACTAAGAATTTTTTAAAGAAGGGATAAAAAAATTCTTAATATCAAAGTTAGTAAAAAGTTAGTAGAATATATTCTAAGTGAAATTTATTCTTCTTACTTTATTTATTTATTTATTTTGAATCTTTTTTAAGAATATTAAGCGATGAATATCTTCACCAAAAAATGGAGTTAATAGTTTTAAATAGGTAATCGAGTTCCTTTTAAGCACAGTGGCGTAAGTGCGTAAGTGAGCGTATCAAAAGTGTTCAAGTGACACGGGCGCAAGCAAAAAATAGGCCCTAAAAATATTAATGTTGTGGCGTCTTTTCTTTATTCTAGAGCAAGAATAAATATTTAAGTTCTTTTAGTCCAACTATAACTTTTCATAAAGAAGATTCATTGAGGTTGTCCTCTGCTTGATGCAACTAAACATATCCATACGTGTATATAAACAACGAATATAAATTTATAGGTATATTATTTATTTGTTAGAAACAATAGTTTCGAATATTTGAACTTCATCATCACTATTTTTAAATAGATATATTCTATGTGTTATTTCTAGTGGATTTTAATACCCAATCAAACGTAGGTAAATTTGTTTTGTTGTTTTAGTAAGATGGTCATATAACAAATGCAAAATCATTTCAATTACCTACAACTTTCCAACTTCAAATTGGAATTAATAAATTTTCAATAATGAATAAAATTACTATTGATAATATTTAGTAATGGAATACTTGCACATAATTTTTTTATTTGTTTATAATAATATCTGCAAAATATTTCTTTAATCAATTTCCTTATATCAAAGTTATAAGCAATTAATTTAAATGAATGGTAGGCAGCGCTAAACCGAAGTGTTACCTATGCAAGTCTGCTTGAAATAGAGTCTCTTCAAATTCGACAAGAATAACCAAACGAGACCCAAGTAAACGGGCCCCAGACAAAATAGACCCCAGACAAAATAGACCTCAGACCACTCATGAAGCGAAATAGTTTGATCTTGAAGGGCCATAGGGAATTTTAAAAGCTAAATTGAACTAAAAATATGAGACCATAGGATATAATTTTTTAGCTTTTGGATAAAAAATAAATTCGATGTAAGAATTTGAAATTTACATTTGAAAATGAATATTCTCAATTTGAAATTGATTAATCCAAATTTGAGGTTGAAAAGTTATAGACTATCCGATTTAGGCGGATGGGTAATCGTGCTCGTCGCCCTCGGATGCAAAATAATCCAGGCGTTGAGCTTCTTGCCTGTATCTTCTTTTCCAGCCGAAAACGCTTCCTGTTATGGCTGGCGTTAGTCAAGACAGCTAATAATATATAGTGCCAAGGGTCACAGTAATCCTTTAAAGTTTCAACCAGAGACGAGGGTGGTTTGTTCTTTCAGATTAGACTAGCATCGATTTTTTATCACGCAGAGACAAAAACACACCAGGGCTAGCTAGCAAGGAAGATCCTGGAGCTATCCTTAGTGCGGGCATTGTTGTTATTTTACACATGGGCATGGCGCACATACAATTAAGGAACGAAACTAGTTCGTAGTTGTCTATCGTTTAGTACGTAATTAAAGAAACAGCTTTGTGTAAAGGCATAATTGAAGAAGAGGATTATATCCCAAAAACTCTCTAATTATCTTTAAAAATCTCCTTATAAATTTCTATTCCATTTTCTACGCCATTTTATTAGAAACTCTGAATATGATTGGCTGTTTGCCATACGCTAAATAAATAAATGAATGGGTGTTGACTCTGGCTTCGGCTATTTTCGGTCTTCATCGTGTTAAAGTTTCCACTCAGAAAGATAAGAGTATTTATGAAATGCCAATCATATTCCTAAAAAGGACAATGTTCTAAGCCAAGGAGGGAGGAGTTTAGATAAAATTAACATCAGTGAAAAGAAATGTCTAGAGAAAAATATGTTAAAAAGCCAAGTATATTTTTTAATTATCTAATAGCCTATATATTTAAGAGTATTTTAAAACAAATTTGAGCATTCTATTATTTCTGAGACTTTTTTATTGTGGTTTTTGTAAAACAAAAACCCGATTCTTAAATTTTTATTAAAATATTTCTAGTTTTTTGAGGAATTGAGATAGGTTAATAAAATCATTTTTATCTGCTTTTAGGTATAACACACAAACTTTCTGCAAAATTTCATTATGATATCTCTGAATAGTTTACAAGGAAAACATTTTTAAATTTGTGAGTGCACTTTAAAGGCGCGATTTCCGAGGTTCAGCGTAGAGCCAAATTAAAGAAACTAAAAAATTTATAAAAAAAAAAAATCTATAAATGATAGAGCAAAAAAAATTTGCAGGTTTTATCAAGATAGTAACAGAATCATTTATCCAGGTTTCATCAAAATTTGAGGGGTGGGTGTCATGATCAGGTGAACTGACATGGAATGACCCCTCTATTTGGCTTTAAATTCTTCTTATTCTAGATTTATAAATCACTAATCGGGCGATTGAGCTTTTCAGTGAGGTTAAAATTTTGAAAAATTCCATCTTTTTTTTTCAAAAAATTCATAATACTCAATTGTTTACATTAATTTAAATTTAAATTAAACGTAGATGCTATGAAGAAGTAAATTATAAATAGAAAATCTCATTCTTAGAGGGGGTGATTTTTTGACGTCTCCGCGAAAGCGGGCAGCTTGGTCGGAAACGTAAATGGATGTCTATATGATTCATAGATTTTCTCCTGGAATTGTTCCAGAGCAAAGGCATAAGAATGGTAGAACGGGACGGCATTTCTATTCTCTCACAGCTATCAAAATTATTCCCCTTCACCACTTTTCCTTCATCTTTTAAAAAATATATATTACGATAACAGGCGTTATCTATCTTGCTTTATATATTTTTATATATCCTCGTGTGAAATGTTAATGTTTTTTTGTGTGTGCGGCGAGGATTCACCGCCTAACTTTGTGGCTCTTTTGTTTCTATTTTATGAGACTCGCATTTATGTTTTCTACTGCGAATCATATCTCTCTGTGTCTGTGAGTGGGCGTTTTTTTTAACGTGAGCGCAGATTCCTCCAACTGGCTTTGCTTTCGGCCCCTCCGGCGGCCATTGTCTCCACTAGCCATCGATTACTCAAAAATTATCGCCAATATCGATCAACATCTTATTTTTACAATAAAAAATAGAAAAAAAGGATAACAGAAAAGACAAATGACCATTCCTTTACCAGCTCGAATAGATTTAACTAAACTTCATCCAAAGTATCCCAAAACAACATTTTCTTTTATTCTAGTTAAATTTGATAAGAATATCAGTCAGTTGACCAAATGATTATATTATAATGATTTGTTTGACTGTACATTTATTCACATTTTTATTAAATGTGTATATTATTGCGAATTTGATGCAGTGATGGTTGAGTTGTTTAGTAGTTTCGGCTGAAACCCTCTAGATTGCACATGTTTAATAAAATAAAAAAACTGAAACAAGAAACCGAAATCACGTGATACATCTATAGTAATTGTATTTATAAAGCGCTTATAAAGGCCATTCCCCAAGACACTTTAACAAACCCCAACAGAATCTAGATGATGCTGGGTCGTATTCAACAATGCAGCTCTTAGCTTATTCTATTGCAAAGTACGAAAAACGTTTTCAATGTTAAAATATTCCGTAGGCAACTAATTAGTGTATTTTTATTTACTTAAATCTTGAATCCAGTAAGATGGAGAATGGTACATAGAAAAAAGCTCCATATGGCCAAGCATTCTCACCACGAAATCTTTTATTTGACACTAAATGTAAATTTAAACATACAAAATTCTAATATACGACATCTTTTAAAATTTTATTTAACATAAGTTTCGGTCCATTATAGCAGAGGTTCACAAACTGTGTGCCGCGAAGCTTCATAATTAATTGAAGCAAGACATTTGGCCTAACTAGAAAAAAAACTGAGAAGCTAAAAATCTATTTATTATTTATTTTTATCTCTTACTTACGATTAGACATATTTTTACTTAGGGAATAGGGCGCCATAGAGAAATTTTAATTGAAAAAAGGCGCCGCGACTCGGAAAAGTTTGGGAACTCCTGCATTATAGTATTCTTATGAAATTCTGAGGTTGGAAAATAAGATCCTGCATTAGTTCGAACTTTTGAAGAAAGTCCCAAAACTCTGGCTAACACACATTCAAGGTGTAGGTGAGCAGAAGTGGAATAGAGAAAGAAGATGATAGAGAAGGTCAAGATGTTAAACGACGTGGCGGATAAAGTGCATATGCAGATGGTGGGTTCAACGGAACCCAATGATTGAGGAAACGAATGAGAAACTATGAAGCGAACAAATAATTATATAGCATGACGCTGCGTGTAAAAATAAATAGAAATTTAGGCAATTTGGTAAAAAATAAAAATGCGGTCAAGTGCGAGTCGAGTTACTCATACGCCACTAATGCGTTGAACCTTGTCAATATTATTTTTTTTGTTTGTTTATATTTTATTAGCCATTGAATATTTTAATTGAATAATAATAATAAGTGTGTGAAAAAATATACAATTTTCATAGAAAAAAAAACACAAAATGTTTGTTTAACCTTTTTAATTTAATCATATAATTTTATAATAATACCTGTAACATGCGAGATATATACACAAAAATAATTAAAAATATTGTCTTAACAACGGAAATTTCAATAATATTTAGGTATACCTAAAAAATGTATAAGATATTTTTAAATTTGCTTTTTTTATTTAAAAATAAATATTTTTATTTATTTTTTGTTTTTAGGATTGATTTCTAAAAATTATTTCTCTTTAAATGTTTTAAAATGAAAATGTGAGAGAGAGACACAACGTGGTCATTTTTAAGTAATTTTTGTATCAGCCCAATTTCAATCGGCTAATAGAATCAAGTAAAATTATTTTAAAAATTAGTTCATTCTTTCGATATGATCGATAAATAAGAAAAAAATTGATATCTCAAATATTTTGGAAACAATCATTTTTTCTGCTGACTACCGGTATTTTATATTTATATACATAGGTACGAAATCTGGTATTCGAGTCCAACTTTTTTATAATTTTATAATATTTGTCTCTACTAAATAAAATTACTTATAGATATATATATTTACGTATAAATATTTATTTAAATAAAAATAGGTTTATTTATTTGCATCAAGCAGTTCATAGAAATGAGAAAATTTTATTGAAATTTGCTGGGTTTATTATATATTATATATTGTTTAATGAGTATAAATTTTATAATAAAACAGTAAGCGATGTGTCATTGAAAAATATTATTTCTAAACCTTCAAAAAAAGAACTCTAATTTTTTTTTTTTTAATTTAGAATAATTTCATTCTGGAATACTTGTTTATCTTTTTGTTGTTTATTGAAATCGTGAAGATAATTTCAGTTGAAAATCCCTGAGCACGATGTAAATCGACTGTCTGTCATTGTGTTTTGGCGCGTCTAGGGCGTTAAGCCCTTGGGCAGTAAACCGAGCCCTGGGAACTTCCATATATCCAACCTGCTTTAATGGACCCCAATGCCAATCATCCCGCTTCCAATTATCTCCCAAGAAGGAAAATCACCTGTTCAGGGGATAGTTTAGCTTCTCCGTGAAAATATCGAAACTATTAAGGCAACTCTGGGTAAACAGTGGAGGAGCGGAGGAGCACCGAAGGTAAAGGCTTGCATCTATCATAGACCTGCCTCATCAATATATTGCAGCTTTATCAAACGATATTATTTTTTTGTTTTGTCTATGTTTTTGTTTTGTTTTCATTTTGTGGAGTTGAAATAAAACCAACAGGGTTTGACGTATTGCCAACAAGTTTGAATCCAATTGTATTAGATTATTCGAGAAACGTAAGTCGTGGATCGGTTGGCTGATTTAGGCCAGATGCTGCTACAAAAGAGCAGAAGAGAGAGAGAGAGAGAAGCCGTTTGCAAAAAAGAAAAAAAAATACAAAGATAAAAAAAATATCTAGAAAAAGATTATAATGAAGCCAATGCATAATTCAATACAGATGCGATGACCGGTTCTTCTGTGGTCTCAATCGGGCCGAGGACCAGTAAATGGTGTCATAAGTAGCTAATTAACGAAGGAAGACAAGGAAATTAATGGCAGTTTATTCGAGACCAATGCCAGAAAAAAGGCTTTGTTTCTCATTCTTTGAAAAACTTCCAGTTCTTAACAAATGAACTGGATATTGAAAAATTCGCGAGTACTTAAAATACCGAATGGGAAATTTCACGTTTCACAGTTACACACTATTATTATAATTATTAATATTTCATTTCATAATGTTCTCAGGAAATTTTACATTTAGTACCTATACAGTAATTTAAAACAAATTTGATACAATATTAGAAGTATTTTATTGGAGAGCTTTCAGATTTGAATGGAGATTGGATGATAAGTTTCAAAATAAACCAATTTTTCGGATTACTTATTTTGGCGATATAATTTGCCATAATCAACAAATAAATTGTTTTAATGTTAATTGATAACACCAAAACATGATCTTTTGAATGAGACAATAGTGAGGTAGTTACAAGCCGTGAAGAAGAAGGGAAGTTCCTACGAAATGTCGGTTTTCAAGATTGAAAATTACGAGATAAATTAAATTCATTTAAGTTTTAGGGATTGATCTGTTTACCTTAGAAAGGTGTTGGTCAAAAGTATCTAGTTAGATATTTTAAATGGTATATTGGTATATATATATATATATTCCTGCGAGAATGCACAACATTTTAATACTAATGAAGTATTCAAGAGCTTGTGAATTAAGTAATTCGATAAGAATGAGGACTTGTTTGTGAAGCACTTGAAAAATATTCCAAAATTAGATGTTCAAACGTTGTGAATTGAATATAACTCATTAAAATTATCTAAACTAGGTGATTTGAATCAGGGAATTTTTAACAGATGTTGATTATTTGAAGAAGAATCAATTAATAAATCAAGAGAAACGTTGTTTTTTTTAACATCATGGAATTGTTATTGTCCAAATACCATATATGTAGGTAGGTACATACAAAAAAATAGTAAAGTTAAAAAAATAAAATAAATTAAAAAAATGAAAATATAATTTGAAAAAAAGAAGTCATTCAAGGAGATTATACAATTTTCTAAGACATGTTGACGTGAGAAATTAGACCGAAACCCCTTGGACAGAGAAATCCTTAATCAAAGGATCAAAGAACACACCAAGATTGGTAAAAGTGAATATTCGTTTTAAAAAATATGATGGATTTAAATTTAGTAATAAAGAGAAGACAACTAATATTAGGTAGAATTAAAAACTATATTCTTATACCTACATAACGTTATATTATGTATCTATCAAATAATAACTAGTTGTTATTTATATAATATTATATGTAAGTGAATAAAATAAAAAAGGAGTCAGGTTAGCCGAGAGGTTAAAGAGCAATCCTTCTAATCAAGCTAGAGCGGTTCAAGCCCAACACACTGCAAATATTTGATCCGCTATAATCTGATTCCTTCAGGGGAGGCAATGGGAAACCACCCCTTTGAAAAATTTCCCCAGGAAAAATTACAATGGAGAGGAGACTCTCTAAAGTAATCGCCGAAGCTCGTAATCAAGTATGGCACTTGAAGAAGAATAAAAATAAAATAAAAAAATCAGTAAAATTTGAAATATTAAAGAAATGGCGAAGTATACATTTTAAAAGGTTTTTAAAATAAGTTTACCTTAAGTAGATGAAGGTTCCAACAATCTTACAATCTTCAACAAGTGTAGATTACTAACAAATGAACAAAACACAACAACGAGAAAAGATAATTAAGCACTATCCAGGTGTTTACTGAATGCGAAAACAAACGAAACTGAGTGATAAAGCCTGGCAAGACAAATCTAGTGAGTTCTCGTTAGAACTGATTAGATTACACTCAAAGAAAATCATTCCAGAAAAAAATATATCATATTAAAAATTGGCCACTTTTTAAAATAATTTTATTTTCTTATATACGATACATCTAATATCACCCGTTAAAAAACTCTTGTGTTTAATATGTTTCACTATAAACCAACACCGCTTTCCCTAAATGTTATTAATATCATTCTCATTTAAAATTTTAACTTATGTATTTTAACGAAAGCTTGAAATTAGTGGTTTTTGGCTTAATAAGGTTAACTATAAAAAATATGACAGACAAGAATATTAAACTTTTTTAATATAGATTTGAAAAAAATTTCTTCTCAGGAGTAGTAGATTTGTTGATTTTTAAGAGAAAATCAATGAATATGTCCTCTGCTTGATGCGAATAATCATACATCTATAAATGAATAGCAGAAGCAGAGGAGACCCTTATTGTTTTCTTCTTAAAAATATTTTATTTTAATATATATAGTATATCGGTTTTTCAATGAATGATTTGCTGATGAAGGGGGAAAGTAATGAAACGATGGCATAATTATATTAAAATATATATTAATAAACCTGGATAACTTTATACTTAATTTTATATATAGGTATATAATATATATTTGAAAAACCTAAATTTTTATTTTTTAATTATTTAAAAATATAAAATCAATGAAAAAAGTATAGAAATATATATCAGTGGGGTGCAGTGACTTTTCAACCGAGGATGCTGTCCAAAAAACGAACCATCCATTTTTTTTTAGTTATTTTATTCTTCAAATATATATATCCAGTGGGGTGCAGTGACTTTTCAACCAGGGGATGCTGTCCAAAAAAACGAACCATCCATTTTTTTTTAATTATTTTATTCTTCGCTCATTTTTACATAATTCATCGATAACTGCATCATATAATTAATAATTCTTAATTTACTTCGAAATAAGGTTTATTTTTCTGCCATAGGTTGGATTCTATAAAACATAATCAAATCAAATAAAATTATATAAAAAACAACAAATTTTTTCGGCGAAAGGGTTGAAAATATTCTCAGGTATAGTTGTTGCATGAGTGACCGGTGCCCGAATGGATTCAAAGTAATTTGCGTCTCTCTGGATTAAAGTGGGGGAAGGGAGGGGAGAGGGGGATTGCCCGGTCAAAGTCTATTTTTTGATTTTCAGGAAGGGTGGGAAGAGTCGACAGGTCTTAACCTGTATTTGTGGCGGTGACAGGTCTTGACGTGTATTTGTGGCGGTGACGTCACAGGCTAGCTCTAAATATAAATATAATCAAATAATTCAATATTAATAAACGTGTATATCAGTGGTGGGCGGTGACATTTCAACCATAGGATGCTGTCCATTTTTTTCTCCTTTGCATAATATTAAATGATAAACGCAGAATTTTTAGTTATTTTTCAAATATAACATTAAATTTTTATGACATGGTATGAAAATACTATTGACATTTTGAAATTTTAGGAATCCACAGCATCCACTCGCCACTGATATATAGGTATATATATATTAATAAACCTGGATAACTTTTTACCTTCATTACTTAGTTTTTTCTATTCATTTTTCATTGATATTATATTTTCAAAACAATAAATAATTTTAAAAAATGAGAAATATGGTTTTTCAAAAACTTATAAAAAAAAAAAAATAGTTTTCATAAAAATGGGTATTATTTAATTTGAATCAATTGTTATTTTTAGACAAGTTGTAAACCCCAACTTCAGAATCAGTTCTCGAATCGTTCTGCATTCGATCTCAATAAAAATATCCAATCTTCATTGGAAACTTCTCTTTTGATAAGCAAAATTTGATTGATTTTCAAGATTTAACAAATCATATTTATTTTCAAAATATGTTATTAAAAAAAGAAAATATTTTTCGTAAATATCTTAAAATTGATTAATAATATTTTAACAGCCCTCAATTAATCACATCATTAATCATAGGTGCAAGTTTCTGATATTAGTAGATCAATTCGATAAGAGCTCGCGCTGGTTACACGAAGGTCGCGGATTCGAGCTCCGGCCTGTTCTTTTGCTTATAATAATAAAAACAATTTATTTATTCTCTAATTTTTTAAATGAAATTGGGTTTGCTTAAAGACAACATTATGAGCCGTAAGCATAAGGAAAAGATTCACATAATTCTCTCAAGAGTTTTGTGATTACAAGAACAAGGATTCATCATTGTGTGGTGTTAGCATAAGACATAAAATGTGTGGTGTTAGTATAAGACATAAAATTATGAGTCGTAAGCACAAAAGGAAGACAAAGTTTTGCTATTACAAGAGCAACAATGCAATTGTTGTGTGGTTAGCAAGCTTTACACTCCAAGTGTGTAGAGAAAAAATAGCTCAGTTAGTAAAGAACTCTTGTTGGTTATGCAAAGGTCTCAGATTCGAGTCCTGGCCTATCTATTTGTCTATAATATTTAAAAAACCTATTTTTATTTATTCTTTAAATAATTTGATTTTAAATGAAATTGGGTTTGCTTAAAGACATAAAATTATGAGTCGTAAGGGGGCATCCCTAAATTACGTGAGGCGTTTAGGGGGTGGGGGGAGTCGAGCCAAATCTCACGTGGGGGAGAGGAGGGTCTCGGCAAATATCACGTATTATTTTTCCGCAAGAAACAGTGTAAAATTGTCAGAAAACTGGGTTAAATTAAGTCAAACATGTTACTCCACTAAAATATGGTTACGAATCTTATTAGTTCCTATTTAAGTATTTTATTGTTCGATTTTCTCACTGTGATTCTAGAATACATTCTTAGCAGTCTTAAATACTAGTCTTTACTAGTCTTAAATAAAAATAATTAAGCAAATTATGTTTTTTAAATAAATACAACACAATCAAGCACAGATTAACTTTTTTACACTAAAAATATCTACGCAATTTGAAAAATCCCGCGTGAGATTAGGGAGGGGTCGAGCCAAATCTCACGACAGGGGGGGGGCGAAAAATCGCTAAAATCGCCTCACGTAATTTAGGGACGCCCCCTAAGCACAAAAGAAAGACATAGTTTTGCAATTACAAGAGCAACGATGCAATTATTGTGTGGTTAGCAAGCTCTACACTCCAATTGTAGAGAGAAAAAGTTAAAGAGAGCTGTAAGCTACAGCAAGCGACCCGTCAGCGACAAATTGCCGCAGTTTATCTATTGGCGCATTTGTCAGTCGAAGCGTATGATAATCAAGCCGAAGAGTGAAATGGACTTGAGAAGAAGGAAGCAATGGACAACCAGGTGAAAATATTTGTAAATGAAAAAAAGTGAGCTAATCAGTTAATTATGTCGGTGACAAATGGGGCGGGATCGTTTGTCCTCGTGGCTCATTAGGCGCGGCTGTAGAGATTTAATATCGGTGGGGCCCCGCATTTCGCTTGCAGGCCCCCGGAGCCCCATCCATTAAGGAACCGTCTCCACATATCAAGCCAAATGGTGTGCTCAGGACCGTTAATCCCGGGTGTGACAGCCGCCAAGGATCCCGGCCGATGCAACGATGCAAGGACTCTATAAAACGAAAACCGGGTGCGGGTTTTCGTTCGGCTTGGTTAACCGGCCGTCTTGTCTGTCTGTCTTTCTGTCGTTCGCTTTTCCAAACATTCACGACGACAGCTCGCGAATATATCTTGTTGCAAGTTGAACGCATAAATTGCTCAATAGCAAATTCCTTTTTCGCTTAATGTTTTTATTCGGTGAATTCTGTAGCAAATTTAATGATCGGAATTGAATTGAATACTGATCAATGAGTTTTATTTATTTATTTTAATTAATCTTTTATATAGAGAAAGGGAAAAAAATCGAAGACTGTTTCAATATGTTCGCTTCGTTTCCAATGGTAGAAATAATTTTTTTCTCCTTTTTATTCTTTTCTTTTAATATTCTTTTTAGGTTTAAGAGTCGTCCATATCAGGCACGTTGCCAGGAGGGATTCTACCTCCCCAAAATCATATCCACTGTATATAATGAAGAATTAAAAGGAATATAAATTAAAATAATTTTTAAAATATTACTTAATGTTAGTTTTATATGTATATATCAAATTCTTTTATAGGTACGTATATAATTGAAAAACTTTTGAACTTGTGGTGGCTAATCAGCTGACCGGCTGCCCCCCTAGGAAAACTCCTTAATGCTATCAATATTTCTATTAGTGTGTTTGTTGTAGCATGTATTCGAAATAAGATACACATTTTTGATTTACTCATTTTACCTTAAATTAAAAATAATTTTAATCGGATGAATATTTTTGGAAAATTTCGGTTTGTTTAAAAATAAAAAAAAAACAACTAAATATTATATCCAGGTGTATGAAATATTATTGTAAAAGAGATCAATAATTAGAATTATTAATATAAATATAACCTCTCAATAATTTGTTAAATTTGGCCAAATGTAGCTCTGTTTTTGTTTGTTTTTAGTAAAAATTATTGAAGTCATTTTATAGGCTGTTAAATTGACTTGAATCGAAATCCTAGATACGGAAAGCTTGAACGCTACACCTCTTCCAGCCCCCATAATTATTTCTTAATAAACTTGAAATCATAGTGAATTTAATTTGATCTGTTAAAACTTGACGAACGAGTTTTTCGAAAAGCCTTGTGCGCGCGCACAATTTAAATATTAATAAGGTGGAAGCATGAAGTGAAAACAACATTTTTTCAATTAAATAAGGTAGCAATTGAGTTTATCTTATATTTTATAGTATTATCGATTGAAATAATTGAAAAATAATTTAAACAAACGGAAAAAATACTTTTGAATTAAATAAATAAACTTAATTGAATTAGTTGCAAAGTTTATTTGTTTATGAATAAATCTTCAACCCCTCGAATCTAATTAGCATTGCTTTATCAAAATAAATCGGCAATTAAATCCAGACAAGCGATTAGCTGATTTTATACACATCAACTTATTGAATAATTCTGTTTCGTTTTTATCAATAGAAAATATAAATTTAATTGAAACAGAACATATTAATGATGATTTAGTAAAATTTTACTACACACAGCTTTACTTGTTTTCAATGTGTTAGCACATTGAAATAAATAAATAAATAAATAAATAAATAATATTATCTATATTGGTTATTATATAGGATACAGTTATTGAACAGATAAGAGATGTAATTTAAATGAAGAGGAAACATTAAAAATACATTGAATAGGGGGAGTTTTTGATCAATAGATAAAATGAATTATAATAAAATTAAATCCTTTAAGCCTGAATGGACGAGTCAACAAAGGCAAACAAACATATATCTGTATTAGAGTTCGTTGCCCGGTCTAGTGTAATTAGCGCTGTTTTTTCGCTGCATTTATAAACCAATTATAAAATTAAAAAATGCTTTCGATCTGGGATCCAGCCCTGGTGATTTACGCCCCTCTAGTCGACCCTCTATCCAAATTGTCCCTCGAGTGATATATTTAACCCATGGTGAACAGAGAGGTCAAGTGCTGAAGAAAGACCGCTGAAATGTGTAGCATGTAATAAAAATGGTATTATTTTTTTTAGAATTTTATTAAAACTCTAAATGTTTGCATTTAAGCAGAAAAATATATTATATATCCAACGCTTTGTACGCGAGAGGAATCATATTTTGACGACCCTTCAGCTGCCGGATAATCGCATTTCTATTCTAATCCGTTTCGATTGTAATTAAATTGATTATTTATGTTAAATTAGTTAAATTAGATATTAAATAAATAATTGGTGAGTCTAATTATTAAATAAATTTTGTGTTTATTTATTATTTTTAATTTTAGCTTCGCATTCTATCAGTTTAGCGATTTCGCCATATAGTATGGTAATTTTATCAAGTTTTAGTAGTGAGACTACAGAAGACAGTTTACAGCCAGACGAATTTTATTCTACCGCTAGCGAGGCTTTAACTTGGACCTCCCGCTCCAACATCGTCATCAAATCACGATGATGAAGCAGTAACGCTACCCGCAGGACAAATCGGACTCTCTCTCAATTTTATTTATATTAATAAATATGAAAATATACTCTATAAAGGGCTTTAATTATACCCTGTTACAATATGAAAATTAATTAATATTCAAATAATATTAATTATTTCAGCGAATTCACTTTTTGAATACTTGCGTTGATATAACACTGACAGTAAATATTTCTTATAGTTCAACAGAACATCAATTGATTTTTAGGGAAGAATCGACCAGAGAAGAACAGTTGGTGCTAGCAAATCGGATTTTATACAGAATTCTTTAGGATAATAATTATTGATTTTATTTCTAGATTCGATATTATATCTATGAAAAAAGTAAAGGGAGGAATTGCTTCCACATTAGGTCAAATAACCTCTTCTTAATTTAATGACTTAATTCTGGAATGAATTCTGGAGTAATAACAGACATTGGAAATGTTTATCGTTAAGATTTAAATATATAAATTAAATTGTGAATGAACTAGATAAGTAGGAGTTTTTGCGATTAGCCTATTATCAAGATTATAAGAAAAAAGTCTGTCACCACAAATTCCTTTAATACTTTTCTATGAAACGCATCAAATCTAAATATTCTAATTAAAATCAAAACAATGAGATCAAATCTAATGTAAAAATCGATGTGAATAAAATAATGGAGCTATTTCGTCTGATGTTATTGGAGGTATAAATTTTTATTAGGCAGTTACGTGATATGGATGAATATGTGATAGCGCGAATCGAGAATCAAGTTAAACAAATCAGCCTTTGAATAATAACATTTAAACAAATAAAAATGAGAGAAGGCTTCAGCTCCCGAACAAAATAATCTACCCTCTGGGTGGATTCATTTTTATAGACATGATACTTCTATTAGAACTTTTTGAAATAATAATCATTTTGTAAAAACATCAGACATTTAGAAAAAAAGTTAAAGAATTTTAATTGTTTCAATATAGTTAATGTTAGATCCCATCAGCAATATCACCGTTTCTAGAACAGATTCTCTAGTTATTCTTTGAGCGAAACTTTTAAATAAAACTTTCCGTTAATTCGCAGTAATAAGTAAATTAGTTCGATTTAATCTGGGAAAATTCAAGGGTGATGATTTAGAACAGTGGTGGCGAACCTATGACCACGAAGCCCTTTTAAATGATCCGCGCGTTGATATATATAAACTTACTTTTTATATCATAAAAGAGAGGGCGCTAGGAAAATTTAACACAGCATTCTATATTGTGGTTTGATTTAAAAATAATAATAATATTTATTTTGTACTATTTTATAAATATATAATATATAGGGTGAAATTGAGTTTATGGACCGTGTTGTCATGAGCAAACATGGCCGCCACTCAACCCCCGTTGAGTATTCCTCTTCTGTGCTTCAGAATACAAATAGTTGTATAAGCACAAGGCGCAAAATGTAATATGGATATCCATTTATTTCTATAACGCCGGTGAAATAAAAGAGTGTAAATTAGAATGGTGATCCTACCTGAAGAACAAGGTGTCCATCGTGAACCCAAGCGACCACGATATCTGCATCTCGCATTGTGCCATCCTGAGAGAAGCCGAGAGCAACGTATCCTCTGGTGCGGGCGCGGAGTTCAAAAGTGATATGCCTATGCGAAGGAGTCCATGCGAGGTGCACGTGCGGGTCAAGTTGCCAGGAGTGGGCCCAGTGGGCGCCTAAGCAATTGGGCGCCAGTCCCAACACCCACAGAGCACAGAACATCCGCAGAACAGACATTGTTTCCGGTGAAAGCTTATGCTTATGGCTTTCCACTACCCAGGCTCCCGTGCCTGGGGTGCATGTTTTGGCCCAGCGCTGCAACAAAGTCAATCTGATTAGATACCTGAGACAACAGACATTAACAATTAATGTAATAAATTATGTAAAATAGTCAAATAAACCATTATCATGAAAAGGAAGAAAAAAAACTATTTTGTTCATGAGGCAAAGTGGATAAAATTTGTTTAATTGTTCATTCGACAAAAAATAGACTGATTACAAAAGGTAAAAGAAATGAAAAACTACATTTGCGGACCACATACTCAATATAAAACACTCACTCACAAACATGAGAATTGTAGACATAAATATGTCAAAAAATTATAAATTAATAAACACACTTGATCACTAGAACAATACAATACGCATTCTCAGTCAAAAATAACATATAAAACGAGCAATGAGATTACGAATTAGACACAATTTTAAAATTTATTTTGCATAATCACCAATCCAAAAACTGTGCAACCACTTACCACAATAATCCTAACGAAATTCATTATCCATAATCAAAAAATACTACAACACTTGGAATAAATCTATCGTATTCGTCCAGATGTATCAAGATGTAAGAATCCCGTTAATTTTAACGAGAATAAAAAATCCTGGCCCGTGATTCATTATAGATAAAAAAATTAATGAAAATTAGCTAATGATTTACTATAGGAAATATTTGTCGAATCGAAAAATTTAAAGACCATTAGACACGAGCCCACAAATTTGAGCTACACGATACAATCATATATATTTACATCACACAATTGGGCTGACGCTTTAGTGTTGCATCGCGATATCTCTGTTGTTTTTTAACCAATTTCAAAAGTTTAAAAACAAAGATTTTGCTCTCAAGCAATTGAATTTATCACAAAAAAAAAAAAAAAACCTAAAGGTCGATTCTTGAAACTTTTTTTGAAAGTATTATTTATCTTTAACACGATTTTATTAGCTTCACTAACTAACTCAGTCTGTATATAAACAAATCTAGAAAGTCAATTTTAATCTACTTCTAATATAGATTAGAAACTTTGCAAGTATATGTAATTCGGATGACAATACAATAATTTGGTACCATGAAGCCGATCTGATCAATTATGCATTAATTGAAATTAATTAATTCTTAATGATCCATTAAATCCTGTAGCATATGCAATCTAATTTACGTTGATGGATTTCAGAAGCCTACCCTACAGGGGTATAAAAGAATATATAAAGTATGGATCAAAAATTTATATACCCACAAAAATTAAGGTAAAAACCGTGCCCAAGGCTGAATGGTATGAGGGTATATGGTTCACTAGAAGAGTAAAAATCTAAAAACCAACTAGAGGGGGCGAAATTAGGAAATAATAACCCCCAGAAGACCATAATATATAAAAAAGAGTTAATTTAAACTATATTTTTATTCAAAAACCGACGTTTCGGAGGCTTATTCCCTCCTTCTTCAGGGTTTTGAAAGGTCAATAGATTTTCTCTCTTTTTTTAATTTTGGACTCCCTCATCAATATTCACTCCATTGTCTAACGCATAAGATCAACGAAACACCATTAATGATCAAAGTAAACAATATTTAAACAGACTTAGGCCAAGTTTATTTATATAATTGAATGATCATAATGGAGTCATGCTTGAATTTATAAACAGAATGAATCATTTGAATGCTAAGTAAATGTAGAATCTTCATGACAGAATGAAAATACTCCAAGAAGTTAAATGAACACTGTTGAATGATTTGTAGAGAAAATTAATATTTTAAGAAAATAGAAAGAGTATTTAAATAAAGAAAAAGGAAATAAAAACAGAAATCCCTACATATAAATAGATGATTGAAAAATAAGAAGTGCTTTTAGTTTGAAATAACTTTCTTTTATATGAATGCATTACCGCGCAAAATTAATTAGTGATTGTAATGGAATTAATTAACATTAATTGACAAGTTGAGCGATGAGGTGAGGATTTCTGTTGAAAGCATAAATGAGAAGAAAAAACTCAAAGATTTATTTTTCATTTTGATTTATATTCGCCACATCTGGTTCCATTTCTGTTAAATTCTATAAATACAGAATCTCTGCAAATAGCATGTAGAGTTAACAAACTCAATTATTTACTTTTCATTTCTACTAAAAAATCTACTTGTAAATCGATTAATTACACACTCCTCACGCGTGAACTTGAAAATGCTGATGAAGAAATTATATATACTTTAGATTAGATAAAAGGCGGATATCCTGTGCAGAAGAAAATGCAATCAAAGGGTTGATTTCCCCCTAAAGTTCTCTACCTCTTTTTAGCAGATAAAGATCGAAATGCTTAAGGAAAGTGAACGTTCAAGAACAAAATAGAATAACACGATACCTTCGGGAAAATAAAGAAATGTGAACGCCCACACGACTTTGCCTTAATTAGTCTAGGTGTTCCAAAATGCATGTTCATTAATTTTTTTCATTAAATTATAATAAAAATTTTAATTTAATCCATTCAATTTTCTTTTTAAGAAAAATTGTTAATAAATTTCTGAATTTCATAATTATTTTTTACAAACTTAGAGAATGATTAAAATTAAACTTTTGTTCCAATATTTTTAGAAAATTCAGAATAAAAAAAAATTAGTAACCTCTGGTAATTTCTGGGTTGATTTCTGTTAAATACCTAACATGAGAGAACTCAATAGATATATGTTACAGAGACTAATAGCTAAAGTTATGGGAGATATAATTTTCAAAATGTGAAAAAAAAATTATAATAAAAAATAAGTTTCTGTCCCATAAAGAAATATTAATAATATAGAGATAAACTGGTAAGTGAAGAGGAATGATGTACAAATGACAAACAATAAAAAAAGTATTATATATAAATATAAATTGTAATTTAACTGTAGGTACTTTGCAAAATCTGAAATCCAATGAACAATAGCCATAAGCCCATGTAATGTTAAGCTACCATTAGGGAAACAATATCATCTAATACTTCTCTAGATATAAAAAAGCTCGAAATGAAACATTTGTCTAGTGAAGCGAAAGATCATTTCTAGCTGCATGTTCCAACCTCGTCTCCCCTAAATAAGCCTATTACATACCTAAGTGCAGAATAGAGGAGTTTTCGAAAGTTTAAAGAGAACACTAAGAGAATTTCGAGGAAGGCGTATAATGCTTTGAATCTTAGCAAACAACCATAATACTGGCAACTATAATCGAGGATTATTGTAAAGAAGTAGGCATTCACGCAGAATGGATTGGAAGAATTTTCGCTCATAGTTGGAAAACTATTCCTCTAGAATTGGATCGTTTCAAAAGGAAAACGATAATGATATCTGGTTAGGACTACAATGAATCAACCGTCGAAGAAAATTTTATTAATATATTTAAAAAAAATTTATTTATTATGTTATATTAATAATTAGAAAAAAAACTTTCAAAATCATAATTAAAATGCATTAAAAAATGTAAAATATTTTTTTCTTCAATACCCGAAAAGTTTCCTATCACTGATGATTAAAAATAAAACAGAACTAGGCAATCAAAACTTTAAGTCAAAACTAACCATTGGGAATTTTTACAGAGAGAAATTAAGTGTGAAAGGCCAAAACTTGCAAATGTTGCAGATTTTTACAAAGGAGCGCGGCTAAAGGAAGTTAAAAGAGAGCATACAATATAGTTTAAAAAGATAAAAAAAAAAAAAAAAACTTTTGTCATTAATCCACTAAAAAGTACAATGCATAGTGGAACAGATTAGTTCGATTGTACAAAATTATTGTATTGTCACCTGAATTACATATACTTCCAAAGTTTCAAATCGATACGAAAATTAGAAGTAGGATAAAATCGACTTTCTAGAATCTCTTACATGTAAACCTGTTCCTATTACATACAAGTGAAGCTAATATAAAGCGTTTAAAAATAGAGTCCGTGATCTAAATAATTGCAGAAAAATTAAATTATATTTTTTATGCTGAATAAAAAATAAAATTTGAGTTTCAATTAATTGTATCGAAACAAATTGCACGGTTTGTTCGAAAGTAAGTGACTTTTTTTACAATCTTGCTAATCTTGGTCGTGTTGCTTGCATTCGTAATTAAATAATGAAATTACCCATCCGCCAGTATCAGTAAAGGGTTTGGGCAATTTGCTCTTGCACTTTAGCTCCATTAATATAATATTATCATAAACGGTTATAGTTCCACTTTGTTGATAATTACTATAATATAAATAGTTTTTTGTCAATCTTATATTGAAAATTCATGCAAACAAACGTTGTTTGAATTTTAATGAAAAACAATGCTTGTTGGATATTACAAATAAACATTAATTGTGTAATAGTATCGATCAAAATGTTTACTCTTTTGTAGATTTCAAGGGTTTGTATGCTTTCATTCCGAAGCATATAACCGAGGGTGGAGAATCACTTTATGGAACATAAACACACTTTAATATAGATAATTAATTTACACTCCCCTGCCTTAGTTAAATTATTATCCATAAATTCCTAGAATTGTTACCCCATAAATGCGTGATACTAAAAAGACTTTGTAACAATTTTCATCTTTCCTGAAACATTTTAGCACATTGGTTTATTCTCTTTTTTGACTTTTCTGGCATTTTACTTGATGGTTGCGTAAGTTTAAGCTATTTTTGATGTTGAGGTGCCTGAAAGGTGAGTTTCTTTTCTTTTCTAGTTTTCTACGAAGCTACGAGAGCCTTTAAATCTAAAGACAACAAAAAAATAATCTATGGTACCTAATACTTTACTTAAATGTAAGTGAAAGTAAAATAAGTTATTTCAAAAACATATATAAATCACATTATATCCTATATCATTACATGATATAGAGCAGGGCTATTTAAACTAAGGATGTGACCCCATTTGGGAATCGCGAAACTGAATTTTGGTGTAGCGAAACATAGTGCAACAATAACTTCTCAGTCAAAATGGGGTCGCCTTTTAAAAAGTTTAAGAAGCGCTGATATAGAGAATATATATGGGAAAGTAAAAACGTACCTAAATGAACTATCTATTATAATCTCTAAGATTTTTTTGTGTAGGCTTGCTTCCAGACCGAGGATTTTCACCAATTTTTATTTTATTTTGAGGTTAACGTTAACGTTAACTTCAAAATATTAAAAAAGAAATATGTGTTTGTTGGGATTATATTGTCATGAAAACAGAAACAAATCTGGTCAAAGCAAACTGCATTCGAGACGACATATGCAATCGAAGGGCGGCAGGTTTCGAACTTGTGTTAAAATATCATATAATATAATATATTAATTTTCTCTATGACTTAACACCAGCTGACTCCTACATTTTCATTCAATATGTTTCACTATAAACCAACACTGCTTTCCCTAAATGTTATTAATAATAATGGTGTTTGTTCATGAGAGTTGAAATCAATAATCCCCCCTAAAGACTTATTTGTAAGAAACACAATGTTTTCTATCTCATTATATCATATATATATATATATATATATATATATATATATATATATATATATATATATATATATATATATATCGTATTTTTTCCATATAGTAGATTATATTTATACTAGTACCTATTACACATATATCCGAACATACATGCGGATAAACAAAAGGACTTAATTATATAGATTTTATTTCACTATCACATTTATCAGTGTAGACAAAAACAGAATAATAGAAACAAATAGAACAATAGAGATACTAGCCATTTTTTGTAAAATACGCACGAATATGAATGAATTCGTTGGGAAAATGGTGTTTTGATAACGATTTTCTAGCCGACATGATATAGGTATGAAAACTAAAAATTGAATAAAAAATAAAAAAAAAAAATAATAATAATAAAAATAATAAAAACAATACATATACCTACTATATGTTTTCAAACCCGCTGTCTATTTCTTGCGGTCAGGAAGTATAATTAATTCAGAAAAAAAAAACTATAAATTAGTGGGCGATTGTTTTGTGTTGTTTTTATAATTTTTTAATAATTAACTGAAAGATATATTATGAAAAACGTTTATCGAAAAGAACTTTAAATACAAGGGCTAGCTTTGGGCTCATGGATAATCCCACCTTTAGCAACTGTTCATGTTATTTCCTGAAATTTAGTGAATACTTGCATGAAAACAGCTGCGATCTCTTATTTCGAATAATTGGGCAGTTGTTACAAGTATAAAGGTAAAAAAAAAAAATTATCGTATACCAAGGAGTCTATTTCGAAAAAATGCTTTTCGAGAATTTTTTAGAAAAAAATTATTTTATTTATAAAAAAAAAAAAATTAAAAATCTTAGAGCGAAAAATATAAAGAAAGATTTTTATTCAGTTAAAATTGAAAATCTACTTTCTATTATCATTAATCAAGTTTGAGGTCAAATAAAAATATGTAGGAGGCACAAGTTTGGGCCTTATTCGAGGCAAAAAAAAATTTGACCGGCGAAAAATCCGATCCCTCACTAGTACTACTAAATCTTGATAAAAAGAATCATATTACGTCCGCACTGGCTAAAAAGACTATGTATCCGAAGCAAACCAAATAATAAAAGAAAAAAAAAAAATTTCAATCTTAGAAAAATGTATTTTCTTATTTAGGAATTGAAATTCATATTTAAATTGAAAGTCAAAATACTTTATTCTCATAATTAGAATTTTAGTTTTTCTCTTAAAGAGGGCTTTAGGTGGGATAATTGATTTCAGCTCGACTGAACAGACACCATGGAAGTATCTGTAGTATAGGGAAAGGGCAAAAACGTTTCTTCGATGAGCCAGGGAGTCGATTGGGTTAGTTAGGGTCGGGTCTCCTATTAGTTTAATTGCTCGCTTCTGAATTGCATCTAGTGTGGCAAGAGAATGCTTGGAGGCCCCTCTGCAAAGATGAGAGCCATATTCGAGACAGGGGCGAATTTGAGCTTTATACAGTGTAAGAAGTTGATATATTACTATAGATGAACAATTGTTCCCAACAAAGTCAAGATGCAGATTTACTCAG
This sequence comes from Forficula auricularia, assembly GCA_024734495.1. NCBI lineage: Eukaryota > Metazoa > Arthropoda > Insecta > Dermaptera > Forficulidae > Forficula > Forficula auricularia. The sequence continues at coordinate 101,317,649 of JALMQS010000099.1, forward strand.
TACATGCCAAATAAACCCGACAAATTTGGCATCAAATTCTGGCTAGCGTCCGATGTAAATAGCAAATATGTATATAATTTTAATTGTTAATAAAATCTTTGAAAGATTGGAAATTACATTTAATTAATTTTTTTGACCTTAGGAACTTTAAATGTTAATAATTCAATAACAAGTCTGTCTGTAATTTATAAGATATATTGTAAAAAAATAAACAACACATACATATGTTATGTTATTCTTAAAATTTTGAGTTTAGTTTTTTTATTTTAATTTTCTTTATATCATTATAAAACTCAAGTTGACAAAAAAGAATTAGAAAAGCCTTTTAGAAAACAAATATTTTTGTACTTAATTTAACCACATGTCCGTAATTTACAAGGGTTATTATAAAAAAATAAAACACATATGTTATGATGACATGAAAAATATATAAAACCATGAAAACCACTAAAAAGACTTAACTCTTTTATTAAATCAGAAAAAAATTAGAAAATTATATGCTAGGTTAAATACATAAGTTTGTTAAATGAGGATATAGAAAACCAAGCAAATGGACACTGGGCGACATTCTCATGAGTCAGCAAAATACATCACTGACTCTACTTTTTTCTTTTGTTTTTTCAGTAATTAATAACCAGAAAAATCAGATGAGGCTAAAAAAGGCTTAATGCGATATCTTTCGTTAAATGTTGTCGTTTGAAGAGTAGATAATGAAAAATGAAAGATGTCTAAAAGGTCGGAAAAAGATTATTACAGGTAGTATGTTGCATTATTTTACATTAATAAACGCTAGCGATTTTGTGGCGGTAACAAATTTGAAAATCTCAATGTGAAGTAGACAGTGACGAAATAGATTAATCGACAATTTTAAAACCTCTTATCTTTCAGAAACAATTTCGTTCGGAACCGTGCGTTTAAGTCTCCGGCCAGTCGTGTAATCAACATGTGTATTCAAATTCTGAGATTTGGCAATATCCAATCTCTGCATTATTTATTCCCAGAAACTAATTAAATTTTATGTAATAATTACTAATATCATATAAATTATCACAAATGATTTAATCGTTAATTAAAATTATTCTTTCATTTATTTATTTATTTTTAGACAGGAACTATAAAATCGGTCTGAAAGTGACAATAGAAGTCGTTTGAAGGTTTTTCTTCAGATTATCAAAACCATGTCAAATGAGAAAAAAATCTTTCTGTTAATTAATTTGCTTTTTCGATGAGGTCTCATTATAGATACATTCGGACGTATTACAACAAATCATGACGGCAGTGGAAATAAATCTCTTTCTGAGCATCTTAAATAAAGTCATAAATGAGCTAGAGGGAGTTTTTCATTCGCGAGTCATTTTAAACAAAAGAAAGTGGAAACTTTATAGCGAAACGTTCTGTGTCTAATTTTTTTTTCTTACTCTATCCCTGTTTTCCATATCTTTTTTTTTATGTTTGTTATTTGTGTTTTTATTTTCCACTTATGCTTTGCGTGAATTCGAAGGGAAAATGCATTTATACACTCAGACACAAGGGTGATTTTTAGTAATAAGAACTAACCAATAATTATACACAAGTATGAAACAAAAATGAAAATTTGGAAATTTTTTGATAACACCACCATTAGAAAATAAATTGTTTGAATGATATTACATCTTCATTCTAATTTAGTAGCTGATAAGTCCTCAATGAGTTGTTGAGAAAAATAGAGTAAAATTGATAAAGACTTCTACTGCTTTTTTAGATTTCTGCGGGCTATTATAAACTTACGAGATCAGACGTATGGTAGTTCACACGGACGTTATTCGACGAATTCTTGTGCGCGAGGTCCTGTTCGTAAGTAGTAATAGAATCAATCAAGTCAGAGTAACGTAATAATTCAAATACCATATGTGGTCGGTCATTAATTTATTTCGATTTTGTTTCAATAGAACGATGTTTTTGATCTCAATTCTAGTCTCGTTTGCACGTTTTAGGTTTCCATATCCTTAGAATTTGAAAATACTACAAAGCAACCCTCGTCAGTGATTTTGAAATTGTATATATGTCAGGGCATCAAAAGAGAGGTCATCTATTCATTTGTTAAGGGATTGGTTTCGCCTAAAGGGCGAAGGGTGTGGGTGTCCATATTTCATTCTTAAGCAGCGTCATCAAGTGACAGATTTGGGCATTATGTAAGAAAACGAATCTTTCTTTGCCAGATGTATGGCTGTGACTTTTTGCATACATTCCCATCGTATTTGGAAACTGTCAATCTACGTACATATTGAACCCAGATGTTTAAATGACAAAATTTAGAGGAAGATGAATAGAAACTCTGTAATTGATACTATTGAACTTTATTTTATCTTTAAGAACTCCATTCGTGTACATTAATATAAGATTTTAGGAGCTTGACTAAAATATAATCGATTTTTGAAAATTGCAAGAGTGAAGGAAAAATGTTATTTTGAAATTTAAACATAGAGAGGCAAAAAAAATAGTGATACTGCATGTAAGAAAATATAAATTATTAATGAAAAGAAAATTCCTATCTGAGCAAACTAAAACTGTTTATTGGTAGTTTTTAACTATAGTTTAGTCAATTTCAAATTTCCGTCCCGGTCAGTAATTTCCAATACATATAGTATTAGCTTTTTCAAATTCAAATCAAGACAATCAAAATCCACTTTAATGACATTTTCCTAGTTCACTCTTGAACTTAGTATTGTCTTTTAAAATTCAATTATTTTCCGTTAGATTAATTCTGAAAAGTCCACTGAAATACAATATAATAGATAGAATTTGTATTCTAAGAAATCGCAAGAGTGATGAGAAAAAGAAGAGGATGGTACTAATCTGAATATTATACATATATAGGGAGAAATAAAAAATAATTTTACTGTATGTTAAATATACAAAGGGAATATTCAAAAGAAAAATAATTTCAATTATATTATTTATAGTAAATAGAAAAATTCTATATTCAAACCTAATCGGATTAAGGAAATTATCAATCTATTTCGTTACGAACTAAAGATGAGATGACTTGAAGATTTATATTGGCTTCTGACATAAATGACCAAAAAAAAAAAATAGAAAAAATTGCTGTCTCATATTCCTTAGAAAGTAAAATGGACAAAAAGTTAAAATTCAAAATTAAAGCTATCCTCTCACTCACATACACACACACACAAACATAAATACTCACATTCTAACAAGAGTTGAAACTTTCAAGGCTTTGTTAATTTTGAGAAATGAGTTTTTTTATACGGCTTAAGCGACACAGTCACCTTGCCGGAGGAATAATTGAAATTCTCAAATTAAAGAGAGATACTCAAGCAAGATATCCCCTTGAGTGGAGCTCATTCTCACCATGAGGGCTGTGCCCCTAGACTTCAGAAACCTATTTATCTTAAAATTTATTTCTTAGAGTGCGTTTACGTTTTAGCTGAGATGAACGATAAGAGTGAAGATAAGAACAATCGAAACGGTGGAAATCAAAACATATAAAAGTTCAAAGTGCTGATAATAGCAGAGCTAAGATTTCTAAAGAGGACACAAGATACTATCATGGCATGTGCTCTGATGAGTTAAAGTCAATAATTCCCCCAAAGCCTGGTTTGCGGGTGGCACGCGATTCTCACACTCCCTATATCCTTTCACAGTTAAATTGGAAAAGTGCCGGATCACTTCATTCGCCAATACGTTTGTCTCTACGACTTGAAGGAACTAGAACTCTTCCCCAGCCGTCTTCTTTCCCGGTATAACTAGGGATTGCAATCCCGCGCAGGTATTTTTAATTTTAAGAAATTCAATAAATAAAACGTTTATTTTGTCAATAATCAAACAAAGTTTAATAAAAAGTAGAAAAATCAACAATTGGTAGTTAGGACTCAATAGTTAATAAAATTATTTTTGAGTTTGACTTCTTAATAGTTAACTGCACAACCCATCACATAATGTGTATATTGTATAATGACTTGCTTTGTTAACTTTCTAAATGCAAGTAACTTTAGGCTAATTAACTTATTTATTTTATATATTAATATAATATTCTCTATCTAGTCTATAACTTGTCTAACCGAGATAATTATAATAAATCTTAATAGTTACTTAAGTAAATCACAATATTTATCACATTAATTTGTTATGTAAGTAGGATTTCGATAACTAAACAGTCTTTTCAATATCCATATCTAGTAAAAAATAATTTAACATCAAATTTGAAAATAATTATAAAAGTATTTTAAATAATTAATTCACTGAATTTTGCGTGATTCATTGACGAGTTAACGGATTCGTGTGCGGATCCGCAAGCTGGTGCGGGATTGCAACCCCTACTTATAACCTTTAAGACCCGAATGCTCAGACACCTACCCACATTTTCTACATTAATTCTCGGATTTTCTAAAAATTTTCGTGGCTTTATAAAATGATGAAACTCTTTTCCCAAACATGTATTTTTTAATAGATATTAACAGGACAAACAGAACATTGTTTGCTCTCATTTTAAGAACTCTTAGCAATGTAGCAGTTGAGGTATTAAATCTTGTTCAATTTTAATCATTTTTTTAATTTTCTTTTCATCAATTTGCTGGTCTTATTACTTTTCATACTCGAAGGTAAACGTATATTTCAATAAGTGAATATTTTTGTTTTCTCGAAAAATTGAAATTGTTTGCTAAGAGAGATTTTTATTTTCCAGGCTTAAATGGAAATTTCGAGCCCCACCATAATTTAAAATAATATCTTATAAAAAGTTTCAGTATCTAGGATAATTTGAATATTGAAATTTGTTAAATATATCGTTTGGCATTTTGAGATGATTTTTAATTACAGTATTCAAATGTGTCTCTTTTCTATTAATTAGTAATCCATATGAGATCTGCAAGATTTATGTTATAATTCATTAAAGGAGACAATAAAAGAGTGTGTCTTCTGCTGGAATTACAAATTTATAATTCCAGCAGAAGACACACTCTTTTATTGTCTCCTTCAATTTATAAAAATTCACGGCAAAAATAAACTTTCAATTTAATTATACTTCATTCATAGATTCTACAGGAACAGATATATCCGTTTGGACAACGACTCGACTCACGGTCTTCAACATTTAGGGTACGTACTTGATTCATCATTTTATATAAAAATATATATATGTTTATGTATGTGAGAGGAAAATAAATATTAATATTATTGTTATTATTTGTCTACACTGCAATATCAGAAAAAGTCATTGCCAAGACTACCTGGATTTTAGCAGAAATATTTATACAAAATTAGTCTAATTTTTAATTACGGACGCTTTGCTGTAAATTTACTTTAAATAGGTATTTTTGATAATCCGATGTGCACCTTTTGTAACATAAATGAAGAAGGAACAAACAACGATCATCTGATTAATAGTTCAAAATTTAGAAAAAGAATTCAATGATCTATTAAAATATTTATTTGAATTTGGCTTAGCTCTCCCCTATAATATAGAACTCAGAGGTTCCCAAACTGTGCGCTGCCGCGCTTCGGGGAGCCACGGCCTCTTCACAGGTGCGCCGTGAAGCTTGATAATTAATTGAAGCAAGACATTAATTTGGCCTAACTATACAAAAAACAAAGTGAGAAGCTAAAAATGTATTTATTTTTATTTCTTACCTATGATTAGACTTATTACTTTTACTTACTCTTCTGCGCGGCCAAAATAAATAACATATACCTAATAGGGGGCCATGGAAAAATTTTAATTGAAAAAAGGCGCCGCGACTCGGAAAAGTTTGAGAACCCCTGTAATAGCTCATTTGCTGTCCTTGGAGGAGAGGAAATTATATTCTATGTGACTATTTTTTTACACATTTGTAAAAATGAAATATATATCCGCATAGATTTAATATTTTTATTTTGATTTTTGGAATATTCTGATTTAATTGTTTCTTAATCATTACATAATAGAAGAATGGGTTCAGTTACCCAAAGTCAATTATAATAATTTAAAAAATTCTAGTTTCAGAACTTCCAGCTCAAAAATTCGGTAAATCAAAAAATTATCGAATTGTTATATTGGAAACTTTCGAACACAAATTCGTATTAAAAAACTACACATCAATACCAAGATTCTGCTTACAAGCTAAAACCAAAAAAAAAAACAATTAAATATATGCGATGGTTTAGAGTAAGATTCACCTCCGTGGCAATTTTTAGTTAGTTTTATATAAAATGTCGTTAACAAAAACAAATAGACAATATTTGCAGAGAATGAATCTTAAAAAATTCTTCACTTGCCTCGGGGTTGACTTGATCGCTTTATTCTGTTTGTCTTTTATCTCCTTTAATATTTTAATCTGTCCTCGGTTTTTTTTTCTCTTCCTACGTAGATAAAAAATTTAATAACTTAGTAGAATATTTTTTAATAAATTTTTTTATTAAAAAACATCCCAATGTAGTTTGAAAAATTTGACATCGCGACCATTTCTTGCGATTTTTTTCCTCCGTGTCTTGCAACTCTATTGTGGAAACTGGCTACTGTGGTTAACGGAGGCAAGAATACGTGCAGAACCGCAACTCGAGCCCCCGCCGCCCCCACTTGTCTTCTATTGTACCTTCTATTCTCTCCAACTCGCAAACCCGACAAATATATTAACATTTGTCTCGAGTACGCTTTCAATGTAATTTCCGCACGTTTAGTGTAATTCCACACAGCATACACATCGACATAGAAGGTTTGCTCTTCTGCAGGTGGAATAATGTTTGCCCTTTTCATTTAGAAACGGGATTAATGGTGTGCCACCTTATTTCGTAGACAGCCCCATGTGTGTGTTGGTGGGTGCCTTTTCATAGAAATTTATAGCAGACATATCTTGTGTCTTTATTTGAAAGTCTAATATGTTAGAGAGTCGACATCTTGTGTTGTATAGGCGTTAGCGTTTTTCCCGTATAACAAATCCAGTAATCAGCGGCAGTATCGATTGGACTAATGTCTTCTAGTGCTTAATTTACGGTTGACATTAAGTTTTCCAAATGGATAGATGAGATATTCATTTACCAAAGTATTCTCAAATATCAAAACTATCCAATTAAACAAGTAGATATGTTTATACACGGAACATATATTTGGGTCTTGCTTTGTATTATATATCGTTCGTTAAATAAAACAACTTCATAACACAAAAAAAACAATTTTTAGTTATTTATACAGCTGAATGCACTTTGTAAAATGTTTAAACTCTTAGAACGACATATCTGTAACTAAAATAATCGACATAATCGTTGTCGTGTATATTTAGTAAACAAATAACAATACATATTTCAAAATTCCATATTTTGCCAAAGAGGTATTTTTAACCGACTTTGAAAAAAGGTGGAGGTTATCAATTCAACGGAATGTCTGTTTTTTTGTGTGTGTTTTTGAACATTTGTTTCATTTATAACGAAGTTTGATGGGCGACTATTATTCGTAAATACCAATATATTCAAGTAAGTGGGACAGTGTTATGGATGATTCCTAGTTAGTTCATATGTCATCCAATCTAATTATTTAATATCAAAGAAAATAATTGTCATCAAAAATAAACACAATCCGCTAATTAAATGAGTTTTTGTAGATTTTTAAATATATAGATGATGTTGCAAAATTTGAGGGTGGGACACACTCTACTTGCTATTCACATTACGCTTAGTATGGGGCTTCAAAATCAAAATTACAAGTTTGCAAGTTTAATAGGATTTTCAGAGTCAAATATAACCATGACCTAATCGGATGAAAGGATTTTTTTTTATTTGGACATAATCTGTTTTGCAAAAAATTTAAATTTTTAACAATTTCTCTACACAATATTAAAATCATATATCCATGAAATGATAGGAGTAACTATATTGAAACACAAAAATCACATTAAGGAAGCTTTGTCTAGTTTGTGTGACTCAAAGAACAAATAACGACAAGATGAATCATGTATTATTGCACCCTGAGGAAAGGTTTTCAATTATTGGATTTCTATTAAATATGTTCACTGAACTATTTCTTTGTCCTTAGTATTATTTGACTAGTAGTAATATTAATTTATTTGAGGATGTTTTTGATAACTAACTCTAAGCGCTAGAGCAGATATTAATTATATGCTTTAATTTAACTATATTTCTCTGTAAGTCTGTATGGGTAGATTCTTATAATGGAATTTTGATCTACTTCTACCAAGCCTACTTTCTTTCGTACAAATATAATTGTAAAACAATATTTAAATTATTGATATTTAAATTCGAGAAATCAAATGATTAAAATATAATTTAAACTTTAAAATATATAATGTATAAACTTTAACTTATGTCAAGGTTTATAGAACATATCATTTAAATAAAAAACTAAAAAAAACTTTTTGCGAAAAACGATTTTATTATAAAATGAAAAAAAAAACACAAATAAAATAATTTCTAAAAAATATTTTTATTTATTTATATGATATCACTAGGAGATAGTTTTCGGTTTGACTATCTTCCGTAGGACATTGTTTTAGTTTTTGAAGATTGTCAATATTTTATTGAGTAGCTTAAAAAATTCCATACTTAGACATCAAAAATTAAGCGTGGGTGTCTTAAAGATGAAAGTAATTAAAATAAGAGACCATATTTTGTTTTGAATTATGTGAGTACCTATACAAATTTTTCGAACGCTGAAAAAAAAATTATTTTCTACCCCTTAGTTTATTTTATAATAAAATGTTTTCTAAAATGTTTTCTCGGTAGCATTACCTTCAGTTACTATAAAAAAAGAAATTCTGTTCTACGGCAAAAATGTTTATTTTTCTAAAACAAATACCTTTTAGATAATGCATTTTTAGCTTTAGGACTTGCGGTTATAAAATGCAGATAAGCAAGAACAAATTGAATTGTTATATGGGAAATTATTGAACAATTTCAAGTATTAAACTGAAATTTGACACATAGATGTTTAGTTCAAGAAACTGCATCTCTGCAAAAAGTTTCAGAATTTTAGCTTAACATATCCAAATCACTAAAAATTTACAGAGAGTGTACCAAGTCTTGGCCTGGAGTTTAATATATGTATTTTCTAAATATAAGAACATCAATAAATGTACCTAAGTTAAAGATCGAGCATGAACGAGCAGGATCCATTATTTACTTCTCCTTGTAGTTAATTCAGGTATAACTTGGAAAATTGTTTCCCTTTCTCTAATTCAGTAAAGTAAATAGAATATTATCTTAAAATAATATTATTAGATAATATTACAAAATGGTTAGAGCCTGAAGTCGGTTTCAAATTAGCCAAGCGGGAATAGAATCAACTCTCGTTGAGCAGGGAGACGACGAGATCCTTTGGAGATAGCATATCATGGCATTCATTGAATTGAATACTAGATTCCTAATGAGGAAAGAGAAACACCCTCCATCAGGACTTCAAATATTATAGAAATTTTGGTTAATTTAGTAGTAGGGGTGTGGCGCCTTATTTGAGAACCACAGTGAAGAAATCTTATTTTAAAATGTAATTGCCTTGCAATGTCTCCTCTCAATTAGAAATGCAATAAAATATATACTGAGCAGAAAATAAACTGCTAGGTACAATCAAGTGGTAAAGCTCGTCGTGTGGCGGGACTGTTCTACTCACTCATTGGAAGGAGGTGAGTTAAATGAGTTGAAAAATATGATAGTCCGAGAGCTAGTGAACATTTTGGAAGATTATTTCATAATGCAAATAACATATCCCATACTGTAGTGTGATCAGCATACATCCCGTAAGTGAAATTCTTACTCTCCGAATCCAGTCGCTTTTAGGGGTATATGACCTTTGAAGATATTGTAAAATTTCAGAATGGTTAAATTTGATTTCAGGGTTCTGGGACCCCTTAACGACTGGGCTATGTGTATAAAATAGTAAATATTGTCATTGGATATGTCCTGAAATCTAATTTAACCATTCTGAAATTGAACTGTCACATACCATTAAGACGTTGGAATTCTACTAAGGATATTATATATATAATACATTTGTGAAACACCACGATAACCCTTTAAAAACTCCTGTCTTTAATATGTTTCCCTATAAACCAAGACTGCTTTCCCTAAATGTTATATTATATATCGGCTATGAGCGATTTTCTTAAAGCTTTTGTCCAATGAAGTTCATGGTAAAGTATTCTATATTAATGGTCAGCTGTAATAAGCGAATAGTACATTCGATCAACATTTAAAAATAATCAACAAAATATACATAACTTTACTTCATAGAAAAATAAAATAAAAAAAAGGTATTTTTCACTAGCCAATATTTCACATGTAGGTACTCAAGTTCCAATCGAGTAAGCGGTAGGTACATCTAATATGTTTTTTCAAATAGAAAGCGAGGCAATCAAAAATTGCTTAGAAATATTAGAAGTCTTTACTATTAAAAATAAAATTCTTAAGTTTAATTTTTGATTAAGAGTCTGGAGGACATACTATTGACTATTGTGATCAGTCATAGTGAAATCAGACTTTTCGATTATATATAGATTACTAGGTACATATTGCAATAAAAAATATATACGATTAAAAAGTTGATCAAAAATATTTTTGTATAAAAAATTAAGTGATATTCAGATAGTGTACGTTTTAAAAAATTTCCAAATTATTTGTCTTTAATCTTGAGAATAGGAATTATAGACTTAAATTACCCCAATTTTGCAAATGGGAATATATCTTCACTTGAAAACAGTTTTTCGGAATTAGAGGCCAAAAAAACATTGAGGAAAATAGCAGAAGTACTTTCTAATAATAATGGACTTGGGGAAAGAAATTGAAGAAAAACAAATGAAAATGTAGAGTTCGTAAATCATCCCCTTTAACAGTAAACAAAATGAAAAAGAACATTGTCAAATAAATAATACTTAATGATCGCCTTTTGATTGTACAATCAAGATTTAGGTAGTTACTTTTACCAAATTTCTTTCGATTGGATAGAAAGTAAATATACGTTCTCTTCAAAGAGTATTTCTTTTTTTCTGTTTTTTTATTTTATTTTATCCTCTTCGTCTTTTTTGCTAAATTTAGTTTGTATTGAAATTTATTAACGACATCGATCTTAAATAAGACTCAAATCAAGAGTTCAAACGGCGGCGACACAAACACACATATATATAGAAAAATACAGAGCAAAGGGTGGAAATTAAAAGCGTGTTGATTGTTTATTAAACCCTTTGATTTATCTCCAACATAAATCTTTTTAGACAGCAATTTTATTCAATAAATATCACTTCCCTTTCGGAGAATCAGGGAAAGAGGTGAATAAAAATAAATAAAAAAATAAAATTAAGGTCCAAGATGTGTGTTAGTATTTGAGGAAGCTAATCAATTTATTAAAAAACTATCATAATACTTTTAATATAATTCCATTTTTCAAATATCGATATATAATTATAAAACCAAAGGGATTATAATTATTATAGGTGTTTTTTCAACATCTAGTCGAAATAAATAAATACGAAGAAAAACAGTAAAAAGTAAAATGACATTATAGAGTCAAATAAATAACTAACCAAGTCATGCGAAGTTTCACTTGAAATTTAACATTTTTTTTTTTTTTTTTTTTTTTTTTATGTTAAATGAATCAAGAACGTGCAATACATGTAATTCAAAATTTCTTTTTCAATCACAAGATGATGTGTTTGGGTATTTTATGTAAGCATGACATTTTCTGTCAATATAAAACACTGGTGGATGTCATTCTGGTTGAATCACCAAATAACTTCTGCAGCAAAAGCCACTGTATATAAGTTTGACATTCTCTACAGGTCCAGAAGCTATTTTACGCACACTTAACTTCATGGTTTAAATTTGACAATATCAGAATTAAAACTGACATTTTTAGAGAAGATTCCAAGTATTATCTTGCAAATTTGGATGAAATTTAGAAGGGAAAAATAATAGAGAACCCTGTCCTTATAGTTAGATTTACTGGCTGACGTCTTCGCCCTTATCCTGTGCTATAAATACCAATATGAATTCTATTCTGAAGAGTTATAGACAATAATCCTCCCTAAAGACTCATTTACAAGAAACACTCACATTCTTTCAACACCCCTTTCGCTGTCAAATATTAGAAATGGTGTGGTTTCCCGTTGCCTTTTCATCTGGATTTAATGACGCTCCTTGCATTTTATACAGAGATGAAAATATACATAAATAAATTATTTCACTTAATTTCAATAAAATGCCTATATAGATAATTTAAAAAGGCGCCATATAAATTGTCCAGTGATTTTTCTAATTGATGTGTGTCCTAATTATTTTCAGAATGTATTTTTTTTCCAAACGACTCCCAATGGGATACATTTTCCGCATTTAGACATTCTTCTATTAAATTGCTTGTCTTTGGACGATGTGCATATAATAGCCTCTTCTCCTTTCCTAATTTATACTAGCTTTGTTCCACTTGGAATAATTTTCAAAAGAAGAATCATTCCAAAAACAAAAAAATCAACCCATTCAAATGGAGTCAAATCGCTTTGTTTTTCTTATCTTCTTTTTTAAATCTTTATATATAATAAGCCAACTTCCCTCACAAGCTCTCCGTTACTATATCACCCAGCCCTTCCCTTTTCTAAATGAAATTCATTCGACATCAGGCAGTGTCTAAGTTGACGTTATTTGCATAAGCTTAAATGATTGTAAATTCACTGGTGCCTAGAAACGTTGTACCTATTTAACGTTAATTAACTTTCGAGGATGCCCAATGCGCACCTTTTCCCCTCCTTCAATTTTTATGCATCCACGTTGTCCGATTAAAATACAAGCTTAAAATCATTAATCAATAATTAATCTATCAATCGGTAATTAACCTGAGGGTCCAAGTTCCCTTAATGCATCCATCACCTTGCATGTTTACAAGCCTATAAAATAATACGCCGATGCAAACGTGATATCCATTTTTTATCCATATCCAGCTATAGCTATATTTTGATTAATGTATTTAAACAGGGTCAGGTTCATAGGAATGAAACAATTAATACGAATTGCCGTAATAGTGGAATCCATCTAAGTTAAAAAACACGTGTATATATAAAGATTAATTAAATGGCAGTGATCGATGATGAGGAAAGAGCCAAAAGCTTTTAGAAAAATTGGAAATTTTTACCCCCTACAGATTTTTCTACAAAAATTACTTCGATCCTTCATTTTTATAAGTTTAAAATGACGTTTAAAATGATGGTGTGAAGGGGCTGTAAAGTAGTAATTTTTAATTAAATAAAAAAGCCCCGCTTAATTAATTATAATTTAGTCATTTATAGATTATTTTTTTAGCCATTATTTTTAGAAACCACATTTTTTTAATGTTCAAAATAAAATAATTTTTTAATAAAATACATTAATGTAATATATAGACTGCATTGTTGAGAACTACATAGATATAAGTATCTAAATAAAGTTAGTCAACCTTTTTATACCTCCGCCCACTTTGGTATCTTTGTCGATAGTAAAATTTTCCTATCGCGGCGCGCTGGCTTTTTGCCAGAGCAGCATCAGTCTGGTCATTTAATAGCCACACCTCGGAGCCCCTTCTATGTAGACAACAGAATTGGCAGATCGGTTAAGTGTATGACTACACTATAAAAAAAGGCGCAAGCTATTTCGCCAATTTGTACTTTATCTAATAGGAAGCAGTTAAAGTAATGGATCGGTACTTTGAATTCTCTAACTCTAATAGGCTAGATTATTTGCTAATCACCCTGAATATTCTAATTTTTAGTATTTATTTCTTATATAAATTTGTATAATTTAAGGATTTTTAGTTTTCTTTTATTTTTGCAAACCTTATCCAACCATAGAGTCTGAAATTTTTTGAATCTACACAAGTATCTTGTATCTATATATTTTGTCATATCTATATCAATCTAGAAATTTCAGAAAATTTATATCTGAACCGGTGGCTAAATGCATTTGGATTGAACATCTGTATCTATATATTTTGTCTTTTGATGCTTTTAAAAATGTATCTTTAGCAACAGTGGATTCAGATACAGATAAAAGAGAAAAAACTTAACCACTGGATACTTTTAAAATTCTCGTGGAATCCGATTTTAAGCACGATCCTCCATAAGAAACGTCAGCCGGAAATTCACTCTCGGATTGATTAGCCCCAATGATTCGTTCTCCGTCCTTTTTTTTCTATTGAATTATCTTTTGATTTAATAACATTTTAATGAAAGCGAAGGAGAAAGGAAAAAACGAGTTTTCATCTTGAAGCTAATTTTTTGCATCTTGCTCAATGGCAGACACACGGGATTATTTGGATATCACTTGTCCTGTTCATTTGGATTCAATTAGATTATTCTTCCGTTTTAGAAGTTGAAATTCTCTCAATTTCAATTTCCATGAACACAACTCGAGAAAACGAAAAGATATCATGGCGGATTTCGAGCACACCACGTGATTTCAACAAACCCGCATAAAAATCAAAAATCAATTTTAAAATAAAAAAAATACATGTAACAAATTAAATTGAAAAATTCCAAGCTCGGTACGCTCTTTTATATTAATATTATGACATAGTCTAAATAATTTTAAAACCAGTGAAACAAATTATGTAGAGTATTCTGGATTTTTGAACTGGAAGTTCTAAAAAACTAGAGAGCCCAAAATCTAATCCCTTTTCACATTGAAAATCCAAACATTTTGCCATAAAAATAAACTTCCTACAGCGTTTCGTTCTTGAGTTATTGTGGGTATCAGAATACAGATCATGGTTGAAAATAATATTTCTTCGCGATTCAGACATTTTTAAGCTCAATGAGCAAACAAATTTTTTAAGTGAATTTTATTATATGGCCTGCCTCCTGGAAGTAACTCGGAATCTATATAGCTTGAGTATTGTGTAGCATATTTTTAAAGGTCTATTAGCGATAAAAATACAATTTAAAATGTTATATTCAACATCTAATTATACGAGAATATCCCATATTCTCCTAAGCGATTTCGCCTTAACTTGTATCTTATTATATTTACATATTTTGACTATTAGCTTAAATTGATAAATAAAATAGTATTATTAAATCAGTGAATCGTGTATTTTCGTTCTTGAACTATCCAGAGGATATTGTCAGAATCTTGAATGACATATCTTGAGGAATCCAGAGAGACATAAGAGATAAACAAATTATGGTTGAAAATTATTATTTATTTATTTATTTCATTTTAAAAACAAACAAGAATATATAAACAAACAATCAACAAGAAAGTAATTTTACAGTTGAACTCATCACTTATGTTTTAATTACTTAGCTCTGAGCTTACTCGTCTTTGAGTTATCGGGACCACAGTCAAAACAGGCCAATGGATATCGGATCACATTTTCGCTCGCGACTTTTTGCTTGAAATTCACACATCTCCAAGATTGAATGATTTAGAGTTATTGTAAGTAAGACGAACACTATTTTGCGAAACATTTTTTGGCTCTGGGTATCAGAAAACGCAAATTCTAATTATAAATCTATTCTACTTCTTCGGGTTGCATACTCGATTCCGAGCGCTGGAGGTTATTATGAAGAATATCCTCTCCATAGTAATTTTCCTGGATAATTTTTTCACAGAGGTGGTTTCTCACTGCCTTTACCTAAATTTAGTAAGGAGTCTTACATTTTTGTGAGAGAAGCGAAATTCGATCCTAAGTAAAAGCGACTTATTGGAGTAAATCAAAAAATAAATTAGGTTATTTATTTTAAATAGACTTTATTAAATTCAATAAATTGTACATTTCACTGCTACATTTGCGATGAGTGAATTTTGATAAAATAATGCCAAAAAAAGTTGTTTTTTTCAATTTCTTTCTGAGGACTGACATTTTTCTGCGAACCAGTACTGGGCCGCAGATCACAGGTTAGAAAACGCTGCTTTAGACAATTAGACTAGCAGCGCCTCAATAAAACCTTGATGTACTTTATTATAGATTTCAAAAAAATTAAAGTTATATTTATAATAGTGAATTCAGTATACTTCCAAAAGTCCATTTCCGAGATGCCATTTCAATACATGAATTGTTCCTATATAAGGGAAAGTAAAAAACTTAGAATGGTTGGTTCTTTCATGGCAAATGAAATAATGATCCTCATTTTCGGAATTCCAAGATTGATCTCATGAGTTAACAAACGAGTGTCTGTGGACGCCAATGAAAAGCAGATTCATCCGCTTGATAAACGACTTACCAAGTTGAGAAGCCGACATGTCAACATCGGCTCTGTTTTAGAAAACCAGAGCGACATGTGATATTGAACGGTCCATCCAAAATGAACAAATTTATCATTTTTAATGCATTTCGGTTAATTGAGCATCTGAAAAGAGCCATTAAACTAACTCAAAAGTTTTCAATCAAAACAAAAAAAATTCGTTTGTGATTTTTATGAATATTACTTTTTTGCATTTTAGACTGAGGATGTTCTAGCCAAATTACCCGCCAGTGCGACTGTCTACTTAAAACTTCAATTGAACTTCATCTCCTTTTAAATTCTTTTTTTTTGAAAAATATCATAAAAAACAATCGAAATTACGGTTTTCATAAAAACATTAACTTTTTTTATACCATGTCAAAGCTTCGGATTGAAATTTAAAAGTTATCTATATAGGTACTTATAATAATCGGCTTGCGCGACAAGAGATTTTTTTTAATTTAAAACCCAATAATAGTTGATGACAAATAAAATTTATTAAAATTAGGAAATTTAAATTATTATTTTAAAACCCACTAATAGTTGATGACAAATAAAATTAAGTAGCATGCTTCGCAGCTGGTATAATATATTCATTTTCTCCGCTAAATCAAATATAATATTAAATTAATTAATAGAATGATTATTTTAGGGAGAGTCAAATTTTATAGGGGCAAAAATAAAAAATATTTTTTATCATAAAATTTGAGTTATCGGAATAAATATATTTTCAAGTTGAAATAGGTTTAAAAAAATTTTATCCATTGAAAATAAACTGTTGAGAGAGCTTCAAAGTGACCGTTTTTAGATGATTATTATACCAGTTGGTAATTAAAAATGGATTAACTTGAAATTATGAAAAAATTAATCAAATTCACTCATTTCATCCTTTTCAAAGACAATTTGATATCTCAAATATTTTGGGAGTTATATAAGCTACGGAAGGCTCAGTATTTGGTCCGAATCGTACTTGGCTAGCTTATTTAAATTCTGAAGACCTTAAATCGTAAAGATCCCCAAAATTCTTAAAGAAAGAAAAAAAGAAAAAAAAATTGTACGTATATTTGAAAATTTGCTACAGATGTGGATATCATTTTTTTAATCATTCTAGCTTGTTATAAATGGTGTTGTGGTGCCACCAATCCAGCAGATGGGACCCCAATCTAACTCTAATTAAAACACTCAACTGGGCGCCTAAAGACAGCTTGAATTTTTATCAATAGAACTGAAACTTAAATATTCTATTTTGTTTTTAATTGGAGAAAAAAGTGGAAATTTTTTTCAAGATTCCATATGCTCTTCGTGGATTTCAGTATTTATCCTTGAATAGTTTGAACTAGATACCTGAATCTTGGTAGATTATTAATACAAACATTTAGGGCTAATTTCAACTCATTAACTCTAATCGTTAACCATTTGATTTTTTTCTGATTTTTTGATTTTTCTCCCAGAAATTCTAAAGCTTTAAAACTAAAAATATAATCAGTTCTTTGTATTAGAACACAAACATTTTGGCATCAGAGCGATATTTCTACGACGATTTATTTTCTAGTAGTAACATATGTAGTAGAAATCTAGAAGGACTGAAAATGATAATTCTCTAATTTTAAGACTTGAGGTCTCCAGCCTACGGTAATAACTTTGACCGACCCCGAAACAAAGTTACAAATACTTATATTTTCAGCAGTAAAGACGCAGATATACGAGCTCGCTCCTGAATTGCTGTTTAGTGATAGACCTCTCTTGGAATGAAACGTACTTTTTAAGAAAGGAAATACGATAAATCTTTACACAATACTGCTTCAGAAAACTTAAAAAAATGACCCTTTATTATCCAGCCCTCGCTCTATTTGTAGGATACCTATTCCAATTTATAAGATTGTAAACGTTTTTATAGACATATGTGAACAGTAAGAAAAAAATAAGAATATGTTCGAGTGAAGACTGTACCGAGTAAAATAACTTTTACCTTAACTATAGAAAATATTTAATTTTATGTTATTTTTATATAAGAGAATAGTAATTGTCTGAAGATGCGTTGAATTCTATTACTTATTTCATAGTGTGATTAAGAATAAATTGAGAATTTCTTTTTCTGAAACGGTCTCGGATAGACGAATCCTCTTTTGCAATCTGACTAAAAGACAAGTCCGGACTAATTTTAGTCGATTATAAATTATTTTTAATAATATTTGTTATGCTAGAAGGAGTTGAATTTTGGCTAGGATGATACTCTATAGTAGATATAAAAGGAGTAACTAAAGATCCAAATACAGAAATATTTTTAAAAGAAATCGCTAATAAATTTCTTAATAAATATTAGCAAATGAATATTAATTGACCCGACTCGAATATTGAATTCTCTAAGAATTTTTTTTTTTCTACTTATCCATAACGAAGCAAGGGTAAAGTATGGTAATCGGTCTATATAAGTCTATATATCCCAAACATGCATTTTTTCATTCATTTTATAGTATTTAAAAAACCGCTACCCTTGTTACTGATTCTTTTAGCCATTTTATGAATAATTCTCTTTAGATTACAACGCCAATTTTTTTTCTAAAAATTACTATTCACAAACCCTTTCAAAAATTTATCTACTCTAAAAAAACATTTGTATCCTTAAACCGACCTCTGCTGTTCACTAATTATTTCTTGATACACTCTGGGATCCCAAAATTTTGCGAAAACCGACCCCTATGAACGGCGGGGCTTCGGTAGACTTAAGAATTTTTTTCTTTGCATCTGGCTGGGATTTTTTCTATTTTATGGGGGATTAATTTTATTTGAACAGTTACTTTACGTATGGGGGTGGGGTGGGGGCGGAGAAGCATTAAATTATTTGCTACTAATGGTGGGGGCCAGAGTAGTGTTTTTTGGCCCGCCCCTCCCCCTCCAAAAAATTGCTGGAGACGCCCCTGCTCAAATTAAATGAATAATTGTCCAGAATCTTCAATGTATTCGGTGTATCTTTAAAATCATTTTTTTTTAATTAAATTTTGTTGTTAGATTTTGGCGCTCCTCCGGTCACGGCGCGGCGCCTGAAGCGGCCGCATCACTTGCTTACCCGCCTTGATCAGGCCTCTAAAGAGCAAACTGAGTCAGACTGGACTTGCCCAGCCAGCTGGAATTATAATATCCCAGCAACATCCAAAACATAAGCAAATGAACGATTTCTAGTTTTATCAACTCCATTTCTCTAAAGCATTAATATTGGTAGAGGATATGAAGGGAGAGAGTAGATAATCAAAAAATTGGAGGTAAAGTTAGTAATATCTAGGAATCAAATTCAAATAGCAAGTGATATCTGTAGATAATCATGATTAATAATAAAGGAATAAACATATAATATTTCAAAAGACTAAGCATAAAGTCTAGTAACGATCCGTTGTAGTTTATTTTAATTGAAATTCATTCCTTGTTGGGGATCACCTTTCTTAAATATAAAAGACATATTATTCTGATAGTATAGTAGAGAAAAGATTTCTTCATAAAATTAAGAGAGGTGGTCAACTACTAAATCCGAGGTGTTATGAATTATGTTAATTATGCCAGAGGGGTTGTTTCACCTTACGGGAATTTAACCCGAATTCAAAAAATACCATACGAGTACTTGGTTCGCCTTCCGAGGTGTAATTGAATCTGACATATAGCACACGTAAAAATTTTCGGTCAAAGAATAAATCTTCAGCATTAAAAAATGTCACGGTTACTTATTCTAAATCTTAACACAAGGGGAAGGCAACGGAAAACCACCACTGTGAAAAATTTCTACACGGAAATTACATACTCTGCATAGTAATCATCGGCACTCGGAATCAAGTATGGCGCTTGAAGATGAATGGTATAATAAATTAATACAGAATGTTACATGTATGTAGTTTATTGTATTATCTATTCAGTGTTTAATAAATAATTATAATTAATTATGTGAGATTTCACCAAGATTTAAACTCTTAATGTTATATTCTTAATTAAATATTATCTCTAATAAAGTGTCTTGGAATAAAATTTCTTCAGAAATAATCTAATTTGGACAATGTTAAAAACTAAAATGACATTTCCTACTGAAAATGTCCAACCAGTGGTGACCGAAACCGTATAGTGAATAAATAATAATAATTTACCAAATCATTATTTTATTTGTGACTAAGAAACCTGAAAATTTTAAGAATAATAAATCCTCAGTTACTTAAATTTTGTTTTTATAAAAGTAAATTTAATATTCTTTTATATTCTTAATTATTTTTTATCCCGAAATATATTTTTTAATACAGGGTCCCCTCGGGGGATGATTGATAGTGAGAATTAACAACACCAGGACATGACCAGTACTAAAAGCTCTAGCTTTGCAGTGGACCATGCATTTTGTAGAGATGTTCTGCTTTTATGCCTTCCCACTGGATAGTATCTACCAACGACTCCATAAAGGAGACATTTGCTTGGGAATCTAATAGAAAATTCAATTAAGTTTTTATCTAGCTTATGCGTGGCTCATACGAGACAAAGAACACATTTTACAACATGA
This sequence comes from Forficula auricularia, assembly GCA_024734495.1. NCBI lineage: Eukaryota > Metazoa > Arthropoda > Insecta > Dermaptera > Forficulidae > Forficula > Forficula auricularia. Next base: position 101,338,337 of record JALMQS010000099.1, read on the forward strand.
AAAGTATTCAAGTTATTTATTTATTGATTTTGATATATTTTCTAATAAATTTATATAGGAATATAAATTAATTATACCCTCGAGTGGCTTAATTTTTTTCCCTACAGTGGCTAGTTTCAATTTAGACCACCAGATAGCGTATCGGAATTCTAAGTTTCCCTATAGAGTCTGAAATTATTCGTATATTCATATGAATCTTGTATCTAGATATTTTGGGAAATTTGCATCTGTATCCTTAACTAGAGGCTTTTAAAAATATACCTTTAACAACAGTTTAACATTTAGATTTAATAAACGAATGATTAAATATAAACTTATAGTACCAGTCAGAGTCCTAAAGGTGTTTACGAGCTAATTGGCTTGATTTATAGTTACGAGCGTAGAATATTAAAAAACTTATTCATTAATGACTTTATTGTATATGTGGGTGGATATTTCCCTGACTGTTTTCAATCTAAATAACAACTTTGGAAGGGCAACAATCTATTAAATAAATTTTCTATTAAAAATGTTTTTTTCATTTTTGCAGCTAGTCAAGCAGCCGTCCACCTGTTTGTTTCTTTTCCTGACATTTTGTATCATTTGTTGGGAAAATTTGATACGCTTGTCAGTTCGAAAAGACACTTCGTTAGTGGAATGCTTCCTCAACTATAACCTTTCTCATTTTTTATATATGCATAAAACAGCACACTCGAAACATTAGTTCGATTCTTTAAAAAGTTTTAAATTTCTTTACATTCTACAAATATATTAAAAGAAATTATAATTGTGGGAAATGTATAATAATTAGGTTTATTAAAAATGTAATACCAAAAATATGACATCAGACTGAAGAAAAAATATTTGCATACTCTGATAATGTGAAAATTGTTGGATAAATAAAAGAGAAAGAAAAGAAAAACGAGAAGACTATATGTGTGATTGTGTGTTAAAGGAAGACAAGAGCACACGTGGCTATAAAAAAAAAAAAAAAAAAAAAAAAATAGAAAAATTCCAAAGACAAAATATAGGAATAATATTTAAAAGTCACAAAAAATGAAGAAGGAAAATAGAAGAAGTAAAATGTCAAATCAGAAAGACGACAACATACCAAAAGACTAAACAATGTTGACTGTTTCCGCCTATAACAGCAATGTACGAAACTTGTAAGGAGTATAACTGTAGAATTGCTAGCAAAGTTTAAAGGATTTTCAACAAACTCTAATCTTTTCTAATACATTTCAAAGGGATGCAGTCAACTCGGCAGAAATTCGAAAAGAAGTTCAATATTCCAAAAGCACACAGTCAGAATTTATCCTATATCTTTTAGACATTCGGTTATACATATAACAAGCTTATCTTTAACCGATTTGTTTGGATTTAACTGATTAACTAAAAGACACAGAATACTCATGAGTGTCTGAAGACGAACATCCATCTCAGAATTAATGGTAACTTTAATGATTAACTTCAATGACCTTGTCCGTTGAACATGTCAAGGACAATAGACATAATGTTAGAACTTAAGCCCAAAAATACAAATGAATGAAAAATGAAGAATTATGAACAAAAGAACAGAACAAAACTCACATCATATAAGCCAGGGGGTGTCCAACCTTTTGGCTTACATGGACCACATTTGAAGAAAAAAATTGTCTCGGACTGAGGATAAAATATTATAATTTATTGATATTTGTTATTCAAAAAAGATAGTGAATAATGTATAAATAAGAACTTTATTATTTTTTTAGCTCATAGTGAGCTTATAATTTTACTTTTCGTAAATTTTATACTTGAAAATAGATTCTCGTATATGTAAATACATACCTACCTACATTCATACATACTTACAAAAAGTGATATTATGTATTAGTATTTGTTTATTTTTCCTGTCTAGATAATTAATATAAAATTCTAATAAAGGGACAATATTCAATTTTTCTTTCAGATAGTTATCTAATTGTTGTTCTAGAACATTTAATCAGAAAGTTTGTAAGTAGAAAATTTATTTCTAATGAAAATGGAGTCGAAAATAGACCAAAATGATAATTATGTTTTCGGAAATCTTGAAATCTAGTTCCAGATTTAAAATTAGCACTTTTATTTTTCGAAAACTTCACAGTAGATTTTCAGATTTCTTATTTTAGAGAAAAAATTATCAGGCCAAATTGTTGTATGTTTTCCAGTATCTACCTATACATTTCAATCTTTTAAGGAATTTTATGACTTTATATTGGGCCACGAGCTGGACAGCCCTGGTTTACATCGAATGGGATTAAAGAAGGATATGAGGAATGATAATTTATTTTTTAAAATGGTCAATCCCTGAATATCCATTATTTATCTATTGACATGTAAGAACGTCCAAAGACCTAAAAGACAAGTCCTGACAAGTTTTAGTCCAGGAGAGAAATTATCAACTAATTGTGATTGTTCTAGAAAACACCAATTCCTTGTCTACTTGTGTACTAGAATGATAACTATAGACTTGGTTAGTGTGGTAGCATATAAATTATTGAAATAATAAATATTTTAGAAAATGAAAATATAAGAAGAAGAATTTTTAAATATTCAGAAATTTCATTATTTTTTCAATCTTATTAGTTGAGATTATAATTTTGATTTTAGTGAATTCTATTCTTGAAAAAAGCTTCACATATTGTACAAATGAACATTCATATTTCGAAAAAGGGAATAAATATATCTCTACATATATTGTTTTAAGGAAGTTTTTGATTTTATGTTGGGCCACACTCATTGCAGTCCTGGGCCGCATGCGGTCCGCGGTCACGGGTTGGACAGCCCTGATATAAGCAATGCGAATATTAATGAACGAAATACCTAAGCTCAAAGAAAATTGTACAAATGATCAAAAATAAATAAATATAAAAATTAATTACTTTTTGAGTAACAAATTAAGCGCTCTTACTAAAAATTAGACGTTTCGAAAGAGACTTTTATCAATGATCAATTGATGTATGAATTGAATAAATCCGGGGATTTCCATTTGTGTGAGGGCAGTGAATCTGTATAATTCCCATCGAGTGTTTTTCAAAAAGTATCATCTTTTAATGCCGTCTTTGAATTTCATTCTCTATAATTCCATAAATGTATAAATTGAATAAATTATTGTTTGTTAAGAATCTCCTCTCCTTTGATTTGAACTAAATTCCGTATCATTTTCGCTCTTTAATCAACTAAACAGTATTCATTAAATAAAGACGATTTTCAAGATTCTATTCAATAACATTTTCGTCGATTCCATTTAATTTTAATCCCTCCTTTTCAACAACCCGAGCATTTTTTAGCAAGAGGAGAATTGAAAGATCGCGACTCGTTAAATTGCAATGCTAAAAGCTTAAAAAGGGATTCTCTAATTATCTCTCCTCAACAATACCTTTTGCAAAACTTGATCAGAAAAAATTGGATTAGATGGGAATTAAGGATAGGGAGCTGAAGGAGGGGAAGGAATAATCAGAAAGATTGTTGAAAAAAATACAGACTTTTTATACAGTTATTGTATACTTTCACGTATATAGAATAAGTGAAGTTTTGAATATACATTTTGAAAGTGCACTTATTAAAATTGTATTTTTTTTTAATAAAAAATTGTAAGATTTAACAAAAAATACGAATTTCATGGTCTTTGGAGCTTAAAAAAGAACCCAAAAGTCATTGATCTGTTTGTCCTAATGCGAATCTCAGAGAAATATTATTTAATAGATAATTTGATTTTCTTTATAATTCTTGGTTCAAATCAGCCATATCGTATCTATTTATTTCTGGAATCTTTAGGGTTTTCTTCATTTTTTTCAAAAAGACGTCTAACGATTTTTTTATTTTATTAATTTTCAGAATTTATTAAGAATGACATGTTGTATGTTATCTATAAATTTTATGAAAATGGTATGTTTGTGAGAAAAATTGTGTAAATTTGTTTGTAAAAATTTAGAAATCTAAAGGTCATGAATTTGCACCCTGAACCAAGTATTATTTTAATCGACATTTTCTATAACAAGATAATATTTTAATAAACATTAGAAAATGGTATCATAGACAATAGGATTAACCCGAGTTTGAATCCGGAACATTCGCTTAACCACGCTAAAGAGCGAGGTTCTTAACCGCAGATGTTATTATTGGCAAGTGTTTGAATATATCTGTACCAGTGGTGTGCGATCCATGGATGCTGTAGATGCGGAGCATCCCTAAAATCTCAGAACGTCAAGAGTATCTTCATACCGTCTCATATATGAATCTCGTTTAGCTTTATTTCATTTAACTTTAATTTGAAATTTATGGAACTTTTTAACGTCAGAATATGAATAGAATTTTCCAGATTTCATATTTGAATCATTTCCGCTTTCTTATGGAAAATACATTGATTTTATGAGGTCGAAAGTAAATTAGTTTACATATGTAGGTACTCGACGTCTGATTTTAATTTAAAATCTATAAACTGAATAGAAAAATTAATTGTAAATGATGAACTAAAATATGTTTTGGAAGAAGTATTTGATTGCACTTGGCCGCGTTTTCTAATTAATATTTTGTCTACCTTATTATAAAATTGTTTTACAGACAAACTAACATGAAGGCTTGTCTAGTGAACAGAAGGTGGGGGTGGGTGTTGACCAGACACAATCATGTTCAAACCTGTCGCGGCACTCTCGCTGTTTGCCAGTGCCAGCCCAGTCATTTGATAGTCATAGCTCAATCCTGGGAGCCCCTGGTATTTAGACAACTGAATTGGCATATCAGTTAAGTGTAGGACTAGCGCACGAGCGGACGGCGGCGGCGCTTTCCTGCCTAGCATCTATTTGTATACTCAACATAAAAAAAACTAGATACTCGAAAATTAAAAAAAAAAAAAAAAAAAACTAAATAAATAAATAAAATCATTTTTTTTTTTAATATATTATTATGAGAACGAAAAAAACAATTTTATAATTAGGTAGACAAAATATTAATAAATACAAAGAGGCTAAGTGCAAGCCGTACACGCATACCATAGCTATCGTAATTTTTTACATCCAAACTATTTATTTTATAGCAACTAAAAAAATATTTATTGAAAGTACTCAGACAGAGTCTCTAAGATAGAAAGGTGGATTATTTTTACTTGGCCCTGGAAGTAGTCAAAGTGAAGATAGACTGTCCACACTGTCTTTAATATTGAATGAAAAAAATCTAATGTGAAATTTTAAAAATTAAATTAAGCGATTATCGATGAATTTTGCGAATAATAAAATAAAATTTAAAAAAAATGAAAGGTTAATTTTTGAACAGCATCCTCTGGCTGAAAAGTCACCGCCCGCCCGTGATCTGTACATATATTAATTTTTATTTTAATGTTAAATTGCTATTTAATATGGTTAAGTGATAGTCAGGTGGTGTGTATAAAACACTCCAGGTTATATAGATATATATATATTTGTTTAATTTATGGGCGAAGAAGATGCTCATCCGAACATGGCGCGGCGCTTAGAATGTGAAACTCGCGACCTCCACATTATTTTCCCGAGTGGAGTGACATCCTCTTCTGCCTAATCATGTCCAAGTCTTTATGTTTTTTCATTTATCTCTCCCTAGTATATATTTCCATGGATTAATTGGACAGCTACATGATTTCACTAAATCGTGAACTGATATGGGACTAACCTCCTCCGATGCATCATTAAGAAGACGAGCAATCCTGTGCTGATATATCGCATTCAGAAGAACATCAATTCAACGACTAGTAAGACATAATTATTAATCTCTATCTGATTTTAAAGTCAGATTTTTCATTTATTATTAAGATATTCTAATCTATCTATTTTTCGAAAATCCCTCAACACTCCCTACCTCTAAATGTTTGGCCATCATCTGAGCTTTATCTTTCCGCAAATTTTCCACAAGTACCTACTCTTTTAGCTAATCCTATTGATACAACATATTCATCAGTAATCTCATCTACCCAGTGAATTTTGAATATTCTTATGAGTCGCTCAGAAGCCAATTGGGTTAAGTCCACTTATTGAAAATTCTTATCTAACAAATTAGGTTTATTCTTTTTAGTAAAACGGGTTTTATTACCTACTCTGATTTTCCTCAGAAGAGCCTACGTTTCTCTTCTGAATATGCTTTCTAATGGAAATAGAATTTAAAAAACATCAGTATTTATCGATTGTTGTTTTATAAACTTACCCCCATTGGCTTCTGAGTGACTCAAATATAGCTTCATTACGAAAGTTTCTAAATCTTTCTCCTAGTTTCTACTCTAGCCTAGGTCAAACATTCCCATGATTCTTCAGATATCTTCATCAAAAATTTGCAATTTCCTATAGCTTTGATGAGAGTCATAATATTTTTTGTTTTTTTACCTATCTTATCAACTTATCATGAACGATACTCTAGAAATAATTTTTTCTTAACTTTTCCTGTCTCAAGTTATTTTACCACAGAGAGGACACTTTCTTAATCTCCAATATGTTCTTCTCGCTTATCTTAATAAACTCTTGATTCTCATTATGTATTTTCTTATAGAAGAAAATTTTATTCTTATCCTTATTTTTACTTTAACCCTCAATGCTAAAGTTTGATTGGTTCCGTTTAATTTAATTTTTTTTTATTACGTCATAAAATAGCGATGTCATCGGCATACCTAAGCATAGGAATCTTTTATACTTGAACTATATCTAATTGATTCTCATATATAATAAAAATCACTGCCATACTTCACTGGTTTGCCTCATACATCAAATTTTGAAACAATTTTATAAACTAATTTTCTTTCTAAATGTTATTCATACCTGTTTTGAAATTGTAAACATCTATTTAGACGAGAAACATACTTGGGGCTTCCGTTAAATAAATATATGTGTTTTCGAAAACGAAATCGATGATAAATGGAATGATTAAAGTAAATAGGATGCGGGTCGGGTTAAGAATTAGGTTTGACATTCGAGATGAAGAGTAATGAGGGAAGGGATCTCTCAGTTTCATGATTTCGATTTCGATGTGTGTGATCGCCGCGGTATTTTATTGTATTGTTGAATAACAATTTAATTAATTTTAAAAGACGAATTCCAAAATGAACACGCACAGGATAATTGTTCGTTTGACCTGAGCTCTGGCCGGAGACGCAATGGGCAGGTCACCGATAAGACGCCTACCGATTACAACCAGTAATTTATCAAATAGCCCAGCCGAAAAGCAGAGCGAGTGTGAAGCCGAAGGCCAGATTGTAATGGAAACGCTATGCATACGTAGCCCATGTAGCCCATAGCGACCAGACAATTACAGAAGTAATGCTGCGCCGCAGCATGTAAGCACGCACCAGCAGACAGATAGACAGGTGATCATTACACAAAGACAATGGGCCTGCAGTCCCGAGGATCTTCTTGAATAATATTAAATGCTAAACGCGAGACATGTTTAATCACAACGGAAATGAGGATCGTGAACCGGAACTTGCAACTCCAACACGATTTTGGTAGCTAATAAAAATAATTAATTAGCATTACGGCGGGCGATGGAGCAGATATCATCAATCTTCCGACGGCGGTGACAAATGGCCAAATTTGACGCATTGACTCGGGTTCGATACATCATTAGTGACATCTTGATGCTGAAGACACCATCATGAACCCCCATGATGCGGAGAACCGCTGCCTTCTTTTATTATTATTAATTATTGTAGATAAGTTTGGAAGCAGATGGTGTTGACGCAAGAGTCAATGGCTGTCGGTTCGTTTGCGTTGGAGACAACTCCACTTGTACCATGAATAATTTCGAGAGATCTATCGAAAGGTTCCCACCCTGTCAGCAACACAAATTAAAAAAAAGGCCGACAGTTATCGAAAACCCTCCAAATTTGGTTATTTATTCAGTGATAGGGCAAAAGCACTACCCCTTGACGAGATCATGTGCAGAAATATCGACAAAATTAGACTTCTAAAGAAATATTTATACTTTTTGGGAATTGCAAAAAATTCATTTATAATAATAAACCATCCGAATCTGGTTATTTATTTCATGTTGGCGCAGACCCAGAGAAAAATTTGGGGCAAAGCGGACTCAAAGCATACATATAATGAGCTCCAAGAATTAGGATCCACCTAACTAAGGTTCCGTAATTTTTACTTTCATTTATCTAGTGAAATATCAAAGTTAAATTATTGCATTCACTTCAAGAGGTTCAATTTTCCAAGTCTTTTATCTCCAAACTATAAAGTAAATTTCTGTCTGACTACTCCAACTGATAGTATTCGATGCAGTTTAGATTTAGAAACTAAGTTTAGAAAATAAAACGGGTTTTGGGCGCTAGAGCTGAAATTCACCCACAAATTCAATGGTCATTGTGTGAGTGCACTGATTGCTTTATCTTAGTATAAATAAGTCCAAGACCAAAGAAATTTAAACCTTAAGCTAGCAATGGTAATATTTTGGTCCAACATACCGCTTGTATCCCTTTACTTAAAGGTTGGAGTGATTTTTATTTATTTTTTCAAAAACAATTTGAACGATTTTTTTTAAATGCTTGTGCTTAACAAATATCATAAGTTCTGTGGCGTATTAATATTTTTCTCTTTTTATCTCGATTAAAACACTGTAAGGAAACTTATCATTTGTTGACTAGCCAAAGGAGGTTGTAAATGAAAGTCATGTGGTGCACACACCAGTTGATTTGATTTGTGATAAGTAACCATAATATTTAATAAGGGGTTTTAATAAAATATTTAAAAATCTATTTAACGTTACCTGACTCAATAGGATACGCGAATATTTTTTATCAGTAAATCCTTAGATTGGGTAGGCGCTTCAATTTTTAATTAATTTATTTATTTTTTACAACTTCTATACATATATTATTATTATACATCGCCATTATTTAAGGATAAGCATATGAAATATCACCACAATAGTATAATGATAATGGATAGATTGACTGAAAAGTAGAGTAAAAAAAAAAAATGTAATTGTGTACAATTTGGGTCAATTTTTTTTTTTATTTTTAAAATTGGAGTTTTTTTTAATATTTGTGTTTATATTCTATGGTTCTCTTTTATCGTTGAGATTTTATCAGCGCCCCAAAAAATTATTTGCACCCCTATCTATCTATCTACCCTTTATGAAGAAGACTGTCTTTGTGATAGAGCAAATTCATCCCCTAACAATAAATCTGATGTAGAAAAATATCGACAAAAGAAATATATTCTTTTTTGACATCACATTATATTCAACCAAAAATCTCAGCAAGCTAGAATAAAACTGTTCAAACTTTTTTATGAATAATTGTCAAATAATAAGACTATTATTTAAATAAGAGGATGTTTGTTCCTATTTACAAATTATTTTTTCACATAGCTTTAAATTTTTATAGGAAAATTAACTTTTATAATCTAATTATTCACTTAATATAAAGCATTGACAATAGTCACAAATTTAATATTTCATTAAAAGGGTCAGAGCTATTTAATAAAATAATGTTTTTTTTTCAGAAATAGGTGTTCTCTGGAATCTGGAGAATTTTTATTTCATCTTCCATAAAGATATTGAATTCTTAACTAATATCAATTGGAGAAAAAAGTAAAAAAATTCAAGACTCGGTATGCTTTCCGCCAATTTTGCATATGCCCGTAGGAGGAGTGAAACAACACTTTACTAGTAATAAATTTAAATATAATAAACTAGTGAAAACAATTTTTTATTTAATTAACCATATAATAATTAAATTTCCTAATTGTAATATATATTAATGTTTGTCATGAACATTTTGTAGGTTAAAATAAAATATCATAACAAAACATTGAAATATCAATAAAATCATTGACAAAAGGATATTTTTGCAATTTTTGAATCAGAAGTTCTGAAGCTAGCCAGCCCAAATCTAAATCAGTTTTCTGGATTGAAAATACAAACATTTTTCCAGCATAACGAACTTTCTTCGACTTTTCATTCTTGGGTTAAAGAGAATTAAATTTAATACTAGGGTTGCCCGGCCGGCAGGCGATTAAGCGTACCAAAAATAATACATCTGTTTGGAAACCAACTGTGATGCATCTTCTAAGTAGAATAACTGTAAAAGCATTTAAAATTGCGAAATGAAAATTTTGTAAATATAATACTTGTAAAATTTTACATAAAATCTTATTACTGATTAAACCATAATTTTACTAGAGGATGTAACGAACAGTCACTTTGTTTTCACGAATTTTCATTTATAATCGAGCAGTTCAAACAATACTTGTAATTATCATATTTTTTTACAGGAAGAAATTCTCCAATTATTGAAAATCAATATCAAATATATTACTTGTCTAAATTCTATTTAATTTATCCAATTAAATGGTTATTATATATTAATATGTTTCTCTTTTTTTCGGGTAAATATAATACAAATTAACAAGATAACATGTTTTTCGAAAAATATGTATGGAAAGAAGTAAACCAAAAGAGTAAGTCCCCTATTTTAATGGTTATAATCCAGGAAAAGTGAGTATTTTGTGCTCAATTCAGATAGGTGGCGACACTAGATGGGGCGAGAAACGGAGCAAATTATAAACGGGGTTCAAAGGAAAAAACAATTAGATTGAAGAATTAATGGTGGATTATACACCTAAGTTAAAATATAATAATAAATTTATACTGGTTTACTAAAAGTTTAGAAGCAAGGCTAATTTTCTAATATAACTTAAAAAAAAAAAAAATGAAAAATAAAATAAAATAAAAAATAGCGAAATTTGTTAAAAATAAAAAAAAAGTATGCGTTTTACTGATCTAATAAAATATTAAATTAAGCTATAAAATATGTAAATATAATAAAATACAAGGGGAAATCGCCCTAAAGTAGGTTAGAAGTTTATTAATAATTAAATTAAATTAGGGAACTAGATATAGTTTATTGATAATATTTGTAATTAGATATTGAATATAAAATGTAATAAAGAAAAATCAATGAGGTTGTCCTCTGCTTGATGCAAATAAACATATTCGACGAAATAATAATAATAAAATAATGATGAAACCATAGAACCATATCATAAAAATAAGATGGAAACTTTAACAGTATATATTATATATATATATGCATTATTATTTGGATCGAGAAGTGTACACCTTTTTCGATTGGCTCTTAAAATTAAAATAAAATTACAGATAAAGCATAATAATAGAATCTCTACTTAATAGACGATGAATAAGATAATCGATTGTTTATTGCTTATATCTAAATAATACATAGTGTGTGATGTTGTGTTGTATGTATATCTATTAATAGATGATGCGTTGTACTAAGGGAGGAATGCCAAATAAGCAATAGATGTATATACATATTTAGTTAAGGAGGCCCGGTGCGAATAATTGTCCTGCTGGTGGTATATTAAGTTGAAATTCCCCCAGCGCGGGGTGTACGGCTATATATGCTATATACAAAGGGCTAAGTTGCCGTTGGAAGTGCAATTGACCAGACGGCTAGATTTAGTGCTGCGGCAAACGCTTGATTGGTAAAGTTTCGGAGGCTGGGTGGCGTTTATCGCAGAGGAAAACTTGGCCCTGGTAACTTGGCCGGGAGGTGAGGATTTTTCGGTCCCGGAGATCCATGTCATTATCGAGGAGAGAGAGGCCCGGGCAGCCTGGGAACGGAGGTGCGTGCGCCCACGCCGAAGCCGAAGAAACCGCTGTGTGAGTGCTGAGGACCACACCACAGACAGACAACATCCTCCGCGGACACAACAGCTTAAGCAGTCCGCGAGAACGATGAAGAAGGACCCGAAGGCGCCGCGCCGTGGGCAACCAACAAACCCATGGCCATAGTGCAGAAATCTATCCTCCTGAGAGCCCATGCTTTAATTAAGAATTCTACTAAAGCTGATATCTACTATTATAAAGCGCTTAACGACGACGGCGTGATCTCTCTGATTGACTAAAGAGATCCAACGGAGGTCACTGATTGGCCGTGTTTAGGGATTAAAATAAATACGGGTGAATTCAAAAATAAGAAGGTTATAATGAAAGGCAGTCTATAAATTATTTAAATTTTATTCAAATTCCGACGTTTCGGAGACCATTTCTCTCCTTCTTCAGGGTATTGAATAGTTAGTAATGGGTGAGTATAACTCGGCTCTCATTTGTCTCTCTTTTCAGTGATAACAACAATATTAGAATACTTTTCAACAAAAATATCGTGTACTGAATTAACTAAGTACACTTATGATATAATGTTGAAAAGTATTCTAATATTGTTGTTATCACTGAAAAGAGAGACAAATGAGAGAGTTAAACTCACCCATCAATAACTATTCAATACCCTGAAGAAGGAGAGAAAAGGTCTCCGAAACGTCGGAATTTTAATAAAATACAAATAATTTATAGACTGCCTTTCATTATAACCTACTTATTTGGCTTACCAGCCCGGCTTTCTAAGAAAATAAATAAAATTAAATTCAACAATATTTTAATTAATTCGATAATTAATAACTAAAATTTTCAAACAACAATACTTGAAAGCTATATGCCCTAGAAGAGTTTATTATTGCTCCAAACGTATCATGAGAATTTCTCCCTTGGTCAATGGAATTTAATTTGAAATACCCGGAATACAAGTTTGACACTTGAATTCGACTTTTGAGGGGGCGATCCCTTCTGTAATGAAATAAAACATATCTAATAAGATGTTTTATTTATTTATTTATTTAAGACTTTATTGAGGTACAATTTTGATAAATAAATTTATGTGAATTTACAAAGGTATTTACAATGATAATTATGGTTGTTTCTACCATAAATAAGTATTTACAAATATTTACATTTTTTTGTTAAGAGAGAATGGTGTAGGTTCTTGAAACATTTTAAATAAAGTAAAGAAAATTTTAAAAATTTCTTAAATTTTTCAAAATATTCTTTACTTTAAATATTTACATGTTTAAATTGTACCAGGCCCGTTTTGGGCATAGGCTTCTCCCTCTTTTCTATTTAAGTATTTTTAAATGTAATGAAATTCAAATGAGAAACTATTCTCTTAAACTATAATATACAATCTTTTAAAAAGCAACCCCCTCCCTTTTGCGGGTGTAATGTTCCTATAAACACTCTCCCATGAAGAAATTATTGTCTAGTATGAAAATTGAAGTCCTAATAAAAAAGAGAAATTCATTTTTTTACTTAGTAGATATGTACTCCTAAAATTCCTGACTGAAAAACGCGTAGGCGCTTATTTTAATTAAGTTCAAATTAAATCCACCTACACTTTTTCTTTTTTAGTAATGTATGGAAATTCTCCAAGTTCTAAAGAAAATATTTTCAATGCATTAATAGCACGTTTTTTAAAAAAGATTTTTAACATTTTTACTTTACTATATTTTAAATAATTCTGATGGGTGAGTGTTTTAGAATTTTTGAATTTATTTTAGTTTTTATTTAATATAGGTACAAACTTCAAATTTCCGATGATAGCAGACTTAATCACGAGAGATTATCTTCTACTAAATCAAGCATAGATAATTTTTAATACATGTCAGAAGGGTTTAATTTATACCTTGGGAACACAATCTGGGTTAATAGCTTGTCCACCGAGGCGAATCAATTTGACATGTATATATTTCTCTAAACAATTCACTCAAAGATTTAATCTTCTTTTGGTAAAATTTCGTGATCTAGTGATTCTAAATTTAAACACATATTCATGCCATATAGCTTAAATAAAGATTTACAAGTTATTATATTTAAGATCATTCCCATATAGTTTTAAATCAAGATTTATGAGTGTTTATGGTGTTTGAATTTCTTCAAAACTTGAATGGCTTAGTTTTAGTAATTTGAGTAAATTTGTTGTTATAAAATTTAGGAAATAAGGTAAAATTGTATTACAGGCATCATGATCAGATGGAACTCGAACCCGGAATATCTGCGTAGCTGAGCTCATATCAATTGAAATATGTTTTGGTGTTTGAAAAATATAAACACATTGGCTTAGATGACAGATATAAAAAATACGAACCCCTCAGGGCAGTGTGTGACACCAGTCTGAATTTGAAATAATTTGATTTAAAAATTTTTAAAAAATCGTAAAACTAATTTCGAGATAGTATTTTTCCCTGAAAATTATCTTGGTTACAAAGAAATAATTAGTTTACATGATAGATAAAAAAAAGCTACACAACATTGACTCAGTATGTGTCAGTATGTGTGGTGTACATGATGGTCAAGTATTGTAATTGTGCATAAAAAACTGTTTTTTTTTTTATTCGTTTTTTCGAAATATCTCAAAAACCGCTGAAAGTATTGCGTTAAAAAAAATGAGTGAAACCAAGGAGTTTTGCTCTACAAAAAAGCCCTAATGATTGAACATCGAAAAATTATATTTTACGAGATATTAATGATTTTGTCAAAATGTCTGAGAGTATGTACTTTAAAGTACGTTGGTAGACGTTACCAAATTTTTTGTACGCTCTAGCTCAAAAACTAGTGTGAATGTCAGAACATAATTTCACAGGTAGTTTTGATGAAATGAGATTAAAAGCTGATTAGATTTTGGTTGAAATCAAATCAAAAATTAAGAGGGGGGGAGGGGTTAAAAAATTAAAATTAAAAAATATTCAAACTAAAAAACCAAGAAAATTGAAATATACTGTAAAATGAACCTATAATAAAAAAGAGACTAATTATTTTTTTCGGGAGCCAAAAGTGAGAGATAAAAAATATCAATATAAGTCTATTAAGATCCGTTGATCGATTTGTAAGAAATTTCGCATATGCACTCTATACGACCTTATGAAAATGACTCACTATTTGAAATTGATAGTGGCCAAAAAGAGGGGGGGGGGAGAATATTTTCAAACAAAAATCGAAGAAAGCTGATATTTCTAATAGAATAGAATAGTATTCTCATAATTAAAAGGAGATATTATTAATTGCTAATGGGCCCAAAATTAAATTATGGGAGAGGCGGTTATTTCGTAAATAATTATAAATTATTTTATTAAATACTAAATATAAGAGAGGGGCCATGTGTCATATGGATGAACACATCAGTTTATTTTCTTTGAATATTAATTCATAAGAGATGTCTTATTCACGATTCGTAAGAATATACGAAAACGAAAAAGCAATGGCACCTTAAATATAATCATTAGACTAAATCAGAATGCGTGAATTCAAATTATACCGATGCAATTCAATAAATCATTCCATGATTTTGTAAATGGCTGTTAAGAACCATGACAAATCCTCTTTCTAATAAAATAAATCACTGTGTTGTCTACTTAAATGGAACTAGATTTTAATTCCAACATCCGGGGATTTTGGAAAGAGAGGGTTTTAATTTTAAAACAAAATTTAAATTAAATATATAGTAAATATAATTGAAAATATTTATTTTGCCGAGAGTTTGCATCAAGCAGAGAACATCTCATTGATTTCTATTTATAAATACAAAGCAAATAAATCCTCGTAAGCGAAGTTTTCAATTTTATTAATGAAATACCCAATTATAAAATTTCATAACCAATGTTCAAAAACATCATTTTAATTTTTTATTTTTATAATTTTCTTGTTGAGTTTAGTTTTTTCAGAACCAAGATATAATGCCAAAATTTGAATAAATAAAAATTTATGTTAAATTGAAAAGTTTTTTGCCGAGAGTAGCAGAATTTTTATATATTGAATGAGACAATAAAAGAGTGTGTCTTCTGCTGGAATTATAAATTTTATTTATTTATAACGTTTATTTATTTATATCGTTATAAATAAATAAAATTTATAATTCCAGCAGAAGACACACTCTTTTATTGTCTCCTTCAAAAATTTATGTTCATAAAATAAAATAAAATTTTCTATGTATAAAAATATACCATTTCAGGCATAGTTTTTTCTTAAAATAAATTTTTTCGATTAAATTGGAGAAGTGCCGAACCATCTCATTTTCCAATACTCTTTTGCAGCTTTTGCTTAATCACTTTCTCTTTCCAGTCGGCTTATGACATTTAAATTAAACATATCTATTTTCTAATAACATCTTTGATATTAACTTTTAATTTATTTTTTTAACCTATTCGAAACTTGTAGTATAAAAACTTTATTAACAACTCATATAATTCTGAAAACTTGTATTTTTTCGAATTCGAAAAGTCCCTTTTTAGGGACTAAAAGTATCGTTAAAAATTACAATAATTTTATAAAAATTACTTTACCAAAACGGTATCAAAGATTTGATTGATTACGTTTCATTCAATATCATTAATAAGTGCTAACAGCTCTTTGTTAATTTTCCCTAAGTGCCAAAATCGATAACCAGAAAGAATATGTGTATGTTCCTTTTAAAATTTTTTCGATTTATTATAATTAATAATTAATGTTTGTGCCCCGGAGTGAAATTAAATTAGAAGAGAATAATAATATTGCAATTATGGATTGGTTGGGTTTAGCAGGTGATCGCAGAGCAAGTCAGAAATTGGGAAAACTTTAGTAAATAGTATTCTAGTATAAAGACTCATTTAGGGAATTTATACAGAGGGACCATCAGATAGAATGAAAAAATTCCACTGCCTACATTGAATTCAGTTTCAATATTGACATTTGATGATTTGTTGTTCTGTTTTTGTTTATTTATTCGTATAAAAGATATTAAATATATATACCATATATACTAGCGTCAAACTTTTGGTAAATACTCAGAGAAAAATTGAAAAAAATGTATTATTATTATTGTTATTATTAAAAAGCTAAAAATAAGAAAGTTTTTCGCCGAAAGTAATAGCTTGTTTTAAAAGTGTATCTATTGCTTGATTTTAATAAAACATTTTCATAGCCTCAATGATCATTTTCAAAAATTGCCATAAAGTTAAAAAAACGTATTAATATATTATTAATATTTTAAGGCCAAAAAAAATATAAAAATTAAATTGATTTTTGGCAGCAGTAAAAGATTGGTAGGTATAATGTTTAAGTGAATATAAAAATGTCTAGTGGTCATTAAAAATAATATTCTACTAGCGAAAACTTGGAGTTAATTTCTCATGGTGAGTGAAAAAAACATGATCAGTATCATTATATAAAAGTTCAAAACTAAAAAGTTTCTTGTCTAGGAGAGTAGTAACTAAATATAAGGAATAAATATGTTATTATGTACTGCTTGATTTAAATATAAAAATACATATCTAGAATGAAATTGAAAAATCAAGCCCTTATTATAAAGTGAAGTCAAAATTTAGTATCCATTTACTTTTTTGAACTTTCCGTGAATTTATTGTCTTTATAAGGAAATAAATTTGACATTTAAAATCAAGTCCGTGAAAAATATTTCGATTTGGAGATACATTTCTGATAAAGACAAAAATGTTGGTATAATTATATTATTTAAATTTATATGTAATTAATAGTGGCTGGATTGGCCGAGATATAGCGTTTGGGCTTAACAAGCTGAGGACTTGAATCGAGTATATAGTGTTTACAAATTTTAAGCAGGCTGCTAAACGAAAGATACTCATGAAAATCAAAATAATTAAATTCAGATAAAAAATTATATTTGACCAAGACGAATGGACATAAAATATGAAAATGTGGCAAGCCTTCTTATTATAGTCATATAAACAACTAAAATACGAATTTTTATTCATATTTTTTTTATTAATTACACGAAAAAGGTACATTGATTTGTTATTTATAAATTGATATTATTATTATAAATATTGTATACTATATATGATTAACGAGGGTGGTTTTGTGTAGGTATAGGATAGCGTTTGAGTAAGGAAAGCCGGAGACTTGAATTTTAGATCCTGCCTACACTATTTATATTGAAGGAGACAATAAAAGAGTGAGACTTCTGCTGGAATTATAAATTTTTAATTTATTTTTAATTTTAATTTATAATTCCATCAAAAGACATACTCTTTTTATTGTCTCCTTCAATTTATAAAAATTCTGCTACTCACGACAAAAACAATTTAATTTGCTATATATATTTATAAATTTAGTCGGCCTACATCTGAGCATATATTTATTTATACTATACTCGATTTGCATTGTATGAAATAGTCAAAAATATGAAGAAACTTAATAATATATATATATATTTCTAAAAAGTAATTTGTGATTCATAAATGATTTTTATTTCGAATAATCGAGGCTTTTTAAAAATAAATATTTTTAAATAGTTTTCGGTGGGAATTGAAACGGATCTTTTTTGAGTTTCAGTCCCCATCCGAGCTTAATGCAAAATCATCTTTAAATAATTTCGCGGAATGTTTTTAAATTTTATGGGTGAATTTTAGAAGCATTTAAATTTTTCACGAAATTTTAACTATCATACTTTGAAATTTATTAAACGGGTGTTGCTGAACAGAAGATACAATTCCTTATAAATTATTATTATAATGATTATATTGTTGTATTCTTTCTGTAATTAATGGAGGCAGGGTAGAGCGTGCGAGTTTTGCAATCCGGGAACGCATGTTTCAATCCCAAGCATAGGTACTGTTCACAAATTGAACGGGTAAAAATTTGGCCGCTACACTAAACAAACTAATAATTTTTTGTGGTATCAATAGACAAATATTCGAGGCTTTAAAATAATGAAAAAAATATATAATTAAAATTAAAATTGAATAATCTATCTTTTGTAATGTGCAAAATAAGAATGATCCATGGAGAGGAAAAAAACTTCCAATAATAACAAACAACGTAACAATCTGGGAGAGGGTTAATTTATTTGATATCAATAGGGAAAGAAAAAGAGAGATAAAAATCAGTAAAAAAAGTGTCAGCGGGGGTGGCACTGAAGGGGGGATTTATTAAAGCAATAAATAATCTTCTCGAGATGATTGCAATCGAATGAATATTTTCGGATTCATTTGGGAAAGGAAAAGAGGTGAGGATTAGCCTCTAGACCGCCGGATGCCTAAATGGAGGGGATGTAACAGCCGCAAGTAGAAAAGTCAAATGAATGGAGACGCACGCTCACGGAATTACAATTACAAAAAAAAAATTATACCTATAAGTATTCCTATAAATTCCGAATGAATTTAGTGAAAAAAAAGTCAAAACTTACTCACATAAAAAATTGATAGAGAAAATTTTTATCAACATTCTCAATAAGCGACGGATTGCTCTGAACGTTAGGATATTAATAAATTGGTATAGATGCTCACAAATTATATTATTATTATTATTCGGCTTTGATTAAGAAATTTTTGAAAAGTGGGGGCAGTTTTTCTACCAATCATGATTTTATCTATTGGTTTATAAGTGTGTATATTTAGATTCCAATAAGATTGGAAATTCGTAAAAAGTTCGTTCCAGTGGCAAAATTTTTGTATTTTCTAAATAAATAAGTGATTAGATATTGGGTTTTCTATTTCCGAAACATATGGTTCAAAAAATCAGAAAAAATCAATTTAATTTATTAGGATCTAACACACAGTTTAGAGCTAATTAGATGACATTTTACAAGCAAGATTGTAATAATAAATTACACTTTTCTGCCATATTTCATGGTTTCTATCACAAAAATTTTAAGAGAATGTTCTCACAATTTTTTTTTTCTCAATAAAGATGTTTTTTTGTCCTATCTAATGAGATTTACCGGAATTCTTGCAAAAATCACACCTCAAATAGACAGGAGTATCTCGTATGATTAAAAGATATTTCAAATAGATTGGTGTAAAATTTCAAACTTGCTCACAGAGAAATCAATAAATGGACTATTGAAATTGTGAGTTTTTATTGACTATCCCACTAGGCCTTAGTTTTAAATTGAAATTTAATTTAATAATACATTTTGAAAGATGCTCAAAATTTATTATTATTATATATTTATTTATTTATTTATTTTTTAAATAAAAATACAGCCAATGAAACAAAAAAATTCAATAAATTTACAGAAATTCCTGCAAGAATAACAATCCGACTGGACAGAAGCGAAAGCCGGCGCATCCCGAATGACAGACTAGCTCAAAAGCTACAAATGGAAATCAGAATTAAAATCATTCCGAATGATTTTATGGAAAAAATTCAAACTTACTAAGAAATTGATAGATAGCAAATAGAATTTTTTTTCAACAATATCAATAAGTGTCGGAGATAAAAAATTTTCAAAATAAAAATAGGAATGATAATAAATTTTTAAAAAATTCACTCAAATAAAATTCTTATATAGGTATATATCAAAAAATTTTAATATTAATTTTTTTTGTGAGTTAGATAGATAGTAGAGGAGTGATCCGCAGATGTCATTTAGAGAGAGAAAGAAACAAAGTGTGGAATATATATATAAAAAAAAATTGTGAGCAAATGATTATTAAGCGGAGAATACGAGCTTCCACGGGCCAAAGAAGAGAAATGTAGCGTAGAAAGCTCGTCAATTGAGTATTGACTCAAAATGAAGAGATTCCATGTGAGTTGTGACTTACAATGACAGCAGCTATCCAGAACGAGGCGAACTCCAAGCCAAGCATGCAAATCAATTAAAATCAAAATTTGGGTATATATTCCCAGACACCAACCACTGTGCTAAGATAAGAACACGCGCGCTGTTCGCGTAGCACTCGCTAATGATGTATACGTCAGAGAGAGGATGCTGCCGAAGGGTTGCAGCCCGTCCCGTGGTTCGAAACCGACTGAGCGTGTTTGCTTGCCGGTGGGCTCTTGCCGCGTCCCCCTTTTTCCCCCTTCGGCCGCTTATGGAGGGGTGGGGAGGAATGCTGAGCCCGCATCGCCATCGGCCACGGGGGTCTGCGGAGGGAGGGGACGAGGTGTCCGGGAGGGGGAAGAAAGGGAAACTTACCCCTCGGCTCTTTTGCCTTTTGCATTGGCGGAACAAAAAAATTATTACAATTTTTCAAGCAACCCCACCGCTCCCCTCCAACCTTCAAAATTACACACATCGATATCTCTATTGTGGTTAATAGAGCCAACACTTGGAAACATTGGAACAAGTCCAGGTGTTATGGGGGTTGTATGGAAAGGGGAACCACGAATCCGAACCACCCTCGGGGAGGTCTCCCAAATACAAAACTTAGAACAATCGCAGAAAATTATTTGTATCGTAAATATAACTTTGCATGTATTTGGTTTTTAAGTAAATCAAAACCAAATTAATTTAATTGAGAGTTTTATAACCTCACAAATGGATTATTTCAATTTAGTTTTGTTAATAATTATTTGTTCAACATTGCTGGGAATTAAAAATACTAAAACGGCAGTTTACTTTTACTTTCACTTTTACTTCATATGTTTGGAACTCACTTAAAAGGTTCATGAATTTGCGGTATCCCGAAATTTTAATTATCTCCTAAAAATGGAGATACTTTTTTGAACAAATCACAATTACATACCTCCGCTTCTCCCATCATACGCAAAGACTTTGAATTATGGTGAAATAAAACTAATTTGAAACACAAAAAATATTTAACTAGACTAAGAAGAATAATCAATTTGTCCTTAGAAAATCCGCATGTAAAAGAAAAAAGTAGCAAATAAATTTACTTTGATTTGATTTGCCAATAGTCAAATTACCTGCAAATTTAGAGTTAGTATTTAAAAAAAGATAAACAAGAATCACATCATGGGTGTTGTTTGTATATATTACGTGAGTTGAGAAGGGTTGCGGGCTTCTCTTTCAAAAGATCGTCGTGGGAGGTGCAAGGGAAACCCTTGAAAATGTCCCACTGGTGTCAACCTCTAGCCGACGAGATTTCCGGGCCATCATGTTATCCAGACCCTAGCTAATCTGCTTCTCCCATCATATTTGAAACAGAAAAGATTTGAGTAACATCTGGAATCGTTAATGTTTGAAATTTTGTAAGATACCGATATAAATGAAGTTTTTAATCGAAAAACATTAAATGGGATATAACACTTGGATTTTTGCTGAAATAATGTAGGGGTGTGAGTTCATCCAAATGTTAAATACTGTTTAAAATAATAGTAATCATGAAGAAAAAGAGAGCTTTGAGGAAAAATTATGTACAGAGCAGAGTTCAAATGACAGATCAGATGTGTAAACACGTCGAATTGCTGAATAATATTTTGGGAGATGGAGTAGAAAAGAGAAGGGAAAATAAGTCTCACAATAGAGAACCGTCTTCAAATATTGGAGGAATTGGGATTATAAGAATTTTAGGGGTATATATTGTTCAAATTTTAAGAATGAGTTGACTGACAGCTAAATCAGACGTCAAATATATGTGATATGTGATATACTGATAAAGTTAAAGCTTGAAACAATCGCAAACCGAAAGCAATTTTGACTATAAGTCAAGTTTTACCAGAGGTGAACAAACTGGCCATTAGTCGGTAAAAACATTGGCTTTGAATAAAATCAGATTCAGACGAAGAGTTGAGTCAAACCAGTTTATGGACTGTTGACATTATGATGACGATAAAGGCAAACATTAATCTGAAGTTCCGTTCATTAATTCTGTGATTGTTATCAAGTGAAGTAAAGAGCTGTAATTTCATAAAAATTGTATTTACTAAAATTTGATTTTCAACTAAAAACAGATATTCCTTATTTTTTTTTTCAGTAAACCATCACAAAATCTACAAACCATCATAAGTTCATTCGTTTGCAAAGTGTCCAACTTACTATTACAAGAAAACGAATTTATATATATCCAATCGGGTATATGAACACATGAAAATAACAGAAAAGGAGTATAATATCTTCTAGCTAAAAATGATGAGGATCAAACCTTCGAAACAATAGTCTCTAACAGTTATATTATATACAATATTAATTATGTATGAGTAAATATTTATTTAGATTAGCAGAAGACTATCCTCATTGACTTCTCCTTATAAATCACAAATTCAATTACTCGGAAGTCTACCAAACGGATCTTAGAAATGTCAGAAGACTGCCAAAAAGGTGAATTTTAGGATATTAACTAAATCTGATACAGATGCTCGCAAATTAAATTATATTATTATTCGGCTTTGCTTAAGAAATGTTTGAAAAGCGGGGGGGGGCAGTTTTTTCTATCAATCATGATTTTATCTGTTTGTCCGTATGTGTGTATATTTAAATTCCAGAAATTGATAGTTGTAGAAAGTTCGTTCCAGTGGCAAAATTTTTGTATTTTTCTAAACAAATAAGTGATTAGATATTGGGCTTTCTATAAAGATGCATTTTTGTTATATCTAATGAGATTTACACGGATTTTTGCAAAAATCACACCTCGAATCAGACAGGCGTATCTCGAATGATTAAAAGAAATTTCATATAGATTAGAAGACATTCTCATTGACTTATCCTTATAAATCATAAATTTAATTATTCGGAAGTCTACCGAACGGATCTTAGAAATGTCGGAGGACTCCACAAAAATGGTGAATTTTTTCGTACATTTGTTTGAATTCCACTATTCATACAAGACAATTTAAAGAAATAAAGGTTGCAGGAGTGTTGGTTCCGGAGCCAAAATCCCTCTTTGAAAATAAAGAACTGACTCGATTTCGGGTTATAGCTTCAGAACTTCGGAGTTCAAAAAATGCAGCAAATCAGAAAAAATCGAAAAATTATATTGCGAGATATCGCTACTTAATAAGCTGAAGTTCTATAAACAAGCAAGTATTAATAAACGTGAAATTTATAAGTTAATTGTCATCTTACTAGCTCAAACCATTCACTGATAAATAATTATCAAATTAGTAAATTTTGTGAGAATTCCTAGTGAAGGTTTTACATATTCCTTCAAAAAATCTACGGCTCTTGTCGTTAATAAAATTTCCTAGATTTTCGTCTCACTGGCCGAAACCGTAAGCTTTCCGAGTGTCCGTGGGTGCTGCTGATACCCCTCGCATGATGATCATTACCATTAGGATATTACCATAAAAGTGGATAATTGCGTTAATCCTTAAAAGTGAAACCGACCAGCGGTACTGAAAGCCGCCCAGCCAGAGGAGTCGCCATTCGCTTTTGCCTAATTAACGTTTATTTCGTTATAAAAATGTTCCCTCATTTTTATAGAAAAAAGCTTGTCAAAAAATTTCCCCTCAGAGAGATGCTTTGTGCTTCATGACCTACACTTTTCATATACCTACCTTAAAAAAATCCTCTCTAATAATCCAGTACAGGAACCCAGTATTAATATTAAATCTATGTTATTTTTGCATATCATCATTATTTTTATTATATTATAATGAAATTAATTTTTGACTAAAATTTTCTGCAGATTTTATATTAAAAATGAAGAAATTAATCTCGCTACTCTTATAGAAAGCTGCAGTTCTTTACCAAGGTTTAGCACAAAATTAGCATAAATCGCAAACATGTTTATTCGCCAGTCAATTTTAGGAGGTAATGTACCTACTAAAAACGCTTTATGAATCCTATGTTGACCCCAAATTTTCATGGATGTCATTTATATGCTAGAGGTAATTAAAGTTACAATATATAGACTTGTAATTTCAGCAAAATTGTTTAAGGGGTCCCAATTTAATTTGGAGAATATAAAAAAGCCAAGATAATCGAATATACTTTGATGATATCACAGTAAAGAGTACTACTAATGCCTAGTTGATAAAGCGCTCTTCGGCTATAGGAGAGAGAACGCGGGTTCAAGTACTTCAGGGTGTTCAATTCATTTTTCCTTTTCAAAAAATAATAAAATAATTTTCTAAATATGTAGAATTAACATAAGAAATTATTGATTAAAAAACATATTAGTTTAGTGCTTTACAATTACAGATTTTATAATTTATTATTATTAGTGTTATTATTATTTCAAACTGAATAATTAAATCTAATAAAATAAAGTCGTTGGTTTGGTCAAATTAAGAGGAACTGAACATATAGTATTTATTTTTGTCTATTAATACAATTTAACATTTTCTAGGGGAATAAGTTTTTTTAACATTTCTGATAATTCACTTAAGAGTTTCTGTGGCATTTTCAGCTATTTGAAGATTTTAGCCGCTTATGCTATAATTATTTAGACATGAGATTAGTTATGTCACACTGTTACAGGAAAGCACTTAAAATTTTGCGAGGATAAATTAAAAATAACATATTTGTTTTAGAGCTATTTTAAAGTTGTCTAATTCTAGCACATTTAGCGTGCAGAATAGGGGTCTTTATGAACATCGAAAATTTCAGTGAATTAATCACTCCGCGCTATTTCCAGCTATAGCGAAATTTCAGTCACATTTGATGGAGTTAGTGCTGAACTGCTGATGCACACTAGCACATTTCCTATTAGTTATAGCTTGCAGAAGTAAGCAATAGGGGTTTTATCTACTCTAGAAAAGTTTGGTGAGTGATAATTACGCGACCCTTTCAGTTATTAGAAAATTTCAGCTTCAATTCATGAAATCATTCAAAAATGAATCAGCTGTATTAAACGAATGTATTATTATTTTTTTTTAAGTGAAACTTCTTAGCGACGTATCTGTTTGAATTTTTTGTTACAATAAAGAGGAAATGACCCAATAGAGAGGAAATAAGAGACAAGCCTTGAGGGGGCATCTTACTGGTCATGGGGGAAGCATCCTGGACTCAGTAGTGTATTTTAACGTAATAATTTAAAAGTTTTCTAATTTTAATAAATTTTATTTGTCATGAGCTATTAGTGGTTTTAAAATTAAAGTTTCATTTCCCGCAAGTTTATGTGGATGAGACTACACATTCATTTTTTTTTTTTTTTTTGAATAAATAAATTTTTGAATTTCGGTTTTGGCGGTACACAATAAACTATAATAAAATAAAATAAGAATGTAATTAAGTAATGGAGAGGGATTCAGCCAATGGGTAGCCTCTGCTGAATAAAAACTCCCAATTATGGAAAACGTTTCGGCCTCAATTAAATAATGCCATCATCAGTTCCTAAGAGCTGAAAAAAGCGATAGAGCACACATGTAAAATTACAATAAAAATTTTTACAAAAAAATCCAAACCTGTTAATTACAAAATTATATCTTACAGTATTAGCGACACAATTAATTTTATAAATAAATTGTCCGCAGGCAGAGTTGTTGTGGATTTTAACATAATATACAAAATTATATGAATTACAAAATGGTACATAAATCTTGGTGTGCTCTCACTTGATATACGCAACGTCTCAAGTACAAATATAGCAAATTTCAATTTCATTCAATTAATAATAATAATAATTATGAGGACATTGATCTATTTAAAAATAGAGTCTATTATTAAACTTTTGCATTTTTGTAATGCAAGATGTTACTTGCTTGATGAGTCCTTGAAGACGAGCGCCATATTTGTGTATAAGGTGTCCGAGCATGATGATATTCCTCAATGGTTATAAAGTTGATACAATTTTGATGATAAAATAAGAATGATTGATCTGAAAAATCTCATCACTTTCTTTATTTATATCTCAGATATTATTGTGCTTTAGCAGAAGTTTCAGAAAATTAAATTAAGACTAGAAGAGCTTGCGATTCCAATTGAATTTTTCTTTAGTCCAGTATAATATTCTATTTATATATATATAGGTGGATTATTTTTTATGAAGGTAATTTTGTGATAATGGCTTCTTCTAACCTTCCGTATTGAATTAATTTTCGAATTAGTAAAACCAGATTGACCTAGCGCAAAAAAAATATCATCATGAACATCTACGTGATAATTATAAAATTAGTGGAAAGAATTTACATTTTTTTTTATTTATTTATTTTTTTGTTAAATTTTTGGGATTGTAATGAAATCTTTCTCAAGTCACGATATCACTCATTTAGAATTGGAAATATTTTTGTTGTTGTCGAAAAGTCAAGAAGTCTTTAAGACCCCATCACAGGTAGAAAGATCTTAGGGTCCCCCGATAAAAGGATTAAACTTTTGAAACGATCCCGTTCCGATAACATTTCGATTTCAAGATGCATTCTCGTCTTTTTATCAATCTGATGATTTATGAAACGTGGGCGTTGTTTACTTTCACACGAATCTTTTCGAATGCTATAATTGAGAAATAAGGACATTTGGGTTTGTCACTGAATGGAAGACGAATAAAGACCCTGGGGTAGGACCCTTTGTGTGCGAAACGTCACGTCAAATAGCTCAGCTGCGAACATAAATGTATCCTACACTTATTTATTGCCCACCTAACACCCCTTCTTTTTTTATTTGACTTTCATTATTATTATATATAAATATCATTGTGTGATTTTTTTTTCATGGAGTGAGTGTCCCTAAATTTGATTCAAGATTATTCGGTTTTATATCGTACCCTTAACAACAAAGAACCACTATCAAAACCAGCCTTTCAGAAGTTTTACCGTAAATTTATTGAATCATAACGTAAATGAATTGATAACGCCTAAAGGGTATGCAACCATAATCTTTGCTTAGGAGTGTCAAGTCTACCTTCAGGCGTTTGACAATTAATACACCTATTTATTATTTATTTTACCTTCAAAATTAAAAATATTCTGGTGCGACTTTTGCACAGCATTTAACTTTCACTCGACAACTTTTATTATTAAATATTTTGGTGTGGCTTGGGCTCACTTTATTCCTTTCACTTATCTCGCTTTAAAAACAAGCCAAAATTAAAAAAAATTAAATTAAAAGAAACTAAAACACAAAAAAAAATTAGGTTCTAATATTAAAAAATGTAGAATGTAATTTATTTTTTATCATTTTGTTTTTGAAGTAGGTATTAAGTAATACTTGAAAGTACAAGCAAGTTATTTACCTGCGAACTAACTAGTGATTGAAGGAGACAATAAAGAGTGATATCTTCTGTTGAATTTTAAATTTTATTTATTTATAACGAGACTATAGATTCATAAATTAATTCCTGTGAATCCATTGTAATAGACTGATGAAGAGCGCAAAGCCCTCGAAACTATAGTCTCGTTATAAATAATTAAAATTTATAATTTCAGCAGAAGACACACTCTTTTATTGTCTCCTTCAATATATAAAAATTTAGCTACTTTCGGCACAAAAACTTTCAATTTAACTAGTGATTTTTAGATTTCTAAACCTCTCCAAAAAAACTTAGTATATTTTTCCGAAAGCTAACCATTTTATAAAATTGATATATTGCAAAGAACATGGGATTTGAAAGATAAAAACACAAAAAAAAAGAAATGAAAAAAATATTTAAGAAGTATTTGAGGAAAACAAGATCAATTTAATGCTCATTTTTATTCTCAACGAATATAACGATTAGGAAATTTTTAGTGTTTTTTCTGAAATTTGTTTGTGTTTTTGTCGATTTTGATATTTCAAGTTGATAGCTAGCTTATCTTTAAAATTTCATTTTTTATAAGATTTACCAGTTTGGAGTTATCGTGTATCAATCAGAAATAAATATCTATTGCAGTGTTGGAGTTAGGGGATGCATTTTCATTTTCCCCGTTTAATGCTATTTAATTTATTCCCATACAAACAGCATGACTGGGAATGTATAAAATATAGTTTAATATCTTATTTTTTGAAGGAAATCAAATATTATTATATGTGGATTTATTTTTGAAAAAATAAATAAACTTCGGACATTAATTTTCTTTATTCTGTTTAAGAAGGAGACAAGCGTTGTTGTTACCCATGTTAGATAATCCAGGTGTTATCTCTGGGTGAGTGCTTTAGTGCCAGTATCCTCTGGAATAGTTGATTAGTGACCATGACTGGTGGCTTAACTTTAATTGAGAAGTCTGTCTCAAACAAAGGATGAATTTCTGGTTTAGTCTAATTCAAAGGAATTCGAACCAATACAGTGGTGGCAAAATCGAAGGGAGAATTAGATAATCATCTTACACAGAAAATGGCTTCAAAGTACGTATATGGCTTGTTAACTTAAAATTGTCAATATTTTAGCCACTATTACTGGATCTAAGCGTGCTATTTCAAAACGTTAACGACTCAAGAAATAAGGTTGAAATTTAACGATTTTGATATATAACATGTTGTAAGAAAAAGTCAAAAGTTTTTTAAGAATAGCTATGATGTCCCAAAATTGTAATGATTTAGTGATTGTTCGTCAGCGGATGGTTTTTACGAAGAGGAACTTTGATACAAGGTTTACAGCTTATTAAAAGAAATATCTTCGCCATTTCAGATGTAATCTCAGAGGCGAGCTATTAGACTTTTAGACTATATAGCGCTCTCGATTTCCTGGCCCATTGTAGAAATGTAACAGCCCTTTTTCTTTTTTATAGATACAACATACAACTATATGATGTTTGTTCTGACGAGATGAAATCAATAATCCCACTTAAAGCCCCATTTGTACGAAATACACATTTTTCAAACATTCGACACCCATTCGAGGTTAAATTAGATACTAACCAAACAAACGCATTTGCCAACTTGTTTGCCCTTATGACTTTTAGAGACTGGAACACTCTTCTCACGACTGTCTGGCAACATATAACATTTAATCTACACTAAAAATTCGATCATCCCCAAAAGAATAATTTTATTAAAATTTCTATACAGTTTTTGATTTGGAAGGAGATTAATAGATATAACTGGTAAATTTAAAATGTGTAGCTTATTTAGCTTACAAATCTACAATGCTCTGACAGATGAATACAGAGAGATATTGTATTAAGAAAAAAAAGATCCCGTTTTACTTTTGAACTGGACCTTAAAAAGATTTCTCGTTTAATAGGGTTGGCATTAAAAAAATAAATTTCTTTTTGCGAATGAAGTAAATCATTTAGAGGGTTGTATGCACATCAAGATTATTTATTAATATTCAAGCAGTATTATATGTCTATATTATGCGATAGTTAAATCTCTTGAGGCGATGTCCATTTTTCAAATAGCCAACAGACTTTCTTTATACTCATTGTTTAGCCCTGTGGTTCTCAACCCGTGATCCGTAAGCATTTCTAAAGTGTTTCGCGGATTTAGTCGCAAATCGGAGTATTAGAACGGGTGAATATCAAGAAATTGTAATAATACAATTTTCATAAACATTAATTTACTTATAATTTTAAATTCAATTCATAAATAAAAAATATTATTATTGATCCTATCATCAAATCTTGACCAAATTAATATGGGACCACCCCTAAAGGTACCCCATTCCAATAAAAAGAATCATCGAAATTTGTCCACGTGGCAAAAAGTTCTCGCTAAACATATATAAAATAAATAAATAAATAAATAGTTAGGTATCTTGACTTCCTTGGTATATGCTATACTGATCCAAACGCAGAAAGAATGATTAAAATTGGTTCATAAACAAAGAAAGTTATGCGCGAACATTAGGGTGCTCCTTATTTTGGTTATTTTCGAATATTTACGCTGACAAGGGAGGGGCTCATATGGTTAGAAATAAATAAAAAAAAAACCCAAGTTTCAAGTCTCTATCAATTCAATTTTAACCTAGTTCTACAGAGTGATTAAGTTTTCCATCTAAATAACATGGGGTTTTTGCCATTGAACGATCAATTTTTCATTCCGGCCAAAGTAATGGTTCAAAAAATTTGAAACTATGTAGACTTTATTCTATATAATAGTAGCTATCCTCAGAATTTTTAGAGATTTTTAGCTATTATAATTTTGGAGTCTATAGCTTACTAATGCTAAGATATAGCAGTAATGTATCTAAATGACTCAATACCAATGAAATTTATATAGTACCAATCGGAAATTATACTGAACCCAATGCAAAAAAAATAATCAAAATCGGTTCACAATTGGCGAAGAAATCAGGAAACACAAAAAAATTCAGTCGAATTGAGAACCTCTTCCTTTTTTTGTCGGTTAATTACCTTGAACCAATAATATATATATATATATATATAATTACAAAAAATTATTTTTCCTTAAAAATTTTGATGAATATTAGAAAAACAGTCCATTATCAGATCTTTTGATAATTTTTTCTATTTAAAATTTCGATTCTTTCTAAAATTAATCTCTTTTCTAAATTCCGTTCTTTTATCTAAAATTTTGGGTTTAGAAAAGTCAGAATTGTGTCCCAGGTTAGTAGAATAGCTAACTAGTATCATGCTACATTTGAAATTTTTGTTCCAAATGAATATTCATGTTAGTAAATTCTAAATTTTAAATATTGCCTGTCCGAAACGTTTGAAAATTTAATAATAGTTTGAAGATTGTTTTTTATAAAAGATTTATATTTATTTATATGGATATAAATTTATTTGGATCAAGCAGATGACAACTCTCAATCTTTAATAAGAATTCAAAAAATTTTAAGTCTAATATTCACCTTGAATAATTGCAATGGCCCATACTGAAGACCTAGAAGCCCTCTGTTCTCGTGAGACGGATTGGACGGTTGTCTCTAGAAACATCTCGAAAACAGATTAACATCCCTGAAGTTGGTATGGCGTATCCTTCCAACCCTTCTACAATCATTGCTAATTCTATCCCTCTTTTTTGAGCTTTTAATAAATCTTGAAAATTATATAACTGCAATCATTTGTAGTGGTTTTGTAGCGGATCCCACGTGTGGGAGAGGCGATGAACTTGGAATCCCTAACACTAATAAAACAACATTCGATAATAATCTTATACCAAGAAAACTACAATTCTAAGGAGAATTTCTTACTTTGCAAAGATAAATTCGCCTGTGAAGATCCTCATTTGATTCTTGGACCAGTTGATCCATCCAATAACGGTTGAAGAATCCTGTAAATCTATTACTTTCATATCTTATCTGAATTTGACTAGGATGTCATTTTAATCTTCTTAAAAATTTATAATCTGCTAATTGAATCATTTTAAATTTATAATTACGATATGCATTGAAAAAAGAAAACAAAAATTGAATCATTTTTACTATGAATTTATCAAATGAAAATGAAAAATTTATTTTAAAAATTTGTGAAAAGCAATTTTAAATATGAAAAAAGGTTAAATTTAATTTCATTTATTTTGTTTTTATTAATAAAATCTCTTAATCTAAAATTTAAAGATTGTAGGGTGAAAGCTGAAAGAAAAAACATCCTATGCAAAAATCCCTAATTTTTTAATACAAATATTTGATCCCTATATAATAAATTAAACGCCATGCTTGTAAAAAAGATTTTGTACTTATATTGAATGCGAAGCTATGACGTACAGATTCAAGTGACGAGTAGAATGAAGTCGAGAAGAGAAGAAGAAGAATACATGAAGAAGGCATGGGCATATCACCATGAAAAGAAAAAACAGAAAAAAATGTTCTATTAAAAATTGAAAAATTGCAACAAAATTTTTCTGGCTAGATTAATATTTGCATAAATATTGTATGTTTTTCTATATTAATAAAAGAAAAATAGCGATTCATTTTCCGTTTTAAGTTTACTAATAAATTCTAGAAATATGTGATACATTCTAACTATGATTGACCATGCATCTGCCTCTCATCCTGATAATTTTAGAAGTCGATTTTTTCATACGGACTCAGTTCCCTAAGGCCTTAAACGGCTGACTGTGCAAAATCTGATCCGAGCTTCAGACAAAAGGTTCCCAGATTCAAAAAAGCTCCCTCATCCCTTTTACTAAAATGCAATCTAGTCACTCATTCGCATTGGAAACCCAAATATTTTAGCACAAGAACGAACTTTCTATGACTTTTCGTTTCTAAGATTAACATAGGTACTTCAGCACAGATCGACGAGAGTCTGACTCCGTTTTTTAAAGTTTTAAAATAATAATGGCAAATCGAGCTTGGGTGTGTTATTAATTAGCATTTTTGTTCGAGGAAACTGCAAGCATGTTACCGAGTCTTCTTCAATTTGATTTAGATTTGGTCGAAAAAGGTGATTTTTGCTTATTTTAAAGGCGTATTGATTCAGAAATGTAAAACTTGAAATCAAAACATTTAGTTTTTTTATTGAAAAATATAACTTCGTCGATCATTTCAATATAACATGTGTTTTTATCTCAATCAAAATTCGATTTATAATAATAATAATTAATTAAAAAAACTATAACAAGATTTTAATGTTTTTTCTCATTCAAAAAAATATAGTTTTAGTTTGTTTGTTTTTACTATAAATCAAATTCTCATTGAGCTAAAAACAGGCGTTATATTGTAATTGATCGATGAAGCTTCATTTAAATTAATAAAACTAAATATTTTGATTTCATGTATTGCTGTTCTGAATCAATACGCCTTTAATATAGGCAAAAATCGTATTTTTTAGAGTTGATCAAATGTATTTTATAAACTAGAGTTGAAACCGTCTATCTAAATTTTCAAAACCAGCATTCAAAAAGCATCCGGAAATAAGATTATTCTTTTTATTTTGTTGGGTGGTATTATTACTATTTTTTTTATTAATATTTTTATTGAAAATTTGTAAATTGAGTAATGCAGTAGTTTTTAAACTATGGTTCCGACCTCATTTTGGGTAGGTAATGTAACTACATTTTGGGCCTCACCAAAAACAGCAACGTCATTGGTAATGAAAAAATTATAATTGGCAGGGACCCCAAATTAATCGAGGTACATATTTAAATGAATTTTGAGCCTCCTCGCAGTGGACTACGTAGGGAGAAATAAACCCAGCACTCGAACCGACACTTTACTAGAAAAAAAAGTAAAACCCAATTAATAAATACATTTGTATCTGTAGATATTGAATATTCTACATACATGTTTCTATTTAACACAATTAAAATTATAGAATAGACTATCCATGAGCGTTAAAAAAATAAAACCATGATAGTGTATTTAAAAAATAAAATTTAAGATTTATTTAATTCAAATAAAATAATTATACTCTTGAAATTATTTAAGATAAAGAGTTT
This sequence comes from Forficula auricularia, assembly GCA_024734495.1. Lineage (NCBI taxonomy): Eukaryota > Metazoa > Arthropoda > Insecta > Dermaptera > Forficulidae > Forficula > Forficula auricularia. The sequence continues at coordinate 101,371,983 of JALMQS010000099.1, forward strand.
TGAACAAATCAATGCGTACCTATATTTAAGTTTTATTTATCTATTATTTTTTTTTTCTTACTATGAATTTTATATTAAATCAGTTGGAAAGTTAAGATTCTAATACAATAAATAAATAATTTGATATTTTGGAAGAAATTAAGAATGTCTCTGTGTGTGTGATCGATTCAAATTCCTGAAATCGATAATTTTATATTTCAAGTAAAAAAGCTCTTTTAGAATAATTCTATACTCTGATGAAAACATTTTCTTTTCTGATATTGACAATGATTATCAAATTCTTAAGAAATTAATATTAAAAGAATAAAAAAATTAATAATTGCAAAAATAACTATTTTATCAAATATTATCAATTTTTGAATAAGAAGACAAAGACTTATTTCTTTTACTCGCAAAAACACCTTATATGGAAATAAAAATTATTCAAATCTGAAAAATTTTTAATTTCTCAACTAAAAGGAATAATAATTAAATATATAAAAGTAACCCGAAAATTTTGTCTTTTGATTAAATCGCTGTATTTAGTATATATCGAAGGGTGAAGACCGCGACCTAAAAATCGTGTATACCTACTTCCACTCTCCATTCATTTTCATGTGAGATGACAATAGATGACAACTAGATTATCTAATGAAATTCCAAAGTAATTCCAAATAATTCCAAAGTCGATGTACACCTAATTCCAATCGCGATTTACCCCTCGGTATATATTATATGAGAAATTAGATTTGAGTGGAAAAAATTTAAATAATATCTAACAAATAATAGCTTTGTCTATTTAGGTATTGAATATTTTCAAAAATTTAGAAGGTTAAAGATTTCTTTCTTTCATGCCTAGTTGATTTAGTATAATGATCAATAATTTTTTTTTCTTTTTTTTTCTTTTATATTAATTTTTTGATAAAAGTTTTTAATTTCTCAAATTTTTAGTTGAATATTTATTTATATAGTAGGTACACTTCAAAATTTGCATTTTTATATTATTTTAATAATAATTTTAGCTTTAAGCATATTAAAGATGTATTGATATGGTAATTTTCGGAATTTAAAAAGAAACAATAGTTTGATAACGAACATCGTTTTGGTCCAAGTTCCAAAGGCAAAAGGCCATTCCTAGAATAATAGAAATTAATAAATTAATCTCTAATGATCTAAAACAAGTCTGGACTTGCATTTGCATTTTTGCCAGTCATAGCTTGAAAGAAAGATAAATTATTCTATCTGGCCACTTTTTAGACATTTTCCTCAATCAAATTGTAATTAATGAATCGCTCACCAGCACATTTATTAATTAATATAAAAAATAATAACTTTTTCAAGATTAGGTACGCTAGAGACGCCCTATAAATTAATAATAAACTTAAATATAAATTGTTCATTTATGCCTATATTATTACATCGACTTAAAATCTAAATTAAATCATTAAAAAAATTATTTTTATCTGCATTTTTGAACTTGAAGTTCTAAAACTAGAGAGATCAAAATCTACTCAATTCTCCGTATAGAAAATATACACTATATGCTACAAGAAAGAACTTTCTAAAACTTTTCGTTCTTGAGTTAGACACAGACTCACATGCAGGCGGGCAAAAAATCCTGCTTGACATGTTTGAGAGATATATAAATAAAGATATATACATTATTTTGCTTGAATTCAATATTGATTTAACGGGCAGGCAAGCAATTCGCCTGCCCCTCATGCATACCTAGTAATAAAATATCAATTATATGGTTATTTTAAATATCATTTATCTAAATAAGCCAGTAGTAAATAGGAAATCACGCTGATTAAAAAGTGTTCAGCGTAATATTTCACAATTTTTGTTATTTTTAAAAAAAATAATTATATCCACTTAGTAAGAAGAATATATGGTTAATTTGGAGCTAATTAGATTGTGATATTTACCGGAAATAGCCGGATAAGTTGAATGTTTAATTCGAGGCACTTGAACACGTGAATAGAGCGCCGAGACTGGCGTCTGCCTGAGAGCCAGCGGAGGGGCGGGCGTAACTAGGAAATTTTCAAAGGGACTAGTACAGGGAGGAGGAAGGAGGGCGCAATTGACCATACCAAATTACACATATTTAAGACAATATTAATTAATAAGATTAAATAATCTATAAAGCATTGAAATCCTAATATAACGTTTTGAAAATATATTTTAGACACCTATAATAATTTTTAAGCTACGTTAATTCTACTTTTCGAATATATGTATTAATTTCAATAAAAATTAAAGGAAAATGGTGAAAACTTTTTTAAATCTTGGTACCCTCTCTGTAAATTTTGCAGTTATAATCGAGGGAAAAGTAAACTAGCCAGCTCACTTAAGAGTGAAGCTGTTCTACTAATATATTTAAATATAATAAACTACATATTTACAATAAAGCAAGACTGATCGACCTACTGAGGTCTTAACTCCATGAAAATTACATCGATACGGTACGATTCTCGAAGGAGTAAAAAATAACCCCTCTGACATAATTAAAAATAATCCGTCCCATCGGATCTAATAGATGACACCCTCTTGTGATTTTCTTAGAAAATTTAAATCTATTTCTATCGGCAACTTGAACTCTCTCAAATTCAATTTGGAAAAGTCATTCCATTGCCCTTCGAATTTTAAAGAAATTCAAGATTCGAAACACTCAACCACTTTTATTTAAACTATATGGCATGGCTATTATATATGTTTAAATTTAGAATCATTAGTAAAATATTTAGCGCGTTTACATACTGTATGTCAGAGGAGTACGCACCTCACAGGGTAGCCAAATACACCGGATTGCTTTTATTGGCTCTCGGGTTAGATTCCCCGAGCGGGTAAAAAACAACTCTTCTGAAATATAATTATAAATAATCTATTCCTTCGAATCTAAATCGATAGCGATGAGATTCAAGAGGCTACTACTATTTTTAAAAGAAAAGCCTAGCTTAAAATTTGAATTTTTATTTAAATCACATTTAATTAATTATAAATATTTATTGAACACGAACAAATAATACAATATAACTACAACGTTTCGGTCGCAGAATAAGTCAATCAAAACGTTGTAGTTATATTTATTATTTGTTCGTGTTCAATAAATAATTATAATTATTTATAGTGAAAACAAAGATTTAAGTATCTTTTTGAGTGTCTTTTTTTGAAAAAGATAGAAATTATTTCAAAAATCAGCCCAGTATATAATATTATTAAATGAATTTAACTTTTAAGGACATCATAGATATTAGAGAAATATTTTTACATTGCATATCAGAGAGGTTCGTCCGCTTAGGAAAAAAGTTAAATTCATTTAATAATTATTTATGTTTGATTTAACAAAAAATTCAAATTTTAATTAAATTAATCCACAAAAATAAAAGCTTCAACAGCTTCATTACTAAAAACTGTTCAAAAAACTTAAAATTAATTGTCACTATATGCAAGAATATATGAATTACGGCTTTTCATGGACATACGATAAAGCTTATGTGTGTATGTGGATTTAAACTTGCTAATAGTGCAATCGTTCCTGCAAAGTTGAAACGATATTTTACAACTAAGCATGAAAATCTTACAATCAAAGGTAGAGATTATTTTGATAGACTTTTAATCACGAAAAACAAACAAGCAACCTATTTCATTAAAATCAGATAAATCTCAAATAACATCATACAAAATAGCAAAATTCGTAGCTATAAAACAACCACATACCATAGCCGAATCACACATTTTACCAGCATGCATTTTTTTATGTCTCAAAAATGGCGTTAATAATATAACTATAAAAAGTGATTTTGAATTATAACTACCCAATTCTAATAAAAAAACTAATGAAAAGCTTAGGTATTTCTTATTAACTTAAATAAGTGCTCTGCTAAATAAAATTGCTCAAAAATAAGTGTTCCGGTTCCTTGAAAAGGTTGGGAACCACTGGTTTAGTCGATCCATTTGAATCTCTCGATTCCGACCATAATGAAAAGTAACCGATTGTGTGGGTGAATAAAGGTATTTCTTCCTTCTTCTTTCAAGGAGCCACGTATTTATTTTTTTCCAAAGCAATTCACAACATTGGGGGGTCTTTTCTCGCCCTTTGGCGAACGTGAGCGAGGGATAAAAGCCGAGAAGAAACGAGAGGACAATTCGAGTGGACACAATTCGGTTGCTCATCTTATGAACAGCTGTCAATCACACACACACACGCACATGCATCAGCCACTTTCTCTATCCCTATATATATATATACTAACGCACACACACACAGTAGCGTTAGATCTAGAGGGACTTGAGTCAAGGGCACGTTGTCAGATCGAAGAGTCCTTCATCCGAACTTCTCCTTTTAGCAACAGTTGACACACGTCGAGTAAATTCTCAAATGATCAGAAAAGCCGAAATATTCCACCCTCCATTCTGCCAACGACCTCAACATCCAGAACTAAATTAATTTCCACGCGAAAGATGAAACTAAGACAGATGCATAGTTTTCACTGAAAATGAACTAAGCTGCGCTTGTACTACAACTCTGCGTGAATAGTATGAGAATGAGGATGAGAGGGTGTCATAGTTCCTTCCTTCTCGCTTTTGGAGTTCGGAACATGTTAGGATCATTAATTTCCTTTGTAGTGATTTATTCAGAAGGTACCACCGAAATTAATTTATAATATTCCAGCAGACGAAATAGGTTAATGGCAATTTTCACAAAACTTTTACCAAACGGAACAGTTATAACTTGGTAAGAAAAATTAACTTGGGTATTGTCCTGAATGCGATATATATATATATTCATTTCTTCCATATACAGCAATTAGAAATAATTACAATTACAAGCCCGAAATTATAAAGTATGATTCATGTGTTTGCATGTTCAAGAAGAAGAAAGAAAAAGTTAAGTTTTTTTTTTATTATTATTTCTCGGTTTGTTATAAAAAAATCCCGGTGGTCTGATAAAGAGAGATTAATAAAATGATCATTGCGCTTTCTATCAGCGGTGAACATCAAACTGTTGGAATAAATAAATAAATAAATTTGAATGGCAATTAAAAGAAAATCAGAATGATTGTCCTCGTCAAGTTTGAAAGGGTTTGACAATTGGAATTCGATTCCATCGTCGACAGTCTATTTCAAAAGGCAGAGCGGAAAAAGAAGAACAACAATCGGAGTTAATGGATGGGACGGCTGGCGCTTCTTGGAACATCGAACCCATTGTTAGCTGTTAGAAAGTCAAAGGGTTATGCGTTACAATCCAATTATGGATTACCCCCACATGGTTCTCTGGAACCATCTCTAATCCACTTAGTGGCAAACACTATCAAACGATCATTAATACAATTAGGACTAAAAAATTTTATACATAGATGATTTGGCAATTTCCGTCACATGATTCAAAGCGAAATATACACCATAGCGCCTGAATGACAATACACGTGTGAAAATTTGAATGTTAGTTTTCATACAAATTTTTGCAGTTGTGTATCCGAAAGAGTGGGCGTGTTTAGGTCCTGTCTGTTTTTAAATAAAAATTATCATTACCTATTTTATTAAAAAGTCATGTTTGCAAAACTCTACTTTTGAAAGGTTGTTGGTATTATTGAGTAAATGAATCTGATTCCTACACCCGAATACTACAGTGAGACATTAGTATCTAAGAACATTTTATTTCTCGCCACAATTTTTTTGTTCATGTTGAAATTTTCAGTTATTTTTTTAACACTTTTTAATTCATTTCAAGCCCCCATAACTTACTCAAAAATTAAGATTTTGATATTATTTAAATATATACATTCAAAATATCGAATTTTAGCATTGATTCGTGGAACCTCTAAAGCGTTTGAGTGGAACCCCGGGGTTGAAGAACACTGCGGGGTAAAAAATATTTAGATATATATAGGTCGAGGCAGCAGCATTACAGTTACCAAACGTTTATTATTTTTTGAAATATATATAATTTCCTAAATGTTACAGCAATATTTTTAGGAAAATTATGTGTTTTCAAACTAAAATATAATATTAAAAATCAAAATTTTCAAGAGAAAAATAAAATTCTAATCAATGTCATATGTTATATTAAAAGCTGAAATTAAAAATAACTAATGACATCGTTATACTTTTTAATTGAAACACAGTGGGTTTATAAAACAAAAGCGGAACTAAAAACATAAAATCGTTGATATTGTCACATACTATTTATTGAGAAAACAAAGGCTGTGTGTTTATACATGAATGCAACATCTGCAGGGGTAAAAAAATGGCCAGCTTGTGTGCAACAGAATGTTGTTTTTTTACTTTGAGCAAATTAATGATATTTCCTTCTAATTTGTTCAGTAGGATTATCTAAGAATAAAATTTGATATCATTAAAATTTTAATATTGATTTCTTCACTACTTTTGATCACTAATCACCTAATAAAGTCATTATCATGGAATGTGGTAACGTGACCATCGAGATAACAACTGATTTCAATTTATCTCAATAAAAGACTGATAGTTTCAGTGTTATAAGACTGGGAATAAATAAGGATATCTTAGATCAAATGGAGATTTCGAACCGGCAAGTTTAACAAGATTTAATAAACAAGAATCGTGTAGGTGGCAGCACGTTACAAGTTATTTACCGTGTATTTCAGGCCTACACTTTCAATATATTTTATTTATTTATACATTATGAATGTTTGAAACGTGAGTAAAAATAATTTTAAAACATGATTTTGTTATATCTGTTTGTGTGTCAGGTGGAATGTTTGTAACTGTCTGGATACAAATGACCACGATGACTCAAGAAAGGAAAGTTCCACAAAGTTTTTCTGGTGTCAAAATATTTGTATTCCTACAACGAATAATTAATTAGATTTAAGGTTTTCTAAGATCAGAACTTGAAGAATCCAGAAAATCTAATCATTAATCGCTCTATAAGAGTTGCACCTAAGGAATTGAAAGTTTCTAATAAACTGAAACACAAGATTTAGCTTTTTACATCAAATCGTTTGCAGACGAAGAAATTTCTAAATCACCAAAATTTGGGGTGAGCTTACCCAGTCTTCAAAATATTTTCATTTTTTTCCCTCTAAACTGAGTAAATTATTTAAATTAATAATAAAATTAATTAATTGAATGTAATAAATGAAACGAATAAAATATCCAGGAGAGATATTATAGTCTGACAATTTACACAGTCGATTAAATTGAAATTTCAATAAGATGTCTGTCCATCATGACAGGGCCAAAGTAGGTACTCTATTTAATAGCTGGCTGTAAAAGTTATTTGGCCAAATGACAGGCCTACTAAAGTTTAATTTTAGTATCATTGCTTCCAGGTGAAAAGCGTAGGTATTGGTCAAGATAAACAATCGATAGAATTTAGAATTGAGTTTCAGGTCAGAGAGGAACAATGAATAGCCATACAAGTTCAGTTTTGTTATTTGTTACTATAAAACAAAACTACTACTTTCTTATATCTTAAAATAAAACTATAAAGTGGAATTGTAACTTTTTAATTTTTTATTTTTAAAAATATTTCAAATAGAAAATAATATCTTGAAAAATATATTTCAAATTTTAACAAGAGGGACTGTAAGGTTTTTGAGATATAACATTTTTTATATAAGTGGGTCTTATGGGTTCCAGATAACATTTTCCAACAGTGAGCCTGGACTAGAAATAATAATTAGTATGTTTAATTTGAGGACCAGGGCCTATTGGCCTTATTAACCTTCAAAGGACGTACGGATAAAAGAAAATCGAGATGAAATATAAATACATGTAGTTGAAATTATTTAGATATTCAATTATTAAAAGAAAATTACAGGGGAAAGTGAAAAAATTTTAAGACTTCCTATTAATTCAGGAGATTTTAGTTTTGGACAGTTAACATTTTGGTCTAGAAAGTTGAAACTTGAGAAAAGGTGAATTAAGTAATATTTCAAATTCAGTGCTAAATTTTAGCTCATGAACTAGAACCGTTCGATAGCTTCAAATCTAAAAAATCCTTTTTTTTTTTATCTGATTTTCTGCATTTAAGGTAGTTGTTTCGCGACAATACCAGCAAAAAGTTAATGCTCAAGTATATAGAACAGTCAATAAGGATTCATAGTTCATAAGGCCAACACTTTTTGCTGTCTTTGTACCAAATCTAGCCAATCCCGTGCTCGTTTGATAAATTTGGCAACATTGAAAGAGATTGAATATTTTTATACATGACATTAAAATGACAGATAAAATGAATGATAAAATACATTTTAAAGGTCGATTTATTAATCAAAAAGTTCTAAATAAATGATTAAAAGCTGTTGCGGTAATCACTGAGGGAAAAAAACGAAAAAAAATGTGTACTAAGAGTGCTAATGTACCCGAATAAGTGAAGTGGGCGAGTTGGCGAATAACCCTAACCTGTTGTCACTGTCAGAAAGATATTTTATTAAAAAATATTGTTGTTGAAAATCTAACCAGCTCTTAATGTCAATGGACCAAAACTACGTGTGAAATTTGGTTTCGATATTCACACTAGTTTTTGAGCTAGCTCGTCCAGAAAAATTTGGTAACGCACAGACTAACTAACAGACTAGCAGACATTTTGAGAAAACAATTATTATTTCGAAAAAAAGAAGAAAAAAACGCTTATTTCATGCACGATCACAATACTTGACCATACACCCTGTATGGTAAAGTAAAAAATGATTAGCCATACCCTTATCCAGAAAAAATTAAACTTATATACTTTAAAGAGTGAACTAATAATAATAAAAATAATAATATTTTCAAAAATTTCTAAAAATATCGTTTTGTTATTTTTTAACAAATGTAATCAACCCCTACGTTACATCTTATGAAAATTATAATATGAAAGATATTAATTTGCCGATGGTAATAGATTCAAATTTACTAGAAAATCATAGATCAAAGATGGTGTCATCTATTAATTCCGATGGAGTGGAATATTTTTAATTATATGTCAGAGGGGTTGTTTTTCACCCCTCGGGAATCGAACCCGAGTGCCAGTAACAGCAATCCGGGCCACCTGGCTCACCTGCGGGATACGAACCTCTCTGACATATGCAAACGCGTAAAATATTTTACTCAAAGATTGTTATCTTAATTTGTAAAATTTCGCGATATAGTGATTCTAAATTTAAACATATAGCCATGCCATATAATTTAAATAAAGGTGGTTGAGTGTTTCGAATTTTGAAGAAATTCAAAATTCGAAGGGCAATGGAATGACTTTTCCTAATTTAATATGAAAGATATTAATTTGCCGATGGTAATAGATTCAAATTTACTAGAAAATCATAGATCAAAGATGGTGTCATCTATTAATTCCGATGGAGTGGAATATTTTTAATTATATGTCAGAGGGGTTGTTTTTCACCCCCTCGGGAATCGAACCCGAGTGCCAGTAACAGCAATCCGGGCCACCTGGCTCACCTGCGGGGTGAAAAACAACCCCTCTGACATATAATTAAAAATATTCCACTCCATCGGAATTAATAGATGACACCATCTTTGATCTATGATTTTCTAGAAAATTATAATTTTGAAAAATCTAGCGCACGCGCGCTTTCTACTTTTTACTCCCTCTTCGCTGGTTTAAGAATGCGCTGTTGCCAAAATGTTTTTAGTGAGAATTTTTTTATATACATTTTTCATTATTTATTCCTTATTATCTCAGAAACTGTGTTGTAACTATGAATGAACTTGTCTTAAAATATGTATTGGTTATTGTTTAATGTTGGTTTAGTTTTTTATAAAAATTGTACTGAAGGGTTTCTTAATTATAATTAAATATGTATGTAAACTTTCCGATATCACGTATAGTGCAATGCTAAAGAGCCCGAAAAAATCGATTTTTGAAATTAAATATCTCCGGAACTGTATTGTTCATCAATTTCGTTTTGCCACCAATCGATGCACAAGTATTTCAATAATAATATATCTAAATTTCAGAAAAATCCTACGAAAACGCATTTGGCGGAACAACTACCTTAAAGTAAGAAAACTTAATTAGTTATTTGTTTTGGAAATTTTAGATCCAAATCGAAATTTATCATTTGTTCTTGACTTTAATTCAGACAAATATACAGAAAAAAATCGTCATTTAAAATGTTTTTTCCCTCGCTTCAATGGACAATAAATAAGCCGGCCAAGTGCAAGCTTCGGCATCTCGAGGGATCCGTACATTATAATATATCTTCTGAAATATTGCGGATCTCAAATTTGTTCTAAAATAACTTTAATAAAAAAAGAATAAGGGAATTTGTGGAAAATTTTCATAATTTTAAATTAAACGATTTCTAAACCATGACAGGTAAGACCACAAGACCACACGACAGAAGTGATAACTTATCTGGCATTTATAATTCTAATATTCTAAAATTATTAAAATTTATATTTTTGTAAAAAATACATTTTTTAAATATTTAACAATCCCCAAAAAATAAAAGTTTACTTAAAAGATTTATTTTTTTATAGAAATATAAATTTTAATAATTTTATTATTTTTTGAAAAGGAATAATTAATATATTTTTCGACAATGATTGATCTGGTACTAGACCACAGCCCAACGGTGATGCGTTATGTGACTCGTGACGGCTCAATCTCATTTACTGACCAGGAAAATAAAAATGTACATGAGAGCCTAAATTAAAATATAATTAATTTGAGCTTAGAGTTAATGCTGCAGCGCCATCTGTGGCTAGAGACAGACCCCAACCGTGACGCGTGAAGGCTCAATCCCATTTATTGCCAAGTAAAATAAAAAGTGCGCAAGGGGCGCCAAAAGAAGTTATCACTGCAAAAATCATTAAATATGGTTATTTTGTGATCCTCTCACAACATAATTTTAAAGTGAATTAAGTTAAAATTAGCCTAATTCTAGTTAAGGAAATCAATACAGCACATCCCTTAATAAATATTATTTTTTATTTTTGATCACACAGAAATTTCTAGCCTCTCCAAGATAATGATTCAATAAAATTTCTAATAAGATTTTTATTTAAAGGAAAATTAATACATTTGACAAGTCATTATCCTGTTTAGTTTACGAGTCAGAATGCTCTGACAGAAATAAAGACAGAGAGATATTGTATATCGACACTAAGTGGGTCTCGTTTCACGTTTTAATGGAACCCTACAAATTTAACATTTTCGAGTGAATTTTATACTTAGTCACACCTGGGAAGCAAGCTTTGCGTACCAAATAAAATCATTTATACTATTGGCTTTTGATGAAAATCGAATCAAAGCTTTTTGCTTGCAAAGCCTAACCAATAAAAAAAAAAAAAAAAAAAAACTATAGAAATAATCAAAATTTTTTTAAAAAATTGCGTTAATTATTTTAAGATTATCAAGAGTTAGATTTTTGCTATTAGCTCTATGTATTTAAAAGAATATAAAATAAAAGTAAAATTATAACATTACCATTTATTTTTGCTGTGTTTTGGATATTCCAGCATGCACCAATGTCAATTTATCAATTTTCGATTTCTTTGCTATTCGAATTCCCTTCATTCCATTTTGACGAAATAAAGCCGAATGGAATTCATTTTTCGTCATTTTAATTTTCTCGCATATGGTTATTTATGAGCGTAACTCGGTAGGCCGCATACCGACATCGTGTAAAAATTCGAAACATCTTAATGAATGTCTGTTTCTGTGCGTGTGTGAGTACGTTGCGTGGAGAGAACCAAATGGGATAATTGACTTCGGAAAAATATTCGGGTGCCGGGAATCGGAATTGCATAATCTCTCACTCTCTCGTTTGTATTTCGTCTTCGGGTTGGCTCTGGAGGTGGGCGACAGACAGACGGACATACAAACGACGGTTTCGGTGCGATGGAATGATGATCGTTGGCAGAGGGCACTGGTGTCTGTGGCCAGCCCCCATGAATATGGATGCGTTGCGTGACGTCCGGCTTCAACTATTAATTCGCAATACAAGTTTTGTCCATTCTCGCCCAACGAAATGCCACTGCTATCGATTTCAATCATTTTATAGGAAATAAATAAATAGATAATTATTAGAGTTGATGATAAACGAAATTGCATGTGGATTATTTATTATTAAATAGACAATTCAACACTTGGGTAATATTAAAAGAGAAGAAAAGGTGGACTGTATGTATAAGGTTGAACCATGGAATTGTGCCTTTGAGCAAATTCATTGATTAAAATTTGGTTACCTAATATTTAGAATAATTAATTAAAAAAGTAGAAGAAAAATTAAGAACTTTTTAAAACTCGGTATGTTCTCCAGTTAGAGCTGCCGTAGTAATAAACTTAAATTTAATTTTAATTATTTTAAGAATAAATAAAATATTATTTATTTTTGAACGAGAAGTTCTAAAGCTAGAGGGCCCCAAACCTAATCAGATCTCCCCGGTGGAATACAAACATTTTGGCGCTAAATCGAATTTTCTAGAACTTTCTCTTTTGAGTTATCGTGAGTATTGGAATCCAGATAGATACACAGGCAGAAAAATAATCATGGTTGAAAAATATTTTTTTCTCGTTTCATTTTAAACACAAAAGCATACCTATATATTATATATATATCAGTGGCGTGCGGTCAATGGATGCTGTGGATGCAGCGCATCCCTAAAATTTCAAACATTTAGAGTATTTTCATAAATATCGACATCAAAATTTCAAGAGGATCTTTAAATTTTCAAATTAAGTATTATGCGTTATTTCAAATATTTCTATAAAAAAACATTTTTTATTTTGAAAAGTATATATTAGTTCTCAAAATGAAATAAAATCTTGAATAGTTTCAAGGGTCAATTAAAATGAATGATTTTTACGAAAAGGGTGCGGATAGAAGGTTCGAACTACCAGTCTGGTACCTATATCTTCTAGTTCAAGCATGTCAAAGACAAGTCCTGACGAATTTTAGTCGAATAAAAAGTTATTCTCGCTAAGGACTATTGAAATAGTAATAATACAAAAAATGGATTAAATAAAGATGATTCGAGAATTTTTGTACTAATGAATTTCTAAGAACCTTCAATATATAAGATCTAAAATAACTAAGAGTGCTATATAGGAATATAATTAGAAGAAATTGAAGTTTTTCTAATAGGACAGGCTTATTCATTGTGGAAGATGGTCGATTTCCATCTAGGGACTGTAGAGCTTAAGTCACAAGATTTAATTTCTGACTCCTACCTCACTCACATAAAGCGTTTGGGACGAATGTCCCAAAATATATTTTTTAAAAATGTTTGTAATAATGTTAAATTTGAAAAATAACGAAATGATGCCGTATCCGATGAAATTTGCAAAAAAAAAGCAAAGATTAAAATAAAATTTCAAAAAATTAAGGGTACTTTTTTAGATAGCATCCCCTGGTTGAGAAGACACCAACCGCCACTGATATATAATATAATATTATATAACATGAGGGAATTCAATACTAGGGCTGCCTGGTAGTAATATTAACTAAATTAAAGGAATATACCTACTCAATAGGCTGCAGGCAACAGCTACCCTGGCATTGATTTGATTTAAAGCTTTTATTAATTTTATAAGGTAGGTTAATTGAAATATAGTTAAAAATCAAAAAAAAATTTTAAGGGTTAAGCCATGGAGTAAATAAGGGTTATTGGTAATATTTTTGGTATTCAAATTTTTTTAAATATTTTTTTAATAATAAGAAATGTAAACAATTTCAAAATTTAACTATTGCACAAAGCCTTTTTCGTTCTAGTAATGCTGGAAAAAATAAAATAATTATCTTGATTTTTGTGATTATTCATTTAGTTTACAGAAAGACAATAAATTAGGCAGTCAATTGAAAAAAAAATGCTGCTAACTGGAGTTTAAGTGTCGATGAAATATTTTATTTGACCATCGCATCGGTTCTCAATTTGTATAAATGGAAGGGGAGACCCTCTCGGGCAGAAAAACTCTCCCTATGCCACTGGGCTTAAAAATATTACATATAAAAAATTACTTGTTTTTTATTAAATCAGTAAATTTTAGTGAGGGCAGTGTATTTATTATTGAAAAAAATAAGTAAAATAACACAAGTTTCGAGACCGATTTCAACTTTCTCACGATATATAAAAGTTTTTGATATATTCTAAGTAGACATTGAAAATCGCATAATACGTTTCTCTTTTCCAGACTTAGGCCTATAAAAACAAGCTGATTCGAATATCTTCGGTAATTAAAAATTTCATTATTATTTTAGTGTATAAAGTTAGATTTCATAAATGTGAAAAGTTGACAACGTATGCAATTTTATAGTTATTTTATTGTCATATTAAGTATAGTTGGATAGTTACATAATTATTTACACACAGAAAACTTTAAATTAGACACCAACGATACTTAAAATTTAAGATCATTGATTTTAATTTTGAAATAGTTAAAATTTAGCTCTAATGAAATAAAATAAATGAGGACATTGGTAGGTAAACCATTTAAGCTATCGAAACTTGATTCCACAAATATATATATTTTCGCACTCCCAAATCACTTTCTTTAAAGAATGCAAGACTCTATTCAGAACAAAAGATTTTACATTTTTTTGATTTCTTATCATTAAAAAAATCGCATACAAAACTTAAAAATAAAAAGAGTTCAAGGGACAAAATTTTAATTCTTGAACCAATTAGTTATAGATATGTATAAAATAATATTAATTGAAAAGTTTTTATTTTGCCGAGAGTAGTAGAGTTGGTGATTCATAAAGAGAAACAAAAGAGGTTGTCCTCTGCTTGGTTTTTTAATTTTAACTGGCTTTCAGCTAAGTAAAGGTCAAAAAATTTCCAATATCCATGCAATACTGACCTTTGAAAAATAATATTTATAATTAAAAAAGACTGATGATGAAGGCCAAGCCTTCAAAACTATAGTTTCAAACAAATAAATAATATATATACAAAGATATTTTTGATATATATGTGTGTATGTTTATTTTAATCAAGCAGAGGACAACTTTTTGTTTCTCTTTATAAAATGATATATTTATACGATTATATGACAAGGCATGGTGTACCCTCTAGATTCATGACTCACCTCCCCTCTCCCCAGTTTAATTAAAAGTACCCCCCCCTTTACAAATAGGGGAATAACAGTAGTCGTACTTTTAACGTAAGATTGTGAAATTTCTATTAAGTTTTTTTTAAAGTCCCAATAAAACAAATTACTATGCCTATTTGACCGCCTGCTAATTTTTAATCTTATTTACCATTATCCCTTATTTCCATATTCTAATTAGGATGAATTAAAAAATTAATGAGCCTTCGAAGTGATTGTTCTTTTTTGTGCTTTTAAGAAAATTTTATATTTTTATTATTATTATTATTTATAAGATATCTAAATAATCCGGGTGAAATAAAGTTTCTAATCTAATAGAGAATAAAGATCCTCGAGGAGATTAATTGTTTAAAATGGAATTTTGCAATGAAGTCGCTTGTTAAAAGGTGGAAAAGAAAAAGAAAAGTGGCCTTATTAAAACTTGCCGTGCCCTTTAGATAAGGAATTTTCACAATTTAAACGCCAGGTGATTTGGTCTTTTAATTAAACTTTTCGATCACTTTCATGAAACAAAAAAAAATTAAAACAATAAATAAATAATTAAAAATATCATGGAAAAAAACCGACTTGTTTATTTCAAACGAAATGTACACTAGGGATGATAGTTTGACACTTTCTCAAATCGGGCAATAAACAGTGGATGCTGTATTTTTTTACTTTACCATACAGGGTATAGTCAAGTATTGTAATCGTGCATGAAAAAAGTGTTTTTTTCCTTCTTTTTTTCAAAATATCTAAAAAACGGCTGAAACTATTTCGATTAAGAAAATTGAGCGAAACCATGGCATTTAGGTCTACAAAAAAGCTCTAATAAGTGAACATCGAAAAATTATATTTTTCGAGATAATAATTGTTTTGTCAAAATGTCTGTTAGTTTGTTAGCTAGTTAGTTAGTTAGTCTGTGCGTTACCAAATTTGTGGAGGAGCTAGCTCAAAAACTAGTGTGAATATCGAAACCAAATTTCACACGTAGTTTTGGTCCATTGAGATTAAGAGCTGATTAGATTTTGGTGCATATCGACCCAAAATTAAGGGAGGTCGAGGGGGGTTAAAAATTAAAAATCCAGGTCGTTTGAGCAAACTCAACCAAATTTTGTATACATAATCAGTGGACCCCCAGAAGTCTAAAAATACAAAATCTAACCGCCCAAAATGGGGGGGGGGGCGGAGGGTCAAAAAATGAAAATCTTGGCCATTTACCAAACTCAACCAAATTTTGTATACATAATCAGTGGGTCCCCAGAAGTCTAAAAATGCAAAAACTAACCGCCCGAAATGGGGGAGGGTCGAAAAATGAAAATCTTTGCCATTTACCAAACTCAACCAAATTTTGTATACATAATCAGTGGGTCCCAGGAGTCTAAAAATGCAAAAACTAACCCCCCCCCTACATGATTATAAATAATTTTATTAAATATTAAATATAAGTGAGGGGCCAGGTTGTATGGTAAAGTCAAGTGGATGGCCACATCAGAACACGTCAGCTTATTTATTATACGAACATAAATTTTAAAGTAGGTATATGGAAACATTCAAGTACAATTATACAAAAAGAAATGATGAAAGAACTTTAGGAATTTTAGGAGATTGGGTCTGTGTCAATTGTGGAACCGATCATCAAGGAGTTCAAAATTATAAAATTCGCAAAGATTGCTCAAGAAAGCCATTTTAATTTTTAGAATATACTTACGGTGTAAATAAAAATAAAATCAAGTTAAAATAATAATATAAACACACACAGAGACTGGGCTGAGTTTTTACTATGACGCCCACAAAACCTGTTTTATATTTCTAACCTCAATTTCTATATTTTAAGTATATGGAATACCCCTTGAAGTTGTCCAAGTGAAATTAACTTTTACAGTTTATGAAAATAGAAGACTTCGAAAAATTGGCATTCCGAAAGTCCAATCTCTTAACTTTCACGCTTCGCTATGTTCGTAAGTATGTGGAGAGGCAGCCCAAGATTAGTGAAAAAAAAATAAAATTCCGAATAAAATCATTTATTTCAAAGCTATTTTCAATCTTTTAGAGACCAACGTTTCAGAGGATCGTCTCTCCTTCATCAGAGTTTAAAAGAGCCAATAAATGAAGATTTTAACTGCCTTATTCTTGTCTTCTTATACAGTGCTTGTTTGGTGATATCGTTTGTCATTAATTCTTTTAATGATAATCACAAACGATAACACCAAACAAGCATATGTGATAATAATAAGATGGTAATCTTCATTTATTGGCCTTTTTATACCCTGAAGAAGGAGGGAAAAATCCTTCGAAAAGTCAGCTTTTAAAAGACTAAAAATGACATTTCAGTAAATTATTCGGAATTTATTTTATTCTTGGGCTGCCTCCCCATCAAATCTCTATTAGAATCTACAAATTGCAAAATTTTTATTAAATAATGTTATTTTTTGAAAAATTATATTTCTCGAAACAGATGACATTTTCTATCAATTATCAAGCTTAACTAGGTTAATAATGTGGATCTGAGAGTAGTTGTGTTCTTGTGATATACCCCTAGAATTCCAGCAAGTTGTTCTTAAATGCGCAAAGTATACTATATGTCAAATGAAAATAACTTAAGTCCTTTTTACGTCCAACAATGTTGTATATTTTGGTCAAAGAACGATATTTGGAAAAAAGCATAAATATTTTTTAAATGAATTTTGGCCGAATCAAAGATTTTAATAGATATGTTTATATTGCATGTAGGAGGGTCCTGCCCCTTCAGGAGTTGAACCCAAGCACTAGTTTGCTTTCCGGACTAGTCAGACCCCAGAGACAATCACCTCCCATCACCTCCAAACATGCAACATATATAACGAAAGCCAGAAATGTTTTTCTATTAATATTTTTATTTTTAATTAACTCGGGATCAAATCTCGGCGTTTAGTCAGATCTCATAACATCACTTATTTATTAGGAGAATTAATTGAGATTGTCTACAGCTTGAAGCAAATAAAATATATACAAATATGTATAATCGAGGGGTGAACCGCGACCTAATATGATGTACACTTACTTCCACTTGTACTTCCAAATATTTCCAAGTACTTCCAAATATTTCCAAGTATTCCAAATATTTCCAAGCAATTCCAAATATTTCCAAGTACTTCCAAGTACTTCCAAATATTACCAAGTACATCCAATTAATCCAAAGACTTCCAAATATTTCCAAGCACTTTTAAATATTTCCAAGTACTTCCAAAATACTTCCAAAGAGGTTTACACCTACTTCCAATCGCGGATCATCCCTCATGTAAAATGAACATATATAATGTATTTGCAAGAAATCATAAGTTGGTGTCATCTATTCAATCCGATGGAATGGAATATTTTTAATTATATGTCAGAGGGGTTGTTTTTCACCTCCACGGGAATCAAACCCGAGTGCCAGTAACAGCAATCCGGGCCACCTGGCTCACCTGCAGGATGCGAACCTCTCTGACATATGAACACGCGTAAAATATTTTACTCAAAGATTGTTATCTTAATTTGTAAAATTTCGCGATATAGTGATTCTAAATTTAAACAAATAGCCATGCCATATAATTTAAATAAAGGTCGTTGAGTGTTTCGAATTTTGAAGAGATTCAAAATTCGAAGGGCAATGGAATGACTTTTCCTAATTTTATATAAAAGATATTAGTTTGCCGATGGTAATAGATTCAAATTTACAAGAAATCATAAGTTGGTGTCATCTATTCAATCCGATGGAATGGAATATTTTTAATTGTATGTCAGAGGGGTTGTTTTTCGCCCCCTCGGGAATCGAACCCGAGTGCCAGTAACAGTAACGTGTTCATATGTCAGAGAGGTTCGCATCCTGCAGGTGAGCCAGGTGGCCCGGATTGCTGTTACTGGCACTTGGGTTTGATTCCCGAGGGGGTGAAAAACAACCCCTCTGACATATAATTAAAAATATTCCATTCCATCGGATTGAATAGATGACACCAACTTATGATTTCTTGTAGATTTGAATCTATTACCATCGGCAAACTAATGTCTTTTATAATTTATTTGTTTTCTGTATATACTATAATTTCGAATGATTGACCTTCTTCATCATTTGTTTCGTTGTACCTTATAGTAAATTAAATACTCAACAAACGAATAAATATCAGTATATATAAAGTAATAAAAATTTAAAAAATTTTAAAAATATAAATATTCTAGGTAGGTTTCAAAAAATTTGAACTACTGAAGATGGGCTCATACCCCGAAATATATTTAGAGTCATGCTACAAGCATCTTTACTTTTATTTTTGTGAAACCTAGCTAGAATTTTTATATTTTTAAATTTCCATTACTTTATTAAAATATGTTTCACCAAGAGCCTACACCATTCTCCCTTAACAAAAATAAATATTTAATATGTTTATTTGCATATAGTATAGGAGAACCTCGTTGATTTTTCCTTAAGAATCATCAACTCTGCTACTTTCGACACACAAAATATTTTCAATTCAATTTGTTCTTATTTATTTTTATTTATGTGCGTTTGTGGAAATTGTGTCAAATTATAACATGCCAAATTTTGAGCTTGGTTTGATCTCAGGCCGCATAATACGTAGGCAGATGCTTTATGCTCTGGACAACCTGATCCACACGACTTTAATATTATATTTAATATAATATTTTAAAGAAAAAAATATTAATTGATTGTATATAAAATATTAAAAAATATCTATCTTAAAAAACAATCAAGAACACGTTTATTTTCAACCAAACTTTACGGGAGTATTTCTCCCATTTTCAATGGTAAATTTTCAAAAAAAAAGTTGCTTCCTCTAAAATTAAGAAAGCTTTTCTTTTTTTGAAAATTTATCATTGAAAAGGGAGAAATTCTCCCGAAACGTTTGGTTGAAAATAAACGTGTTCTAGATTAACTTTTAAGGAGATAGGTGTTGGTTCAAGGTGTAACATTTTTTACCTAATTTTTTGTGTTCTAGATTGTTTTATTAAAGATTTATATTTTTTAATATAACATTTTAGTGAAACAAATTGTTTCAATGAGAAGATTCAATCTAATTACCACGAGTAATAATTGAAAACAAAATCTATGAAACCTAATTGTTAGCCCTTATGGTCAAGGTTGTTTTGTTAATTTAGCATTATTTTTTTTTTTTTGAAAAAGTGTCAATATTAATCGAAATCTATTTTTCTTGCAAATGAGCTCTCGATACAATAGAACTGATTTCGATTCTTTCTTTAAGTATTTGTTTATTCCGGCTGCTAAATGCGATGTCATCGTCCAGTTTTATGTTCGATTGGAGCTGTTGTCCTCTACTGTCCGCCTATTTGGCTACTAAATGAGTCATAAAATGACAACTTCCTCCTGTTGCGGTTCGCCCGGTTGTCTGCTTCAATGCAAATTCTCTCGGTGACGCCCAGTTGCCTCTCGAACGCCGTAAATCAACTCGAAATTCTTCCACTGGGCCCAATTAACTCTTCTATTGTCTGCTTGGACAATTTTTTTTATTGACATGAGCGTCGCTACGAAATCTTCTCCCGAACATTTCCGACCAAATGTTTCGTTGCAAATGATTTCCTCTCTTTGTCGTTTCTTAATAATCCAAAAACGAATTATTTAAAAAACGAATGACTCATGAAATCATTTAAAAAGAATCTGCAACTCAACACTGATGATTCCTGGATGACAAATTTTATTAAATTCTTTATTAAAGGGGACATTATAAGTACATTATAGTACACCTTTGTCATTTGTCACTGGCCGTCCATAAATTACGCCACACGAATTTCAAGATATTGAGCCCCCCTGTATTGTGACGTCACACTATCACTTTTATACGCTATAATTTAATAATCGTAATTTTTTTTTTTAATTCAACTAAAGGGATTTAATATATTTTAAGTTTAACATGATTTTTATTCATATCATGAAATCTAAAAAATATATTTGAAAATTTTTAAAAATTTTTAATTTGACTTTTAACATCTGACATTTTAACATTTAACTGTAACATCACAATCTTTAAGATCCCCAGGACCCCCTGTCACATTTTGTCACAAATCTGAGATGCCCCCCCCCCCTCTTACTGTGTTTCGTAATTTATGGACGGCCCCTAATTGAAAAACACGAAAAGAGCCACATGCAGTTTTTTTTTTTTTTTTTTAATGATATTGATGAGAGAAGGAGATACACCAGAAGGTGCATCCTCTAAAGGCCTGTATGGGATGGCCCCTCCATCGTGAAAAGAACAGAGTAGAAGGAAAGAAGCCGGGATCACGAGCCAAATCTCAGAAACTTAAATACAATTAAATATATATATCCAATTCACTAAGTTTTTAGGGGCTTTTAAGCTTTTTAAGGGCTAATTATCAAGCATTCCTGAAATTAAAAATTAGTTTTGTGTATATAACTATAACTTTTATTAATTTCAAAAATCAAGAGTCGCACAATTTATTTATTTGGCAATTTTTTAGCCAGCTTGAGGAAAATTGAAGCTATAAGCATAATAGTACAGTTTTTATACCGGATTTTAGCAAATTAGCTACTGTTGTTTGCGAACTTTTCATTTAGAGATTTAATTTTTTTCAATGTTTTTCAAAAAAGCTCATATTCTAATCACTTCGTTATTTTGAAAAATAAGCATTGACTTTCTACGACCTTTCCTTGTGCTATTATTGTGTGTATAGTAATCCAGTCAGAGACGCAGACAGGCATAAGCAAGTGTATTTAAAAGACATTTTCATTTTTTTTCATAAATTTATAGAGACGAATAAGAACAAAAATAAAATTGAAAATATTTGAGAGAATTCTATCATGAAAGACATCGGTAAAATCTCCAGTTCATCAACCTGATCAAAAAGCTTCAACAAATTATCGAGTTTGTTAATAAAAATATGATTAGTTATATAGATAATTAATAATAGTAATTATTTTCAATTTCTTAATTTGGTTGATTAAAATAATCAGAATCAATTTAAAATAATAATCGTTTTCTGTGTGTCTCGAGGGGTGAACCGCGGCCTAAAATCATGTACACCTACTTCCACTTCCACTTTCATTTCAAAGTAGAAGACAATAGATAACAATAGATTATTTAATGAATTCCAAAGTAATTCCAAATAATTCCAAAGACGGTGTACACCTAATTGCAATCGCGGTTCACCCCTCGGTGTGTCTGGATTTAGATATCCACGATAACTTGAAAACCTAAAGATTTAGACAGTTTATTCTTGTGCTAAAATTTTTATCATTCTAATGCTGAGAGCTCATTAGATTTTGGCTCTGATAAAGATGAATATGTTGAAAAATGTTAAAAAATGTTTCAATAAAATAATGAATAATTTTATGGGAAATTATTATAATAATTACAGTTAGCTTATAAGTCTAAAACAAATCCTCAGCTCATTTATTAAGGAATTTGTACTTCTTTATGAATAGTTAATCAAAGACGAGTTATTCAAATAATGTTCGCAAACTTTGGTATGCATTTTTCAAAAGCTTATTGAAGGAGACAATAAAGAGTGTGTCTTCTGCTGGAATTATAAATTTTATTTATTTATAACGAGACTATAGTTTCGAGGGCTTTGCTGATGATAGACTGATGAAGAGGGCAAAGCCCTCGAAACTATAGTCTCGTTATAAATAAATAAAATTTATAATTCCAACAGAAGACACACTCTTTTATTGTCTCCTTCAATATATAAAAATTCTGCTACTCTAGGCAAAAACTTTCAATTTAATACAAAAAGCTTATTATGAAATTCTTCAAATTTTCTTTTTAATAATTATTAAGAAGGGGAGTCGAGTTAGCCGAGCTGGCTAATGCGCTGGCCCCCGCTTCGGCATGGATGATGACGATGTTGGAGCGGAAAGCCGGGGTTCGATCCTGGCTAGCATATAAAATTTATACCGGATAAAAGTCGGCTCCCTCACTAACCCTACTAACACTTTACTGATGTGATGTCTAAATGGGCTTTGTTCCCGGTGACAATAAATAAAAAAAAAATTATTAAGAAATAGACTTTACAAAACATTACATTCAAAGTTGGATCTCAATATTTAGACATACCATACGTCTCGATTTGACCAGGAGTGTCCCAGTCAGTTTGCCCCGGTTTTTTGGAAAAAATTATTAAGTGTTGCCACAGCAAAGTTAGTTGTGAACTAAATTTTAGTGGATTTCTCGACGCGATTAAAAATACAAAGAAATAGAAGAAAAAGTAAAAACTTTCTCAAGACTCGGTAACTACGCTTGCTAGTTAGACCGGCAACAAGTAGTTGCTTTTATGCATTTTTGTCTGAATTTTAATCAAGTCTAATTGAATATTCTCTCTCTCTATAATGAGTATCGTTTTGGTCCGAGTGCAAAAGGCCATTCCTAGAATAATGGAAATTAAGAAATTAATCTCTAATAGTCTGAAACAGGCTTGAACTTGTATTTGGCATCCTTGAAATACACCTTAGCTCTAAAGAAAGAGAGATCATTCTATCCGTGCCCTGTGTAGTTATTTTCATCGATCAGATTCTAATGAAAGAATAGCTCACCCGCACATTAAATAATAAAAAAGTGAAAACTTTTTCAAGACTCGGTACACTAGAGCTGCCCTAGTAATTATTTATAAACTTAAATATAAATTGTTCATTTATGGCCAAACTATAACATCCTCTTAAGATCTCAATAGAATAATTCAAAAAATATTTTCTACATTTTGAACGCGATATTCCAAAATCTAATCAACACTATGTATTGATACAAACGAACTTATTGACTTTCTGTTCTTGGGCTATCGTGGGTATCGGAATTCAGACACACAGAGAGATAAAAATCATAGCTGGAACACATTTTTCTTCGTGTTTCAGACATTTTAAAGCACAATGAGCAAATATTTATTTTTATGCGTGATTTAATACTAGGGCCGCCTGGAGGAAAGTAATTTTAGCTTGAGTTTATGCTAGCGATAAATGTTAATAGTTTAGCTCAGTTAAGAGTAATTAATAATCATTACTACTTAATTGTTTTTCTGTGTTAATCACTTAATAAAAAAAGACTAAATTTTTGAATTCTATATGCTTTGTTGAATTCTCTCTTTGTAAAATCATATAGAAGTTGGCCATTTATTTATTTGAATAACTCTCGAAATTGTCCTGGTTTGAGAAAAAAATATTATGGTAAGTCTAGCAATATTAAAGACCTATTCTCTCATTCAGTCAACTTGGACAAAAGATTGGCGGCTGCGATTGCTTTCCTTTTTAGAGCCATAGCCTAAGGAGACGCAAACGTAGACATGACCGCCATCTTACAGCAAAAATCAAAACTTCATTTTTTTGTACTTTTTTTTACTTTTCAATCTTTTTGTAAGTAAATAAAAAAAGTAGATTGTGGATCAAAAGTATTTAATAAATATATAATCGAATCAAAAGGAAAATTATAATTAATGTCATTAAAAAATAATCTATATATATAAAATTAAGGTTTCGTCTGTACATTGCTCCAAATCACGCCAAATTTTGGTTGCACACGTTTCAAGCAATGTTATGAACGAAAATACCCTCAACAAAATTCCTGTCTATATGTCTGTCTATCTGTATGTCTGTATGTCTGTATGTTTCCGTCGTTTCCGAAAAGTTGCTCACGATTCACGTAAAAACGGATGAAGGGATTATTATGAAATTTCATATTTACATCAGATGTCTTCTCACTTACGTTTTTAGCTATATAATGTTTTGATATTTTGACCCCAGAAGGGGTTTGGGGGGGGGCGCACGAATGAAAATTATCAAATAACTCCTAAACTATTAACTCTACGGCAAATTTTATAATGCGCAAAGTTGTAGGGGATGTAATTTCTGACAACTTTTGTTTAAAAAATTCTCTCCAAAAAAACCATCCAAAAAAGGGGGGGAGAGGGTCAAAATATGAAAATTCTTGCTCTTTGACCAAACTCAACCAAATCTTGTATACATAATCTGTGGGTCTTTAGAAGGCTAGAAATGAAAAAAATAACCACCCAAAATGGGGGGGGTCAAAAAATTAAATTTTTTGCTCTTGGACCAAACTCAACCAAATTTTGTATACATAATCTGTGGGTCACTAGAAGACTAGAAATGCAAAAACTGGGTGCGGAGGGTGGGTAGGGGGTGGCATAGAGTGGGGTGGGTAGAATGGGGGAGTGAGGCGGATTAGGGGTGGGGTGCAGGAGGCGAGGCTAGAGGAGGGGGGGGGATCAAAAAATAAAAATTCTTACCCTTAGAGCCAACTTAACCAAATTTTGTATACATAATCAGTTGGTCACTAGAAGGCTAGAAATAAAAAACTGGGTGCGGGGGTGGAGTGATTGTGCAAGCGTGGAGGGCACGGGGTGGGGTCCGGGGAGTGCAGGGTGGAGTGGAGGGTTTAGGTAAGGGTCCAGGGGCGTAATGGGGGGCTCAGGTGAGGATCCAGAGGCTTAGTGGTGTGGTACAGGGGTGGAGGGCGCGGGGGTGCTGTCCGGGGGATGGTAGGGGGTTGGGTGGTGCAGGGTGGGGGTTCAGGTGAGGGTCCAGAGGCGAAGCGGGGTGGTACGGGGTGGTGGTGGGTGGGAGTGAGCTATGAGGGTGGGGTTCGTTGGTTGGGGGTCCAGGGGGCGTGCCCCCTGGCTAGCATGAGGGCCGCCGAAGGCGGGCCTTGCAGCTAGTAATAAATATGAAAGATTTTATATCGCTTTAAAGGCTGAGCGTTTCAGCTGGAATTTGTTTGAAATACTTGATGTACATTGATTTTTATATTTAAATAATAGCAAATTAAGATAAATGTTAATTTAGATCTAAGATAGGTAAACAAATTTAAGCTAAAAAACGGATCTAAAGCTACAGTTTCCAAACCTTTTTTCGCGTATCACTCAAACAATATCTGAGTATGTTATTACCACTTTCTAAATGGTTTATATTTTTACTTTTTTTGACTTGAAAATATTTTACAAAATGCAAAAATGTTACCCTTTTTTCTTTTACATGTAAATTATAATTAATAGACAGTTTTTGAAACATTAGCAAACAACTTTTTTTTCTTTTTTCAATTTTTAAAAAAATTTCTATTGATAAAGGGAGAATTTCTCCTGAAAAGTCTAGTTCAAAAATTTGTATTTTTATTATTTTTTTATTATTAAAAACAATCAATAATTAAATTTTTCTTTTTGTATTTAAAATATTTATTAAGCAAAAATAATAAATAAATTTGAAAATTAAGAAACCTCTCTGTCGGGTAGGCACGTGAAGTATTAATTAAGCTCGAAAAAAAATCATTTGGAATATTTTTTTAGATTATGTTAGGAAAGTGATTTTTTTTTTTAATTTTTACTCATTTTTGAATAATAGATATAATTCATAGAGAGAATAAAAATTATTATTTCATTTAGATATATCTCGAAAAAAAAATTACTTTTTTCACCTTGCCCCAATAGAAAAAGTGAAACAAAAGGAGGACAGTTGGGGACATATATTAGAATTTGATTGGAAAATAAAATTTCATTTTTTTAGATTAATCCATGTTTTGTATTATTGTATTATGTATATTTTAGAGATGGAATAAAATAAATTTTTGCACGTTTATTTATATTCTGTAAAACTTCGATTTTTACCTCAATTATTTCGGGGGGGGGGGTTCTCTCCAACCCCTCCTGCTGGCTAATGTTTTGGTTTATTCGAATCAACCAGAGGACAAACTCATTGATTTCTTTTTATTAATCCACAAATCTGCTACTCTCGGAAAAACAAAATCTTTTTCAATTACAATTACAATGGCCTGACTGACAGATGGATATTATTATGAAACTAATAGTGTCCCGATTTACTTTTTAAACGAAACTAAAAATGATTAAATACTTATTCTTCCAATTATTTAGTTATATTTAATGGAAATATTTGGGCTGAATGTATGTATATTAATGGGGTTACTTTTACTTTTCTATTATGTTAATTCCTATCTGTGGTCAGGGGCTGTATTTATGAACTTCATCTTAATTTTTAAAGAATCGGAGATTGAACAATGCACCACGGGACAATCAAAATTTAATAATAATATTTGAAAAATTGAGGGGTGTAGAAAAATGCCATTGATCGACTGGAAAAAATTCATTGCCTGTTGAAATCATTTAGTTTTATAAAGGGGAGAGACGAGTACAATAAGCGGTAAAGTTACCTTGGCGAACACCCGGAGAACACCTTTCATCGAAATCAATCTACAGGACAGGCAGGCATAGGACCACACCCGGCCCTTTTCTGTAGGGGATACGCTTTTTTTCAAATTCTGTTTATATATGGATAATTGCCCGTGAAACGGGGAAGCTATTCAAATTTCCATTACCTGGAAAGGTGCATCCACACTTTGCTTGTCGGTTTTGTTAAAAATATATAATATTTGGACAGATTTTTTTTTTTTTTTTAATTGCTAATTTGTAAATCAATACCGAATTAATTATTTTGTCTTTTGCTTTATATAAATATTTTTATTCATTTGATAGAATATATTATTTTAAATTTTGGGCTAGACAAATAAAATACTCTGTTCAAATTAAAAAGCTTAAATTGAAACAAAATAAAACTTATTTTAGGGAGTATGATTTAATTTTAAAATTTGATCACAAAATAAATACCTATACAAGTGAGTTTTAGGAATTTCGAAAAAAATTGTGTTTTTCTAAATCCTCTAGGCCAGCTATTCTCAACCGCTGGTCCGGCGGCGCGGAGAAATTTTACTAGTCCGCATATATATATATAATTACATATCTTTACATTTAAATATTATTGTAAGTAAATGATAATAAAAATGTTACAATTAACTTATGTAGTAGTTCTTTAATACCGAGTAAAATTTTGTTGTTAAAAAAATATCACTGGTCCACGAATTTTTTTTACAAATTTTACTGGTCCGCGGGCCACAAAAGGTTGAGAAACGCTGCTCTAGGCTAGTATAAAATTGGAATTCACAGAGGGCCAGTTCATTCATATTGTAATATATCATTTATGGTACATATTAATAATATTGAAGGAGACAATAAAGGAGCGTATCTTCTGCTGGAATTATAAATTTTATTTATAACGAGACTATAGTTTCGAGGGCTTTGGCCTCTTTCATCAGTCTATTACAATTGATTCACAGAAATTAATGTATGTATGGAGGAGATTCATACATTAATTCCTATGAATCAATTGTAATAGAGTGATAAAGAGGACAAAGCTCTCGAAACTATAGTCTCGTTATAAATAAAATTTATAATTCTAGCAGAAGACACACTCTTTTATTGTCTCCTTCAATATATAAAAATTCTGCTACCCTCGGCAAAAAACTTTCAATTTAATATTAATAATAGTTTTGGAATCCTCGGAATGAGAGTCCAACTCGCACCTGGTCCACCTATTTGTTTAAGAAAGCGAAAAGAAAAATTGAAAGCCTAATTAATCATTAATGATTTTAACAAACTTAATAACAATGATAAAGAAAATCACGAGAGGCACCAAATACTGAATTTATGGATGATTTTCATTGTAAACCAGAAGGGTTGTATTAACTTTTTAGGAATTCAATCCTAATGACAAAAATAATATTTAGGCCAATCATAGCCCCCGCAAGGGCGAGCCCAGGTGCACCCGTGGGTCCCGGGCTCTGGATCCGCAGGCGCTTGGACACGGCTGTGGAATTTTTAATTATTGCACTTCATTAAAAACACATACTTATTCCATAATAAGGGGCCCGCTTCATATTTTGGGTCCCGGGCCCGAAATTTTATGCAGGGGCTATGGCGTCAATGGGTTAACCTCATAAGCGAAAGATTTAATCTTTTTCACAAAAATTTTTTTCAATCAAGTGGTTCAGTGTTTAATGCCCGAACATGTCAATATAATCATTCTGTATATAATAAAAAAAATTATCCATAACAATCGGGATTCAGTTGTTGATGACCTCTCGTTTTTTTTTTTAGAAATCTTCGCTCTGCTACTATAACCAATTTTGAACTTTTATATTGACACCTAATAAATATATAATAAACCATTGTTAAGATCCAATGTCTGATAGTATATTAGATTAAATCAATTTATATATCGAAGATATGAAATTTAAATTTCTGTAAAGTTTGATTTAATGATTTTATAACTATACCTTTGATCCAAAACTTAAAATTTAGTGCCCCTGATTAAATGTGATAATTTAACTTACAGACAAAATAAATACATCGATCTATCGTAATTAGTAAACCAGGATTCGAAAAGCATTTTTCATTGTTAAAAAAAATAATAATAATAAATAGTTAATAATAATCGGCTTACGACGGCGACGACTACATGATCTGTCTCATTGGATAAAGAGATCGAATGGAGATCAGTGCTTGGCTTAAGCAATGCGTTAAATAACTAAGTGAGAGTTTAAAAATAATTTAAAATCTAAAATTTTCAAACTTGCTCCCTAGCCAGCGAGATGCTCGCCGAAGGCGGGCTTCGCAGCTGGTAATTAATTATAATATACATATAAAATAAAATAAAAGTAAACATAAGAAACCTATAAATAATTAAATTTCAAAATATTAAACTAGAGATGGAACAAAATAGAGATAAGTGAAGATAAATGGTCAATAGAGTCGAATGAAATCGTTTTAGAGCAATGATAAAAAATCGGAGATTAGTCGACTCTATGGTGAAACATTGAAACATTTATGAATTAAAAAACTTGCCATCAGATATCCGCTCGATAAGATCTCACTATCTATTTTGATATATATAGGTATACATATATATGGACAATTTATTCCCATAATAAATTATTAAAATAGTAAAGAGGAATTTAGAAATTAAATATATTGGTATGCTATCAGATTTGGCACGGTGAAAGCACCGGTTCTGATCATAGCTTATCAAATTGGCCTGCTAATATACATGTAAATAGTGAAATATTTTTTGTATTGAAAATAAAAGTAAGACCAAGACCTGATCTAGGGGTGGCAGTTATGAAAAAAATGAATGTAATTATACATATTACTAATAGTCAGTTGAAAAATACTAAATATCTCGACAAAATAAAATTTTATTATTCGCTCAAAAGAGAAAAAAATGTTCAAAGAGGACCCTTATAATAATTTTAATTTTTTTTTTTTTAAGGAAAAAAACATAATCTTTTGTGAATTATTTTAATCTAATTATTATTTTTATACTAGTATTTTAATAATATGTACTCGATTTTAAAATACTAAATATACTGAGAAAATAAAATTTAATTTCTAGCTCAAATGTTAAAAATTTGTCCATCTTTATGATAATTTTCAATTGTTTTTAAGGGACAAAACATAATTTATTTCTAAATATTTAATTATTTTAACTTAAATTAATATTATTCTTTTAACAAATATTAAAATTTAATTTCAAGTTTAAATGTCAATAATTATTTTTAAAGTGGTGAGTTTGTCAAAGGTGAAAAATTTATTTAATGTTGAACTTTTTAAAAAACCTCCTCATTATGGTCCCAAAAAGAATTAATGACTCTTTTATTATAAGACCCTTTTATAGTAAATTACATTTTTATTGGTTTTTTTAGTTTGAAAATTTTAAAATTTTAATTTTTTTAATAAGTCTTATTAATTTTGGGTTCGATTTCATCCTAAATCTCATTAGGTGAATACTAAAAGAGTACAAGTGAAATTTCGTTTTAGTATTCAAACTAGATTTTGAGCTATAGCAGTGATGTCCAACCCGCGGCAGGCGGGCCGCATGCGGAAACATACTGGAAACATATCAGTTACAATCTGATGTTGTTTTTTTTCTAAAATAAAAAGAAATTGGTAAATCGTGGCAAAAGTTTTCGAAGAATAAATGGGCAGATTTTCAATTTTTAATGTGAAAAAAATATCAAGATTTCGGAAAATATAATCGTAATTGTGGCATATTTTGACTCCATTTTTATTAGATATAAATATTTTACTTGCAAACTATTACTGCCTGTATCCAAAAATGTCCGTAATCTATGAGCGACTGTTCTACTCTACATATTTAAATTTCGGAAATGTAGCAGTGTGCAAATGCAGTTTGTGACTTTGTACTGTACTGTAATGTCTGAAAACTTTAATTTCCAATGCATTTAAAATTTTAGTTTAAAAGGTGTTGGCGCTCTCCTTGATACAAACAACATTGGATACAGGCAGTAATTTATTCTTTCCGTGTAAACCAAATATCGTTTCGTACTAATTAATTGATGCTCTAAAACTTTCTAATTGGAAATTTTGCTCTATCTCTTTTCGTTTTCGATTTGCAATGGCTAACTTCCACATTTTGCCACTAGGGTGGCTGGTGTCGTTTGCATTAGGTCGGGCATAGTCGCTTTACTATACCGTTACCTCACAGCCGTGGCTGTAGCACTCTCCGTTCGCAAGTATTTTCAGGCTAAAGGGACTTTCCTATGCACCCTGTATAATAGGTACCTTGGTACATAATGCTATTTTCAAGAATAAAATTCACTAAAAGAAACGTTATAAGCTAAGCTTTCAGGTAAAAAAATAATGAAGTTTCGAATATTTAAAAAACATTTTTCATCTCATATTTATATTTTCCAAAATATTTATTATTTCAGTAATTAAAACTTTTGAAGTGCTAAATGATTTAAAAAACAATATTCTGTAGGAAAAGAACTCATAGATTATTGTGCTATGACATTTCGGTTTCTGACATGGTGGATTACATTATTCTACATTATAACTATTCTTTTTTACTGAGAAATATCAATAGAATTAGTATATTTTATATGCGGTCCTAAGCATTTATTTTTTTCATCAAATGCGGCCCGTGTAAGCCAAAAGATTGGACACTGCTTTAGTAGTTGAGTTGTTTATCGAAAGAGAAATTCAAGCTCAAACCATCTAGATTGCAGATTTTTATAGAGAAAATCTCATCAAAATGGATGACGTGTCTACATATAGTATTTATCAAATTTGGGTGGCAGCTTAAAAAGTTTAAGACTGGTTTATAATAAGAGTTATTAAATGTTAATTTTTTTTTAGTATTTGAAAAAGTAGTAGAAATAGAAATATTAATATTGAGATAATTTATTTTTTTAACTGGGAAATAAATATATAAATAAAGAATGGGTAAAATAAAGAAAATTCAAAAAAGAATAGAAAAAAATCTCACTTGGAAGACTCGTGGGAGCGCGGAGAGTCCTCAATGCGCGAGTCCTTGCTGGAAAGCGTTGATTTTGGCCTGGCGGGGTTCACAATTCACCTCGCCTGGGGTCATGGTGGGGAGTGAACTTTGGACCCTGCAATAGAGAGTACTAGTTATTGTATGGTACTTAATAGTTAAAAGGGAAATCCTAGAAGTATCGGATTGAAAGATTTTTCCAATTCGAGCAAACAGCTCGGAGCTTGTTAACGAGCAAGTCTGAGCTTGTTGGCGAATCTCTCAAAATATACAATTAAATTTATTCTAATTCTTATTTTTACTTTATCCAATGCAAAGCAAGTGATATCTGATTAATAATAAAGGAATAAACATATTAATATTTCAAATGAATTTGGATAAAGTTTAGCAATGATCCGTTGCAGTTTATTTAAACTCTAACTAAATAAGTGTATTAAAAGAAATTCCCTTTAAAGATATGTTTTATATAGGATTGCTTTCTCTACTTATTCTAATCAAGCATTGTAAAATGTATACGAATAAATGCAATTTAAATCTTAATATAAAAACTAATTTGAATAAAAATAAGTATAATTATTATTATTATTAGTGAATCCGAGCTGTTATGCATGATTTTCTCACATGTCAGCAGAGTTATATTCATCCTCTCGGGAATGTAATATCATCAATAGCACTTGGATTACATCATTCTTGATTATAACTTATTCTTTTTTATTGAGAAATATCAATAGAATTAGTATATTTTATATGCAGTACGAAGCATTTGATTTTTCATCAAATGCGGCCCGTGTAAGTCAAAAGGTTGGACACCCCTGAGCTAGAGAGTACATATTTGGTAACTTAGTAAAGTCCTAACAAACATTTTGAAAAAATAATTAATATCTCGTAAATAAAACTTTTTCGATATTCACTCTTTAGTGGCTTTCTTTTAGACCGAAACGCTGTGGTTTCGATTATTATTATTTTTTTAATCAAATTAGTTTAAGCCGTTTTTTAGATATTTCGAAAAAAACGAAGCAAAAATCCTTTTTTCATACAAGATTACAATACTTGACCATACCCTGATTGGTAAATTAAAAATATATTATTTAAAAGGCCTATATATATATTAAAAAAAAAATTGAGAATCTTACCTTGCTCCAGAGTTGGTGGATGAGTAGATGCCGAAAACGAGGTTTAACCACTTGGTTTGTCCAAGCATTACAATACTCGAAACGAACGCGAACAATTCTGAAATGATAAATATTTTATCATTCAATAGAAATATAATTAATTAATAATATTAATTAGTGATAGAGAAATAACTTACTTGTTTAGAGCTGTGATATTTACTATGATGTAGAAGACGGCCGACTGAATGAACGCTGCTCGCGTCAACTGCCCCATTAATGATAAGCCGCTCGGCCGAATTATCTATTTCTTTGAATTATTTTTCTGAAAATTAAATTATCAACATTATTTTTAATTATTTATCGACACATGAAATTAATACACTAATAATTACATACTATTTTTTTTTACTTTACCATACAGGGTATGATCAAGTATTGTGATTTCGCTAAAAATTGGCGAACTTATCAAGTGTCATGAGTTATTAGTCGTGTGTAAATTTTAATCCGATTGAAATAAAGGAAAGGGGTGTAAATTAGTTATATCGCATAATAAATATTTTAATAATTCATATCTCGTCTAGTAGAAGAGCCTTGAAATTTGAAACTTAAGCTATCTAAAGGCTACAAGAAGTACCACAAGATTTTGCCTAAATGAGAAGTACCGGAAGTTGATGTTTACGGACGTAAGAATGTACCCCTCCCCTTGGTTTCGCAATCAGAAATGTCAGAGCTACGAATTTAGAAATAAACTTTAATAATTTTGAAATCAGTGTGTCTTTCTACGAAACCAAAATCGATCAATATTGTTTCTATAATAATTAGATTGCGGATCCTCCACTCAACAGCATTCTAATCCAAACCTTCTAGCTTAAACAACTAAATACAATCCTATGTAAATTTGTTAATGCTAAGAGATATTATGCAAGTGGGAATAATGCATGTTGCAATTATGTACGTGTTATGGCTTTGGAAGGGATGGAAGCAAGAAATCCAATCGATCATACAATTCGATTAAGCACCTCCTATATAGATTTATAATAAATTATTACCGTTGTATCTGAATAGACAACAACTACATTTAGTAGACCAAGTGATAGACCGTTAAATACTATATACCTAGGCTTCTTTAATCTATTAATTTCATAATTTTAAAAAATTATTTCAAAGAAGTAATTAGCGTTTTTTCAAATTCGACCTCAAATAAACTACCCTTACAAATAAAAATATTCTAATAAAAATTATTTCACATAAAAGATAAAAGAAAATAACACAGAGATATGAAATTTCAATAGATCTGATTGAAAATTTTTTGAGGAAATTTTTTTTTTTTGACATTTCTAATCGACTCGCCACATATAAAATATGAAACTGAATGTTTTCATAAAATTTAATTTGAACTACAAAATTATTAATTTAAATGCTATTTTTTATATTAGAAATGTACAGTATACCTATACAGATAGATGAAATTAGTAAAATAAGATCGATTTCATTCTAATTTTAATCTTATTTACACAGAGTGAAAGCAGATTTTCTCCTGATTTTTCCAAATCTACTATACAATAGATCTCTTCTTAAATTCAATAATGGCCTTAAATTTGTCATTGAGATCAATGTACTCTTTTCGTCTTTTGGTCAATTTCGCACACAATATATTTTACACTGTAGACATTTTGTGTTTTAATAGATTATTTACAAATTAATTTCAAGAATCTTCAATCCGCGTATATGCTTGTATAAGCCCTAAGAATTTTAAAATTGATACAAATTTTACGTTTATTTTCTACAATTTGTATACGTTTAACTAAAAACTTATTAATTTAAAATAAGATGATATAACCATCCACATGAACCATAAACATCCCCCATCGTTTATATTAAAAATTTAATAAAAATAACTTATATCATATACCAAAGAACGCTCCCTCCCCCTCTCTCTGAATTTTTGACTTATTAGCAATTTATAAATAAGAATCTTCTAATGTAAATATCAGTTTTCTTCGATTTTTGAAATTTTATTATTTTAAATTATTTTTAACAGCCAGCCCCAGCCCCCACCTCCTCTCTTTTTTGGGTCACTATGTATAATAAAGTGGTATAAAGTGCAAATACGAAATTTCGTAGAAATAAGGCTTTGTAAATTGTGCCTTTTAAAAGAACTTTAGTTTCTTTTTACGAGAGTTTGCATTTTTAAGTTTGTTATGAATAAAAATGATTTTAAGTAAAAGATTTATTATTTCACTATCTATATACTTCTTAATTGTATTTCAGTTTAACCCTCTAGGTATCCGAAAATCATATTTTCCACTGACATATAATATCAGGACTCATAAAGGGCCCCATATCTCAAATAGATTATCAAGTCTAAATCCGGCCCTGAATCCAATGCATCACAGAGAGTTTTCTACAAGTTAATTCTTTTAAAGGCGAATCAAATATCAAATTTGATATGTTTATTACATGTTGAAGCAAGACATCATCTTTTTTAATTATATTATTACATTTAATTTTACAAAAAGATTTTGTATTGTTTAATTCAATTTATAGATTAAGTAAAATAGCTTTTACTCTGAATTTTTGATGTTTTAATAAAACTTTCTTAACTAATAATAATACAAAAATTATTATTAATTTTCAATAACTATTAGATTCGAGAATATTTCGATCTCAAGGTCCGAGGGTTCCACAATTGATTATCCTTTTTATTATGTTAATAAATCCATTCTCACTTAATTCTTTGTGCTGAGGGAAAGGAAAAACAAGGAAAAACCCTTCATACCTATTTATTAATAAGAAAAAAATAACGAAAAATAAACAACAAAAAAAAGTTAGTGCCAATAATAAAAATGAATGATGGTGAATGAAAATGAGTTGTTTAATCAGTTATAGGTCAAAAAATAAAGGATTGAGACACTCGTTATTTTAATTTAAAATTTTTAATATTCCTCTTTAATTTCAATCAAGGAACTCACTCATATTTAGTACAATCATTATTATAATATATTATAAATTTCGAAAAAAAAATGATCTTATTTTATCAATTTAATCTATCTGGAGGTTCATTATATATGAAAATAACATTTAAATTAAGAATTTTGTAGTTTAAAACAAATTGTATGAAAAGATTCAATTTCTTCTCTCTGGGAGCGAATCAACTAGAAATGCCAAAAGGTTTTATTTTTTTCTCATTAGATATTTATTGAAATCTATTGAAATTTCAAATCTGGGTGTTATTGTCATTTATCTTTTATATCAAATATTTATTATGAGGAAAGTTTGATTGTAAATGGTAGTTTATTTGAAGTCCAATTTAAAAAAACGCTAATAAATCAGTCGAAATTTTTTTAAAAAATATGAAAGTAATAGATATTATAAAACAATTTAATATAAATAATTTGCTTCAATTTTGAACGAAATCAATCAAGTACTTTTTGAGAAAATGGTTAAAAACCATCTCTACAGTCTAAAAAACGATGTTTTTGAAAGGAAGAGATGCCTTTTGAAAAAAGTTTAAAAAGTCATATGAAAGGAAAGATTGACTTGTGACATGGTGATGGCTTTTTAAAAATGTTTCTAAAACGGACTTTCATGGCAGTTTTCGGGGTTTTTGACCATTTTCTCAAAAAGTATTATATCGATTTCGTTCAAAATTAAAGTAAATTATTATTAATTAATTGTTTTATAATATATTATATTACTTTCATATTTTTAAAAAAAATTTCAACGGAGTTATTAGAGTTTTTTCAAATTGGACTTCAAATAAACTACCATTTAAAATCAAAATTTTCTCATAATAAGTATTTGATATAAAAGATAAATGACAATAACACCCAGATCTGAAATTTCAATAGATTTCAATAAATATCTAATGAGAAAAAAATAAAACTTTTTGACATTTCTAATTGATTCGCTCCCGGAGAGAAGAAATTGATCTTTTCATACAATTTCTTTTAAACTACAAAATTCTTAATTAAAATGTTATTTTCTTATATAATAGACATACGTGAACCTTCAGATAGATTAGATGGATAAAATAAGATCGATTTCTTTTTTCATTTTTAATTCTTTAGGTTTGTTATATCGAGAGATGTCTCGAACAATCAGAGAGACATTTGTTATTGATTCAAGTCCATTCGCTCTACATACAATATTGGAATATCTTTTAACGCTTAAACTATTAATTTTAGACATTTCAGTCAAATTAGACTTTTTTGTTGGAATTGATTTCTTCTTTTAATAAAGGTCATTATATAAATTTGTGTACCTAAAAGGGTTAGGCAGTAATGGTGAAATTTATGTGGACAGTTAGATCGAGCGAGACACATCCTGACATATAAGCTAATCTAATAACATTGTATCTAATGAATTTCTCTTATAAAATCTACAACCCTGATACTCTCAGCAAAAGAAACTTTTTGTTAATCATTGTGATGTTTGTTTTTTTCAAATATCGACCACTTTTACTGTAAATTGGAACTCAAATAAAATTTTATTTTCAATATATAAACTTTCTAATAAATTATTTTTAGCCACAAGTGATCGATTGAAAATCGGACAAATGATTAAGACTAAACGACTTACCCTTTTGGGGTGTAGGGAATTGACTAACCGGATCTGACATTTTTATCTATTCCAATGGTTCTTTTTCCTTTAGCTGATTTTCCAGGAGAGACATCGGATGTTTAATAATTAAAAAGCCATTCTGATAATACCGATAGCAAATAGAAAACTAGATTAAAGAAAAAGGTTTTGTAAAATTAATCCAAATCTCCATTAATATTTAATGTCTCTAGTTCGTTTCTTTTTCTTTATTTTATCCATTCACCTCAACGGGATTTCTTAAAATAGTTAATTTTGAAAGTACCTATTCTCGTTTGCAAAATTAATAAGTGAAATTTCAATAAATTAAAAAAATCTATAAAATATTTAATGTACTAAATTGGAATATTAATAACTCAACTAAATAATGCTAATAGTGTCCATCGGTCACAACCAATCTACAAATTACTTCGAGTGTTGATCTCTCTGCAAAAATACAAGAAACCTTAGGAACGTATCAAGAAACAGCATTAGATATATCAATGAGTTTCTTCAGCATTATTTATTAGAAAAAATTCACGAATTTTTGAAAATATATTTGTTTTATAAATGTTTTGTAACATACACACACACACATATATATATACACAGAAAGAAAGAGTAAGAAGACAACAGACAAGGACTTGAAGGAATAGGAGAAGCACGAATTCGAATAATTATTTCTTCAGTAAATAGCTTTAATTAAGTTGCAATCTTAGAGACTGAAAAATGAAATAGCAAAAATATTTTCATTATAATTTTGTTTATTTTTGGTATAATTTATTTTTTTGTATGGATAGAATTTTATATAAATTCGTAATGTCTAATTTTTGTTAAAAATACTCATAGTATAAAATAAAATTCATGATTTTTTAGAAATGTTTACAATAAATTTTTTCAGTATATTATAAAATTTGTTTGGAATAGATATTTTACTGAATTTCGTAATTAATTTTTGTATAATATAAATAAATGGATGGAAACTATTTTGATTATAAAAATTGGGCAAAACCATGGCATTTCGGTTTCACAAAAAGCCCTAATAAGTGAACATCGAAAAAATTATATTTTTTTAAAATAATAACTGTTTTGTCAAAAATGTCTGTTCGTCTGTTAGTAATATGTTTATTAAGAGGTAAATAATTTCAATTTTTTTAAGTTACTCCGAATATATTATTCTAACAAATATTAGTTTTTCATCAAGATGGTGAAAATCCTTCAATGAAAAAAATAAAATAATGATCATTTTCCCACCCTTTCCCAATCTATCATATGTAAAAAATTTCATTTTTAATTGCAATTATTTCATGTTTGGTATGGTAAATCGTCTTCAAATTTTAACAGTGTGTTTTATTATGCTTTTAATGACTTATATTCCAAGTTTCGAAGACTTGTTGAATATTTGCATTTGTGAAAGAACTACCTTAATTGGAGTAAAATAATACACGGGGAAAAGAAAAGACTATGGAATATAACAAAGGAAATTTCTTATTTGAAGTATGTATATATAAAATGTGAAGACACTGTTTCTAATGGTAGTTGAATACAGAGTATGGTCAACTATTATAATCGGGCATGAAAAAATTGTTGTTTTTTTTTATTCATTTTTTCGAAATATCTAAAAACGACTCAAGAATTTTTGACAAAATACAAAGGAAAAAATTGTTTTTTTTATTCATTTTTTATGAAATATCTAAAAAAACGACTCAAATTTTGACAAAATACAAAGGAATTTGCTGTATAAAACATGGCAACTGAATAAAAGTAACAACACCCTGAGAGATGAGTATAAAAAATATTGTAATATATTGAATAGGCTCATAAGGCTAGCTAAGAGATTATTTGAGAATAACTTGGTTAGAGGTTACCAAAATAATTGTAGAAAACTATGGCAATATGTGAATAATAAACTGGGAAAAAATAATAAACTAAATAATGACATTGAATACTTAATTGATAGAGATAAAAAAATTTATAATAATGTAGAAATTGCAAATAATTTTGCATCCTTTTTTGGTAA
Source organism: Forficula auricularia (assembly GCA_024734495.1). Lineage (NCBI taxonomy): Eukaryota > Metazoa > Arthropoda > Insecta > Dermaptera > Forficulidae > Forficula > Forficula auricularia. The sequence goes on from JALMQS010000099.1 coordinate 101,411,840, forward strand.
TATTGGTACTAATCTTGCTGCTAAAATAAATCAACCAGATGTAAATGTATCCAACATAGTTAAAATTAATGATAAAACAATTTTCTTTAGTCCAATAACTAGGTATGATATTGAAAAAATTATATTGGAGTTAAAAGTAAGAGCAGGTGGGGTGGATGGTATAAATAGTAAAGTCTTAAAATGCTTAGTTAGAGATATAAGTGGACCACTGGAACACATATTTAATCTGTGCATATCTGAAGGAAATTGGCCCAAGGCCTTAAAAGCAGCTGAAGTCATTCCTGTATACAAAAATGGTGATAAACATGTACCTACTAATTATAGACCGATATCTCTTATTTCAAACATAGCTAAGGTATTTGAAAAAATTGTTTATAATAAACTTACTAATTTTTAAGTATGTGTAATGTTCTCTCTGATGCCCAGTTTGGATTCGTGAAGGGTAGGGGTACTAATGATGCACTGGCTTTTGTAACAAACTTTATATATACCAATATTGATGTTGATAGTCCAACTGCAATTGCTTTCTTAGATCTTGCGAAAGCATTCGATACGGTGAACCATGAAATACTATTGTCTAAACTTGATTCATATGGTATAAGAGGTGTAACTAATGACCTACTAAAGAGTTATTTGACAAATAGAAGTCAAACTGTTAAATCTAATAATTGCTATAGTAGGGTTAATGTAATAAGAACTGGAGTTCCTCAGGGTACTACTCTTGGCCCCCTACTTTTCATTGTCTATATTAATGACATCTTTAATATTTTCCCTGAAAATTCTTTTGGTGTCATATGCTGACGACACGGCTGTCTTGTGTTCGGGAAAAACTTAAGAAATAAAAAGAGTTGACTATTGTAAATATTTGGGTATCTATATAGATTGTCATATGAGATGGAACCATCACATAAAGCAAATTATCAAGAAAACCAGATATATAAATTTTGTTTTACAAAAGTTATGTGCAATATTGGATCCAAAGGCTATGAGGATAATTTATCAGGCTCTGTTTGAGAGTATAATTAACTATGGTATAATTGCGTGGGGGGGGGAAGCATATTATCATAGCAATGAAACCACTTATCACTATACTGACTAGACTTATTAAAAAAATTAAGGTACAACCTGTCCTGGCTATTGATGAATTATTTATTGTTAACTCAGTTGTTTATTATTATGATGTATGTAAGATTATGTATAATGAACATAGTGGCAGAACTAGACATAGATCAATTGTCCTACCAAAGATTAATAAGTCAATTGCCCAAAAAATGCCTATTTTGTGGCAATTAAATATTTTAACAAACTCCCAAATGATCAAAAAAATCTGTCGTGTGACAAAAATTATTGAGAAAAAATTGGTTAAATGGATTGGATCATTGTGATTTCACCCTGTGATATGTATGTAAATATCTAATGTGAACTAATATTGAACAATGTGCACCATATTTCAACTATAGTAATTCTTTGTAAAATTAAATAATTGTTATATATAAGATAGATATATAAGATATATAATATAAGATAGATATAAGATTTTAATCCGGTCCTATGTACAGTTGACTTGTCAACTCTATAGGACATGACATAATGAATGTTGTGTATTTTTCTGGATAAATAAATAAAAAAAATAAAATAAAAATGTTTGTTAGTACGTAGGTACGTTATCAAATTTTGTCTAAAACTAGTGTGAATAACAAAACAAAATTTCATATGTAGATTCTTTATATTGAGATTAAGAGCTGATTTTTGGATTGAAATCGAATTAAAAATTAAGGGAGGGTTCAAAAATTAAATTTTAAAATTGTTAAAGTAAAAAAGCCAAGAAAAATGAAATTTATTATAAAAGAGATCTATAATAAAAAAAGAGAGGGCGGGGGTTCAAAAATATTTTCAAATAATAAAATTTCTATACAAAAATCGAAGAAAGCTGATACTTACTATTTATATAGCTGATATTCTCCTTTATAAGAAGATATGATAAATTGCTAATCAGTCCGAAATTCAGAGGGAGGAGAGGGTTCTTTTTGTAAATTATTTATTAAAAATTAAATATAAGAGAGGGGGCAGTTGTATGGTAAAGTCATGTGGATGGCCATATCAATTTATTTACGAATGAGAAAGGAGTCATCCATGTATTATAAAAGTACATCTTAATATCATGTTTACTTAAGCGGTTCGGGACTGTTTATCATTCTTATAAGAAAATTCTCAAATTTTTACCATCGAATTTATTCCCGAAATTTGAAGTTGATCGTCTGTCCCATTACCGAGAAATAAATTATTGAAATTGTCCTTTTAACATGGAAGTAAATGGACCGAGCTTTTAAAATGGCTATAACTTCTATACAAATTATACCATTTTCAACAAATTTATACAGATCAATAATTCAATTTTCATGAATCGAATGTTACATTTTTGAATAGATTTGACAGTCTAGTTAATTAGTTATTCATAAATGTAAAAATAAAAAGTTATTTTCAGCCAACAGATTATGACAAAAGCACTAGTGTAGAATTCCAACTCTATTTCTTGAAATCATTTTTGTGTTAAATAAATGTTTTTATAATGAAAAAAAATTTATCTCAATATTCTTTTTATTAATATTATCAAAGCAAATATTTGTATTCGAAATTAACCTCATTATTAACAATTTTTTTATTAAAAAATTTAGTAGACAGAAGTTGTCACTCTGCAGAAATACAAAAGATTTTTTCGTTGATTAACCAGATAGAGCTGCTGTCCCGAACCTCCTTAAGATGTTTTCATAAATATCGTCCATCAATATATCGCCTATAGTGGATCTCAAGTTTAAATCCATAGGGAGACCTTGTTTTTGTCTATATATAACGTTCTTATAGGTAAAATAATTGTTATTGAGATAAATATAAATAAGACACGTATAGAAATTATCATCCTCCAAATTTGTTAATCTTTTAATTTGATGGCATTTTTTAATTATATATTGGTAACAAGATCTAAAGTTCTAGATGGGAAAAGGTTATTAGCATCTAATGAGTAGATGTTTTCAACGTAATTAACTTAAATGGTCTTAATTAGTTTTACGAATTGATATGAAATAATTATGCTGTTTTGATAAGTAATAAGTTTTTTTTTAAATATTATTTAAGTAATTTCCAAGGTTGTTTGTTAACAGGGCTATAAATATTTGATACTAAAGGTCTTACATTTTTTTTCTCTTCACGTAATTTTATAAGCCAATACATTCTTGGAATTTTTGAATTATTTGATTTTAGAAAGTTATACTCATTATTTGTTAGATTTTTTTAAACGTCTGCTCTAGGTTGACTGTGCGTGTTTTTATGACTTAGGTGAGTTTAAAAAAATTATTACCACCACTAAATGATTAAAAAAAAATTTAAATACATTTTTCCCTTTTCCTACTATACTGGCTCCTTAGCCAATTTGTTAAAATAAATATATTAGGATCACTAAACACTATTTTCATTAAATATAAATACTATAAATTATTTATTTTAGGCATACATACATGTACATATAAGATACATAGATACATACATATAAGATTACAAATATTGATTCATTTATGATTACCATTAGATAAATTGAGATAAATAGGTTTCTTCGAAAAAAATGAAAGTATAATATTAAAAAAATTGATTTTCATATTTAATGAGATTGAATAATTGAAAAAGTACTAAATTACATTTCATTCTGTTAAGAACAAACATGAAAGCAATTACTAATAAATTAATTATATATACTTAAACAGATTAAAATAGACGACATGCTCATTTTTTTCATGGAAATTATTCAAAAACTATTTTTTAATTCGGTTATATAAAATGATCTTCATTTTCATGATGAGTCATTAGATCACGCAACCCGTCTCCATAGACAATGGCTATGTCGTTCACCGTTCACCGTTCACGGTCCTCAAGAGTTAATAGCGAGGCATTTTTATTCCTCTCATCCTGGTCATTGTTTTGGAGGAAATGTCTGATCCGATCAGACATTGGGGCTTTTGTCTTTTCCCTTAACTGATAATAGACCCATTAATATTCAACAAATTTAAAACATTAGTAGCCTTACATTAAATTTTTATTCATTACTATAAAATAAAAAAATGAAAAAAGTAGGGTGTCAAATTGGAAAGCTCATTTGTAGTTCAGTTAATACTATTACAACATATTGTTATTAAATAATATTCATACTCATATTATATTCTCAGAGAGTGAGAAAAAATATATTCATTTTTAGAATTCGAAGACAATTTGCAAGCATTATTTTCATTGTTCATTTGATAATTTCTTCTGAACATTTCAAATGTGAGAAAAATATTCTAAGCTGACCTCCTTCGTCACACCATTGATTTTAGTTTAAGAAAAAATATTAAAAAAACTAAAAAACATGCTTCAAAAAAGTACAAAATAATATAATACTTAATCAAAAAATATGTACTTTTAATTAATTTCGAAAAAGTGTTCCACGCTTTTTGATTAAGTATTACATTATTTTGTACTTTTTAGAAGCATGTTTTTTAGTTTTTTAAAATTTAATTTATTTTTTTACATTTTAGTCTAAATTATTTTTATAGAGAAAAGTTTGCGGAATTTAACAGAATGAAATCTATTTATTTGTATTATTTTTATATAATTTCATTTAAAAGGTAAACAATTATTTTTATAGAGAAATGTTTGCAGAATTTAACAGAACAAAAGTCACATTGATACATAGATACAGGAAGCTAATATAAAGCATGTAATAAATTATTTTATCCCTTTTAACAAATCTTTAAAGTTATTTTTGTAAGAATTACCTATTGCTGGGAAAATACTCCACTCTAGGTCTTTCCCTTTTAGCAATACACCGTGCCTTAATGTCTGCCCTATCATTTTCCCTTCAGATTCTTCTTCAGAGAGTTATTTTATTCATTTCATAAAAACAAAATTCATAAATAGGAGTAAATTTTTTATTTTCGATTTAATTTCTATGTCCGTCGCTAAAAACTTGCTAAACTAACGTAATGGTAAATATATACTTATATATATATATGTCTTGAAATAAGTTGGCCATTTTAGGATCGTAGCGATGATTAGCAATGATTTCTCATTTGGAGATAGACAGGAAGTCGACTCGCGAAAGAGAGTTTATCTTTTGCTAGTTTTAATTAGCTCAAAGAAGTCGCTAAGAAGAAAAGGAAGTACGCGTTAACGAATGAACATACCAAGAGAAGCAAAAGTTCGAGCAACTGTTCTACATATATATACATTCGCGTTCTTGAAAATTTAATTAAAATTGAGCAATCAACAAATTAAAAACAATGAATAAAGAACAAATCAGAATAAACAGCGAAATGAAGAACCACAAAATATCGCATCAGCTTCAAAGATAATTTTTTTATTACTATTTTAAATAGATTTATGTGTATCTGTGTGAGTGTGTGTGGAACAAGTGGGTTCCGTACTAAAAATGGTAAAAACCGAACTTTTTTTGAAAATTTGAGATACTGGTTTCATTGATGAGATTGGTGAGTGGAATATATTATGTTTGAGACTAAATGAAAGAAAGGATTGTCTTCAATTTGTTATAGACTTATGAAAGAGAGCAATTAATGACAAGTCATGTATTATAGCCTATACTAGCCTTCGGAGGACATCTTGCTAGCCAGGGGGCACGCTCCCTGGACCCCCCAACACACGAACCCCACTCCCACCCCCACTACCAGCCATCACCCAACCCAACAACCACCACCGCACCCGTACACAACCTCCGCCCCGCACCCCACCCACCTCGGACCCCCACCCCCGTACCACCCCAATACGCCTCTGAACCCTCACCTGAACCCCTTCCCCCCACTCCACCAACCCTGCACTACCGCCCCGCACCCCACACACACCACACCCCACCCCGCGCCCTCCACCCTCGCGCACAACACACCCCGCCTAGCCCCCTGTATTACTACCCCATGACATGCCCCGATGACATCCCACCAATTCTCATTAAAAAGACAAACTGAATAAATGGGGCTCTCAAATTTAGTTAACTTTAATGCAAACAAGACTCAATATTGTATAATTTCTAGATGCGAAAACAAAAATTTCCCTGATATCAACTTCAATTCGAATACCCTGAAAATGAGTGACAGCTTCTCCATGTTGGGCGACTCTGTCGCATCTGACCTGTCTTGGAATGGACACAACTCCTCTGTGGCGAAATCTGCAGCAAGGAAGATTGGCTACTTATTCAGGTCCAAGCAGTTTTTCATGCCCCCACATCTTCTCACCATCTACAAGGCCCAAATCCGGCCCTGTCTCGAATACGGCTCTCATCTATGGAGAGGAGCCTCTAAGGCCCGGTTGTATCTCGCAAAGTAAATGCTTTTTACCACTAACCAAGGGTAGAAGGTAAATGGAGGGACTGGGATGGCCAATCAGATGCCAGGCATTGACAGTGCATAGCTTGATTATATATAATAGCAATAGAATTAGGAGAAATTTAAGATTGTCGAAGATGGTCGATTTTCATCTGAGAAACTGTGGAATTTAATTCACAAGAATTAATTTCTGAGGTCCTAAAATATAATTAGAAAAAATAATTTTGAATTTGAAAAAAATAACGAAAATGAGCCGTATTCGATGAAATTTGCAAAAAGCGAAGATTATAATAAAATTTCAAAAAATGAAGGGTACTTTTATGGACAGCATCCCCTGGTTGAAAAGTCACCGCCCGCCACTGATATATATATATATATATAAAATAGCAATAATAATTTATTCCATAATTTCGAATTATATGTATTAGCTGTATGTAATCTAATTCAAAATTTAATTCCGTTCTAATGTTAGGGAGCTAAACGAATAAAGAGAAGAGATTCCGATGTTGATAATTCTGGCTTTAAAATTAATTGATTTCTTGTGATAGTGGAAAATGCAAATTCGCCTATCTGTATTAGATAATTCCACGGGGATAAAATAATAGGCCTAAATAAATAAGCATCGCCTATGCCTATTGGAATTAAGCTAAAATTAAATTTCCAAAGCGGATAATCGTGGTTATTCCCCAATCCAAGGAAACATAAGCAAACATTATCCCAAAATTTATTTTAGAGATATGAATCAGATTCAAGAGGCCGACACAGTTTCTTTTCTTAAACATAAATGTAAATTCAAAAACTAATTTAGAGCAAAATGTGAAAATTTTTTCCAAAAAATGGTACGTTGTTAAAAAATTTAGTGATTTTGAGTCAGAACTACAAAAATGAAACTTCATAAAGAGAAACAAAGAGGTTGTCCTCTGCTTGATGCAAATAAACACTCATATATATATATATATAAAATTATTTGTTTGAGACTATAGATTCGAAGGCTTGGCCTTCATCTTCAGTCTTTTTAATTATAAATATTATTTTTCATGGGGTCAGTATCGCGTGGATATTGAAAATTTTTTGGCTCTTACTGAGCCGAGAAGCCAGTTAGCCTATGGCTTTATGAATCAACAACTCTGCTACTCTCGACAAATCAAAAAACTTTCAATTAAAAATCAAACTTGTCACAGAGGTGTATCTTATAAACACAAACAAGTGTCTTCGATTAATTATAACCATTCAATATCTTCTAACAAGACATTTATATTTTTTTCTGATTTTCTGTATTTTTTAACGTACCTAAGTTATTAAATCAAAATAATCAAATTCTGAGCAGTTGTTTGTTTTAGAAGTACAAGCAATCAGTAGAAGAAATTTCTACGTCTTTCCCTTTTTGAGTTATAGGGTGTTCTAAATAAGATACTTATACAGTAAAATAATCATTTTCAAAATTATTTTTCTTCAAGTTTCAGACATTATAAAACACAGTACACAAATAAGCTGGACTCTGAACTAGTTCGGCTCCAATACCGAGGATTCATTACCTATATGAAAATTGATGATGATTAACAAATTCTTATTTAAGTCAAACTTGGAAAGTTTTAGTTGAATTTTGTTTTAGTGCTACTCTCCGTAACTTACCGAATTAATATTATAATTACATTATTTGGATTTGTATCTGATTTGATTGCGAAGGCGTGCTGAATGTTTATTTGAAAATTGAGTTTTGCTGAAATTAATCTTTATGGGTATTTTTAAAAGAATTGTGTTTATTTCTTGTAGGTACTAATTCAATCGAGAACATTATATTGAAATTGATTATTTTATAAAACAAGTCTACTCCGACTACGGGAATGTAGTTTCATCTATTTAATAGATTAAATGAGTGGGTTTCGTTCTGAAAATCAGCCCATTCCCTCCCGCTCTCATTTCTCCCTAAAGTGGCTGCCAATAGACAAGCAGAATTATCGAAAAGCGACATTGGCCCCAATTCCAATGATAAATTGCGTACAATTTGGCTCAGCCGATTATTATGCCTAGGTATGCACCCTCACAATACAAACACCCATTTATGCGGATATGTCAAACTCGATCAAAATTAAGTCATTAACATATTCATAAGGCCAGCCCTGCTTAATCATGAATGAATCATAATAATGTTATAGAGACATAGAGATAGTCACGCAACTAGGGGATAGCCTTAAAAAGGGTAGGTCAATACTAGCGAGAGTAAAATAACCCACTTCACTTTCTATTGAAAAGCCTGAGAAAATGAATAGCCAATCATCGATTTGATCTATCTATTAAACATTACAACCATTCAATTTTCCCTTAAATAAAAAAAAAGTAAGGCTAATTTGTTTATTGTCCTTGAAAATGTGTGAAAATAAAGAAAAATCATTTTCAAATTGATGATTTTTCTGTATAATTATTTTGATTAGAACTCACCCGATATCTTAAGAAAGAAGTTGTAGAAATTCTTGACCTAGAATACTTGTATTTCTAAAAGAATCAATCAGAGCAGAGCTGTCCAACCTGCGGCCCAGCACAGCAATTAATGAAGCCCGACATAAAATTATAAATTTCATTAAAAGATGGAGATTTTGATGTTATTAGAAAAGATAGATATCTGATAAAATTTGACCTGATATTTTTTTTTCTAAAATAAGAAGAAATTAGAAAATCTCTCCAAAAGTTTCCGAAGAATAACAAGCAGATTTTCAATTTTAAATGTGAAAAAATATATTGAGATTTCTGAAAAAATAATCACAATTTTGCCATATTTTGAACCAATTTTATTAAATTTAAATATTTTAACTGCAAACTTTCTGATTGAATGTATGGCACTGCAATCAGACATTGAACTGAAAGAAATATTTAATAATGTCTCTTTATTAAAATTTCATAAAAATTATCTACCCAGAAACAAATATTCCTCCTGGCTTCACAATAATTATTCACCTTTTAGAAATATGAATTTACATATACCTACCTAAAGCTATTTTCAAGAATAAAATTCACTAAAACCAAAATTATAAGCTCAACTATCAGGTGACAAAAATAACCAAGTTTGGAATAATTAAAAATTATTTTTCATCTCATATTTCCATTTTTTTTTAATATTTATTATTTCAGTAATTAAAAATAATAATTAATCTAGAAAAATGTCTAAAAAGTGCGTGGATAGAATGATCTCTCTTTCTTTATAGCAGCTAAGGCAAGGATTCAAATACAAGTTCAGACCTGCAACGAAGGCAAGGATTCGAAATACAAGCCCAGATCTGTTTTAGACTAGTAGAAGTTAATTTCTTAATTTCTATTAGTCTAGGAATGGCCTTTTAACTAGTGCGCTTGGACTAATTGGTTACTCGTTATTATATACAGAGAGAACATTCAATTAATTCAATAATTTGAAAATGTTAAGAAATAATTAAACTCGGTATATTTCTATAAGACTTCAAATTACTAATAGAAGTAGATAAATGACAAATTCCTGAAGGAAAAGAACTCAAAGATTATAACTCTATGATATTTTTGCTTTTTTGTCCTGGTGGATATTATTATTCTACATTATTAAATATATTTTTTGATTAACAAATATCAATGGAATTAGTAAATTTTATATGCGGTCCGAGACATTTGTTTTTCCTTCAAATGCGGCCAGTATAAGCCAAAAGGTTGGACACTTCTGAATTAGAATTTAAAATTTTTAGTTTAATACCTTCCGTCCCAGTCTCCTTCTTTTCACGATGGATGGAAAAAACCAGGCCTTTATAGGAGCTGTACCTTCTTGATGTCCGGTTGTAACTTCTTCTTGCATTAATATAATTAAATATTTATATATATATATATATTTACACCCAACAACAAAAAACAACCGGACACTTGATAATTTTTAGATAAAATGAATAAATACAATATTAAAAAAAAATATTTCCATATTTTGACTAGATAGGTAATTAAAAAAAAATTTCTAAAGCTAAAATGGCATTTTTTCTGGCTTAATAAATATGATTTAAAAAAAAAAAAAACAGAAAATTGTAACAGCTATTTATTAAATTAAAAAAATATCTCTTAATGTCTCGTATTTCCGCCACGTGCTGTTTTAAGAGCTTTTATACGATGAACGTATGCAGTGGCGTAGCCAGAAAATTTTCATGGTGGGGGAGGGGGTTTAATCCACAAAGCAAAATATTTAGTGAGAATTTTTTTTATTAAAACATGATCGTATGAACAGTTTCGAAGACAAAGAATAAATGATCGATTTTCATTAAATCCATTTTTTTATTTTTTTATTTTCGATATAAATTAAGTTTCCATAAATTAGTCGAAAGTGTTAACATTTTAAATCATGTCTATTATTCTTCAAAATATATTTTGCTTCGGTTATTTTATGAGAAAATTTATTTTAATTCATTTTATCAAAAAAGAAAAAAAAATTATCATGTGTCAGGTTTTTTTTTGCTGTTGAGTGTATATCAGTAGCGGTTGGTGACTTTTCAACCAGGAGATGCTGTCCAAAAAAGTACCCTTCATTTTTTGAAATTTTATTTTAGTCTTCATTTTTTTGCAAATTTCATCGAATATGGCATCAATTTCGTTTTTTTTTCAAATTTAATATTATATTTTTAAAAAATATATATTAGGACCTTCGCCCCAAACGGACCTACTAATTTGTGTGAGTGAGGATGGAAGTCAGAAATTAAATCTTGTGACTTCAACTCCCTGAGATGAAATCGACCATCTTCCAAAATGAATCAGCCTATCCTTTAAGAAAATCTTAAATTACTCCTAATTTTATTGCTATAATAAAGGTATGACTTGTCTATAGCACTTTTAGTTATTTACGATATATTGAGAGTTCTTAGAAATGGATTAGTTCAAAGATTCTCGAATCAACTTTATTTATTCCTTGTTTGTATTATTACTATTTTAATAGTTCCTCTCCGAGAACAATATTAATTCGACTAAAACTCGTCTGAACTTGTCTTTAACATGCTTGAACTGGAAGATATATCGGCAGGGACTTCAAACCTTCTATCTACACCCTTTTCATTCATTTTAATTGCACCTTGAAACAGCAACAATTTTATTTTATTTCGAGAACCCAAAATACTTTTCAAAACAAAAAATGTTTTTTAAAGAAATATTTGAAATAACAGATAGTAATTTGAAAATTTGAAGATCCTCCTGAAATTTTGAAGTCGACCTTATATATAATATTTATGAAAATACTCTAACTCTAAACGTTTGAATTTTTAGGTATGCGGCGCATCCACAGCATCCGCATCGACCGCACGCCACTGATATATATATTAAAACAAATAAGAAATAAGTTGTTTTTTATACATATAGGCCAAATGGAAAATTTCAAAATAATAAATTTGCATTAAAGGTGAGTAGATGAGGGATTATTGTGGGATTTATAAATGAATTTCTTTTTAATTCATATTAAAAAAATTGAATTTACTGAGAGAAATTGAAATGTAAATATGCTAGGTGTCGTTTCTATAAATCAATACTTTTGACCATAATCGTTCCGTAAATGATTAATGTTTCTCTGTTTGTCTTTAAATAATTCATGATAACATAATTCAAATAACAATCATCATGTGAATAAAATTAAAAAAATAGACATTGGACCATTCAATTCTATCTTAAGAGGAAAGAGTAAAAAAAAAAAAAAAAAAAAATTAGAATGTCCTAGGTTTTCGTGTCCGATAAATCAGAAAACCACTTGAACTAGAAACATGCAAATATGTCATTAGATATTAGTTTACGTGTCATGGCTTTCGAGAGAGCCTCGGTGTTTTCATCCATTGACTTTCCTATCCGAGAACTAATAATTAAACCAGGAATATATAAATATACTCAATCTTGAATTACACAGATCGTTTCTAAATCTTCCATGACGGGTAGACTAATTGTGGTCATTGGTCGTCAAAATAGATTCAAGATGATTGAAAATATAAAAAACAAAAAAATGCTAATATATGCAGATCCCAAGCCAGCTAATTAATTACAATCTATAAATTGGAAGATGAAAAAACTGAAATAATTTTTTTCAAGATTTGGCAATTTTTTCGTCAGTTAACATTTGAACTAGAAAAAGTGAAACTGGAGAAAGATGCAATTTTACGAATAAAAACATGGATGGAAAATTTCAACTTTTATTAATTACCAACAATCGATAGCTCTTAAATGACGAATGGATGTTTTCTAAATTCCCCAAGTTCTTCTTTTTAAAGACACAAAGATTATGGAACCAGAACAATTCTTGTAGTCTTTCAATTTTGCGGTAACGCGTGTATGAAAATTAGAAGAAATTCTAACAAAGAGACAAAAACATATTTGAAAACTATTTACGATACATATTTCAAATGGTGGAGGAAGCCGCAATCTAGTTAAGACTAGATAAAGAAAACAGTTCACTGGTTCACTGGTTTTAAAGTCTATTATATGACTGTTTTTATTTAAATCTTCTTAGATTACTTCTCAAGCCATATATGTGTAGTAGTGAACGTCTAAATTTATAAATTCTGTATTCATCTAATAATTCTAATTTCCGGGCATGCAGTTAGCTCAAAAGAGAAAAAATGAAGAAAGTGACATATTTAAAGGGCGTTCAGTTACCCCACTCCATCGGGACTACTAGGTACACCATTTAGCCAAGAAAAAATATAGTAGCTCGTATCTAGATATCGTTATTTTATTTTTATTAAGCAAGGACAAAAGTACGCAACTAAAATAGTCGCACTTATGCTAGAACCATGAATATACCTACAATTTTTCTATTTTTTCACTAATATCTTTTTACTTTCACATTTATATTCTATAGAATAAAATGTGAAGTATTGAGATCGCCTGCCTTTGAGAGCTTCTATCTCAGAAATAAAAAAAAAGTTCATTTCGTTTTGTAACATCTAGGTTCTAGGTGGAAGAAATCGATGCCCTTAATAGTTGGAAACCGGATTTAGGACATGAAACCGGATATTGTGGTCCCCAGAGGTCAAAAAGGGGCCACAAATCCATTGGTCAGTTCGTATGTACGTATATACCACCCCCCCCCTGCGTATCGAAACCATAAGTCTCAGAGCTACGAAATTAAGCTCGAAATAGGCTAGAAGGAGTACAGGAAGCTTTTGGTTGAAATCGCAACACCGGAAGTTGACATTTACATTAAAGAATTTTCGTTTTTTTTTTTGATTTTTTTAAAAATTGGTGTACTTTTCAAGTGGCATGAGTTATTAGTCGTGTATAAATTTGACCACACCAGTTGATTCAATATAACATTCGGCGTAATTTCTATGCTTAAGAGACGTATATGAAGGAATGATTAAATATCTCTAAACTTGAAGTCTACATATATTTCACGAATGTTATAAATTTAAATAACTCAAAATAAGATTGCACATTCATGGTTCTGGCATAAGGGCGACAATATCAGTAATTTATGAAATTTTAAAGCATGTTTCAAAGTATTAGAAGCCGAAATCACAATAATGAAATGTAAAATCATGACCTAGTTAACCTGAATTAAAATAAAAAGTCCAATATTTTAAATTATTAAAAAAAATTGTTTTTCTATAGAAAACTCAATTACTTGTAATGTAAAACCTCCGAGGTGTGTGAGGTCAGATGCTTTCAGCAGGTCGCGTGTTGATTAATGAATTGAGAATTAATTAGAGCGTGGTCAAGTCAGCCATTGGCCAATTGATTCGTTTGTCTTCCTTCTGCTTCTTTCGACCCTTAACCTTCTTCCATCTCTGAAAACTTTTCTTCTTGTCTAAACTGGCTTCGATTCCGAATGGTCATGTCCCCTTTGGCTTGTTCAGGTCATCGGACCTTTTTGCTTTGTTTAATTAATCTAGAACTCGAAATGATCCATGTCATTAGTATTTCATATATTCTTGTGTTGGTCGGCGCTGGTCAATGATTGATGATAGGCACATTGCACAAACTTGTTGGGCGGATTCTTTGCTGGTTGGTTATCGAGCCATACTGGGAGAGACAAACCAGAGCTATGCAATATTCTCTTAGCTATTTGAAATACAAAATACGATTAAAAAGGTGAGCCCGAGCAAAGAGGGAATTTTCATTAAAAAATTCATTTTGGACAATTTATTGTCTTAAAATTTATTTATCTTTTTAAAATAAACTTGTAAATTTGAAGGCTAATTATTTTTCATAATAAACGTTCCTGTTGAAGAGTTTTGACATTTTTGATTAAATATACTCATCAGAATGCACGTTTCGACTCCAATTGTTAAGTCGTTTTCAAGTGCTACATAAGTGATTCAAAGCGGTAGGATGAGAGTATGGTATCCCGCGAGACTCTAGTCAGACACAGAAAGCAGCGGACTCTCGAGAAATATCATGTTCTCTCATTCTATGTTTGATGTTTTGGCCATGAGCTATGGCTATATTAAACCGATCCAATGAATAAAATTTTAACAATTTAAAAAAAGTACTATCTTACTCTAGGGCAGTGTTTCTCAACCTTTTGTATATTGTGCCTTCGAGAATTTTTTCCTTGTGTGAGTGCAGTGAAAAAGTTGTGATGGCTCTTCAGAGATTTGTACTAAAGGCTAGTGTAAATATTTAAAATTATAAAATAATACAAAGAATGTGATTGGCTAAATGGTTCAGACCAAAAGCCAGGAAGGGGGAAAAAAACCTTCTCCCTTTATATATAATTATTCTTAAGGGTAATATTTTGGCAGCCGGCTTCTCCTTTTGATCCTCGAATGTGACCATTGGACAATGGGTAAGGGATTTTACAACTTCCTGGATGTAAATGCCAAATGGCTCTTAACACATGTCGATTGTAAAAGTCATTTTTGCGCGGGAAATTTCTAGAGACTAAATTTCTAGAAATGGGAGGGCTCAATGATTTTAAGATACGCCCCGCTAATTAAGAATTGAGTCAGTCAGAGAGTTGGCAGTTCTAAGTTGAAACCCAGTTGGGGTGGTCAGTTGTCAATTGGAGTTGAGAGATGAGTTTTAAGCTCTCCAGCCATCAGCATGGAGAAGTGTACATTTATAAATAACTAATAAAAAAAACCAATATTAAATAATACTATTTTCTTTAAATACATCTCTCCTACTTCAATTACCATCAAATCAGCATCAGGACTGAAACAGGTCGAATCTCTTGGGCGCGTTGCCAAGATCTTTCTGCGGAGACCTTCTTCGAGATAAATCGACAAATCGTCAACCTTTCTCTGGTCAAGAAGGGTTGCAACCAAAACTCAAAATGTCGTAACATGTAGAGCGAGGAACCCTAGAGAACTTATATTTATTTTTGAGGAACCCCCTAGCACTAAATTAATTTTTCGTCAAAATATCAACATCATGCTACTTTTATAGCTTCCAAATAAATATAATATATAACATACCGCAGGCGATGACGGTGTTGTCACATTTTAAAAATTTCCTAGATTTTGGGGAAATTGGGTACAAAAAACGTGCATTTTAAATTACAATAGCTAACATTTTTATTTTCATTAATAATATTATTATTAAATTTTCTTGGTAATTTCATTGAGATACCCATTGCCCCTTTCGGATCGGACTGTTTTTTTTCTACATATTCATTGTATATCTACTCATAAATAATATTCTCCTCTATTTTAAAAGCAATATTATTTCAAAACTCATTAATAACAAAATAATAATAAAACAATTTAAATGATGTTTTCATTTTGTTACTAATGTAACGTAATCGTTGTATTATAACAAAGTTAAGGAACTTTAGAGCAACAAAAATGGTATCACTGAGACAATATTAGTGATGTTCATCGTATTCTTAAATATCAATCGTTTTATTTGATTATAAGGTCTTACTTAGAATCTAAATTTAGTATTTTTCTTTTATTGACCACCAAGCGCGGGGAACCCCAACCCTCCCTTTGTAGAACCCTGGGGTTCTGCGGAACCCTGCTTGAGAATCACTGCTATAGGGTAAAGTACTTTAAAATATAATTTTACTAAAAACTTTATATAACCCTTTTTGTGGTCCTCAAGATACTTAATTAGAATAGTAAATTTCATCAAAATTGGTTAGGTCATTTCAAAAAATATTTAGAAAAAAACTAAAAATGACAAATGTGCAGATGATTAAAATAAGTTTATTTTTACTTTATCCAATGCAAAGCATGTGTAAAGTATTGTAATCGGTCTCGCGGCAAGCGCGACTTCAAAGGGTCCTCAGGTAAAGACTACGGAACCCATGATCTCAATTAAAGTCACAAATTGTAGTATTCAATTAGGTTTAATTTTAGCACGTGACGGTTTTGCCAAAATTACATGAGGTCTCGTAAAGAGACCAAAAAGTGCAATTTTTTCATTTAATGCGTGCGTATGTATGAATGTGTGTCTGTTATATAGTAGTTTTTATGGTCCACGATTTTTTCCACACCGTTGCACCGATTGAAATGAAATTGAAAACCTACCATTACTTTAACAAAATGAAGCCCTGATCAGTTTTTGATAGACATCGGCCCACAAACATTAGTACTTTATTTCAGTACTTTTTTAGTTTTTTCTAAATATCTTGAAAATGACTTAACGAATTTTGATGAAATTTATTATCCTAACTAAGTTCCTTGGGGACCACAAAAGAGGTTAAATAAAGTTTTTAGTAAAATTATATTTTAAAGTACTTTTACTATAGAGTAAGATAGCACTTTTTTAAATTCTTTAAAATGTATTCATTTGATCGGTTTTAATAAAAACAACATGGACTGCAAATAGCAGTGATATTTGATTAATAATAAACGAATAAGCATATTAATAATTCAAATGACTTTGGATAAAGTTAAGCAACTATCCATTGTAGTTTATTTTCAATACTTTTGCTATGCATGTAGATCAAGCTAGTAAATACAATCAGAAAATGTATTTACTATATACATGCCTTCGAAATATGTCCTAGTTTTCACACAGTGCTTTATTGAATGATTTCTGTCAGGATTTCTTTTTGTCATACTTTACTTTGTCCACTCTTCCATCTATTATATAAAGTAAATTTTTATTTCTTTTATGTTAATCGCAGCCCTTTTCTTATGGAAAGAAGACCCGCTAGTCATTTCTATTCATTTTGTTCTCGAAGGAAACGTCTAAAAGGTTATTCTTCCGGGGAGGCTTCCGTCCCTTTCGACATCAATATTCGTACGAGGACCTCGCAGGTCACCAAGGTCCGAATGACTTTTAATGACCGACCGCTAATTATCATATCGATCCCACACGTGTTTAATTACTAATAACTTTAAACGGCTGGTTTGTAAACATTAACAATAGATTTAGGGAGAAGGACTTACAACTTTGAACTGGGTGGGGTCATGTAAGAAAACAAGTTCGATTAATACTTTACCTCACGATACAAAGGTGGGCTTGTCTATGGTCAACAATTGTTTTTTTCAAAATACCTATATTAAAAAAAGTGAATATTCTAAGAATATTAGTTCAGTCATTATCATATTAAAACATTGCTAGAGATATTCATATTAATAAATTCCCAGGTACTGGAAAAAATTTAAAAGGTGCACTAAAAAGGATAAAATAGTTCATTTTTTGAACTCGAATAAAGGGTGTAAGTTTTTAGGTCTGCTTAGATAGCTATTTTTAATTTTTTTTTCATCTAATTTTTTTATTTATATATATACGAGCTGATCAGGCGTATTGGAATATCGTTTAGCATATTAAAATTTAATATATTTACATATACGATCTTGTAATGTACTAAATTAATAAAATGAATAAATAAAATAATTAATAATACGATTATAACATACTACTAAATGGCATTGTGCCTATTTATATATATAGATATGTACAGTAGCACAATCAGAATTTTGTCCTGGGGGGGGGGGGGGGGGGTAAACACACCAACCCACCCACACATATATATATCAATATATCAGTTGAGGGCGGTGATTTTTCAACTGTTGCTGTCCATAAAAGAACCCTTCAATTTTTGAAATTTAATTTTAATCTTCGCTATTTTTTTGCAAATTTCATCGAATACAGACAGCATCATTTTCGTTATTTTTCAAATTTAACATTAGATTTAAAAAAAAAATATTTTGATTCTTCGCCCCAAACGGCTACGAGGGTAGGAGTCAGGCACCAAGCACGATTTCGAAATGTTCTGAAGGTAGAGACCCCCAAAATCTAAAAGGATTTTATTTTGGAATTACAAACATTTTGGTAGCAAAACAAACTTTCTGTATTCTTTCGTTCTTGAGTTATTGTGCGTAGAATAATCGAATAAACGGATAGATGGACGACAAAATTCATGATTGAAATTAATTTTCCTACGTTTTAGACATTTATAAACACAATAATAAAAAAAGTAAATGAATTCAAAACTTGTTAGGATTATGATGGAGTATCATTAACTAATCTATATAATAAAAATGAATTTCTTTTTCTTTGTAAGCGCAGATCTCTCAAATGCCTGGGCCGATTTGGCTAATTTTTTTTTTTAAATGTTCGTAATAGTCCATTTCAGGTTAATATGTAAAAAAAAATCCGAAAAGTTGCCCGGAAAATTGGAAAATTCACGGAAAACTGAAACCAAATCTGAATTGCCAACATAGCTTGCCAAACAATAAAAGAACTAAACATGCAAACTAAACATTTGTTGGCGGCACTGTTTGTCAGAATTTTGAATGTCATTCATTCTTAATAGCATAGATAATAGAGTTCTAACCACATTATCGTTGAAGAAGAATTTAATAATGCAACAAAGATTTAAAAAAACTATCTATTTTTTTTAAAGTACATTTAAAAACAAAAATTAAAAAAATAAACTTCAATAAAATAAAGTACTTTAAAATATAATTTTACAAAAAACTATATATGACCTTTTTTGTGATCCTCAAGGTACTTAATTACAATGAATTTTAAATCCCACAAATATTAATTTGAAAATTTAATTGATGAACTCAAAAATTGTTATTTAATAAAATAAACTGCAACGAATCGTTGCTAAACTTTATCCAAATTCATTTGAAATATTAATATGTTTATTCCTTTATTATTAATCAGATATCACTTGCAATTTGCAGTTCATGTTGACCATACGCGGATCCAGGGGGGGGCGATGGGGGCGTCTCTGCCCCCCCCCCGCTTGGACAATTCGACCGCGACACACTTCCGAGATCAAAAGTAGATCTTATATACCGGCGACCGCCCCCCCCCCCCCGCCCCAAATTAGAGGTCTGGATCCGCGCCTGATGTTGACTTTATTTAAAAAATAATGATCGATTCTCATTTAAAAGTCGAGGAATAACCATTCTACATTCGATTTTTGACGTTTCGGTTTTTATTGGTAGCCATTGGTGAAGACATGGAGGAATCGACTTAAAATCAAAAATAGCAATCGATTCTTATCTAATACTTGAGGAATAATAATTCTACATTAGATTTTTGACCCTTCGATTATTATTGGTAGCCATTGGTGAAGACATGGAGGAATCGACTTAAAATCAAAAATAGCAATCGATTCTTATCTAATACTTGAGGAATAATAATTCTACATTAGATTTTTGACCCTTCGATTATTATTGGTAACCATTGCTGAAGACATGGAGGAATCGACTTAAAATCAAAAATAGCAATCGATTCTTATATAATACTAGAGGAATAACAATTCTACATTAGATTTTTGACCCTTCGATTATTATTGGTAACCATTGCTGAAGACATGGAGGAATCGACTTAAAATCAAAAATAACGATCGATTCTTATCTAATACTAGAGGAATAACCTTATTGCATTCCATTTTTGATGTTTTGACTATTAACGGCAAGCTCTACTGAAAACGTGGAAGAATCGAATTAAAATCAATAAGACTAAATTCTTTTATGATAAACAACTCAAGCTTGAGAATAAGATAATTTTTTATAAATAGAGATTTTTAATACATTTTAAATATTTGTTTCATCTTATTTGTTATGAGTGTATATTACAGTTAAATAGAATCTCAAATTATATCTAATTAAGACTTTATAATAAAACAATTATATTTATTCTCTGTTACTAATAAAACATCAATAAAGCAGCCACGTGGGGGTCCAGGGGGCGAAGCCCCTGGCTAGTGAAAAAGCGCCCGCCGAAGGCGGGCCTTGAAGCTAGTACTAAATAAATATAAGATAAGTTAGCTATGATCCTTACTATTGGGAGAGGCCCGCCGAAATATTGATATTGTGTCCTCTTTCATCTGGATCTTATTGTTATTTATAATATAGAAAATATGTTTTGGAAATAGGGCGATTCTTTTTATGCAAATGAGAAAACTGTAAAAAGTCGTTGAACCCCCTTTCTCACTATTGAGGTTATACCTACCGCTGAACATTTTTTCTATGCTTTTTCAATCAATAGTTGACCGATAAACAATGCAATGACACAGAGGATCAACTCAGGATTTAGATTTTTAGAATGATTGGTGCTTGAAAGGGTTTATCGTTTCGGAAATAGAAAGGGAACTGAGCTGGATGCCCCACCTAAACAAGGCTTAAGTTGGGGGGAGGAGTAAGTTCAGTTGGCACTTGCGAGATAAAAGTGCATTCAATGATCGGCGGCCATTGCTATGGGGAAAACAATTGAATTCAATCTGAAGGAATTAATTTTTTAATGAAGAAATCCAAGGAGAAAGTTTCCTTTTAACTTTAGAAAGTTTCAGTTCATAACGCGCGAGAGAAGTATCCAAGATAAATGATTTTTGTTCCGAAAAATAAAGGGTGGCTTGGCTCACGTCTTTTCAAGAAATACGAAAAAAAGAAAATAGAATGGTGGGCGTGGGGGAGGTGGGAAGGAGGGGAAGTGACCGATCTGAACAAGGAAGCATTTTTTTATTTAGAGAATTAAAAATATGTTTTCCGATGTGATATCCTTCCTTTCAACGGGCCAGCTGGGCATTCAATCCAGATACAAACAAAGAGATTTTTTGTTTATTTCAAGTAATAGCTGCAAAAAGTAAGAATTCCGAACGGGTAGTAATATGTTATAAGTAGAGACCGCATATTTATGCAGTAAAAACTGCCAAAATATGCAGCTAAAAATGGTGAAATATGCAAAAATATGCAGCAAAATATGGCAAAATATATTTTTTATACACTAAAAAATTAAAATTGAAGACAAAAAGACTATATATTTGAAGGAGTGCTATGAAAAAAATAAAATGATAAAGTAAACTATAGACACCAAGTGTCAAATATGTATTTTTATTGCAGAAAACATTGTACAAAATTCTCATTACATTTGTAAAATATTAATTAAAAAATCTTTAAACTCAAAGAAATATTAGGTGCACTTGAATAAAATCAACATAATAAATATAGTAATGTTACAAAAATGTGATTGAAAAAAAACTGGGGGAGGGGGAGTTTTATTTCACAGACACTATTCTTTTGATTTGATTTTTTTATATTAACATGCTTTCCTTATTGACGTACAAATCATAAACTAATAAAATAATGCAAATATTAGAGTTGCTATAATCTGATCCCTACAATAATTTACACATACGAACACTCAATTTCCAAAATGAGCTATATTTCCCGAAGGCCATTAAAAAAATAAATAAAGAAATAATTAAATAATTAACAAAGGATCTTAAAAATAATTAAAATTTGATTGTAATTGTGAATAATTTATGTTTACAACTATTTTTCTAAATTATCTTCATGTTATTATGTCTACGGTCACTTAAAATTGATTTAACACCACACTTCGTGTCTTTGAGGCCTATTTCAATTTACTTCTAATTTAAATTAGTGTCCTCCTGTTATATTTAATCTTTTTTTCATTCTTTTTCCGAAAAATTACTTTTAAAACCTCTGTATAGCATCCTTCAAATATGCAATTTTATGCAATATTACTCAAATATGCAAAAATGTGCAGTATAAAATTTAACTAACATTATCCTAGATGCATGATTAGGTTAGATAATTGATTTCCTGGGTCCTACGTGGCGGCAAACAAAATATGCAATTGCATAGGAATCCGGTCTCTAGTTATAAGTTATAAGAGATCACTACTTTTGAATTACATCATCGAACCTTTTTGTTCAATTACCTGCTATTCCTGTTACAAATTTATTATGGATGCGAATGATACAGTTTGAGATGTATTTTAACGAATGTAAATGTATAGAAAATTCCTATCAATGAGCCTGGATATTTTGATTCTTAAGAAAACTATTTTATGTATTTTCGCAGAATTGTATTTTATTCCTTACTAATTTTTTTATGACGGAAGTTTTATATTCTGAACAGGCGATCAAATTGATATTATTAGATGGAATCAAAAAAGGAACAAGTTTTTAATATTCAAAAAAACAAAAACATAAAACAAGTAGTGTAAGAGAAAGGAGTTAAGATAACAGCCTATTGTTTGACATCAGCCAAGCCAATACGGGTAACCTGCTTTCTTTTTGAAGGTATAAACAACAAAATCAGAAAACTAGAGCAACTACCATCGAATCATTGATGTATTAAATATTTATTCCCGAAATTTGAAGTTAGTCTGTCCCATTACCGTGAAATAAATTATTTAAAATTGTCCTTTTAATCAAATTTAGGGAACGCGGTGTTGGTTTATAGTGAAACATTATTAAAATTAAATTAGGTTGGAATTGGTGGTGTTTCACAAGGAGAATGTGCAAGCTCATGTGAAACACCACCAATTCCACCCTAATATAATTGTCCTTTTAACATGGAAGTAAATTGACCGAGCTTTTAAAAGGGCTATAACTTCTATACAAATTAAACCATTTTCAAAAAATTTATACAGATCAATAATTCAACTTTTATGAAACAAATGATACATTTTTCAATAGATTTGACAGTCTAGTATAAATTAAAAAAAAAAAAAAAAAAGTTATTTGCAGCCAACAGAATATAACAAAAGCACTAGTGTAGAATTCCAACTCTATTTCTTGAAATAGTTTTTGTGTTAAATAAATGTTTTTATAAAGAAAAACAATTTATCTCAATATTCTTTTTATTAATATTATCAAAACAAAAATTTTTATTCGAAGTTAACCTCATTATTAACGATTTTTTTATTAAAAAATTTATTAGGAGAAGCTGTCACTCTGCAGAAATACAAAATATTTTTTCGTAGCTCAACCAGATAGATAAGCTGTACCGAACCTCCTTAAACGACGTCGAATCTCGAGGATATTTAAGGTAGTTGTTCCGACAAATGGGTTTTCTTGAGATTTTTTTGAAATTTTGAGAGATTATTATTTAAATACTTCTGCATCGATTGGTGGCAAAACGAAATTTATGAACAATATAGTTCTGGAGATATTAAATTTCAAAAATATAATTTTTCAGACTCTTACACATTGCACTATACGGGATATCGGAAAATTTACATACATATTTAATTACAATTAAGAAACC
Organism: Forficula auricularia; assembly: GCA_024734495.1. NCBI lineage: Eukaryota > Metazoa > Arthropoda > Insecta > Dermaptera > Forficulidae > Forficula > Forficula auricularia. Next base: position 101,435,607 of record JALMQS010000099.1, read on the forward strand.
CTTCTTACCATTTTTATAAAAAACTAAACCAACATTAAACAATAACCAATACATATTTTAAGACAATTTTGATTCATAGTTACAACACAGTTTCTGAGATAATAAAGAATAAATAATGAAAAATGTATAAAAAAAATTTACACTAAAAACAATTTGGCAACAGCGCATTTATTTAACCAGAGAAAGATGTATGAAGAGCGCATGCGCTAGACTTTTTCAAAATTATATTTTTCATAAGGTGTAACGTAGGCGTTGATGACATTTGTTAAAAAATAACAAAACGATTTTTATAGAAATTTAAAATGTATTTTATCTGCCATTTTAATATAAAAATATTCAATCTCTTTCAATGGTGCCAGATTTGTCAAACGAGCATGGGATTGGCTAGAATCAGTATATAAACAGCAAAAAGTTTTGGGCTTATGAATTATGAATCCTTATTGTCTGTTCTATATACTTTAGCATTAACTTTTTCCTAGTATTGTCGCGAAACAACTACCTTAACTGCTGAGAAATTGCCTAATCACTAAAATTTGCAAACACTGTATGGAGTCTAGATAAAGTTTTTAATTTTTCTTCCAATTATACAATTTCTTCAATTTCTTCATTTTTTTTACAATAAATGTTAATAATTTTTTAATTAATTTTGTAATTTGATTTAGATTGCTTAAAAGCAGATGTATTTGTAAAGTGAAAGTCACCTGGGGAGCACAAATTAGGTCAGAAATATTTTATTATTATTATTATTACAATTCGATGGAAGGTTAATAAATTCAAATGAATATCGAAATCACAATTATTCTCATTAGGAAGCGGATAGGTAATTACTCCAGAAGAGATTGTCATCGTATTTAATGAAATCGTTTGGAGTGGAATTTCGCTTTGATCTCAAATATACTTCATTAACGATTATCACATATTAAAAATACAATTTTTTATTTTTAATTGGAATTTTATTACTTATTTCGACTAGAGAACATTGTAACAATGTTTGGGATTCTATTAAATCTCTCTCTTTTTATTTACTTTCACATTTATTTTGAAATACACTTTTTCAAATTTTCGCCTTTGCATTTAAGGTAGTTCTTTCGCGACAATCCACAGAAAAAGTTTTAGCCTCGTAACCACTCTATACATATGAACGGTGCTAAAATTTTAGGTTATATTTTTTAACATGACTGTACTTTTCACACTACTATATCCTTTTTATGAATGGATCGTTTCCAAGCCATTGATCTTATATCCCCTCTACTAAAAATAAACGCCCAAATATGTTGTTTATTTTTCATCTCTGGTATACGGTATAGGATAAGGTATAGGTACAACTTAGCTTAGACAATTCGGAACATATTTTTGAAACCCAAGCCTATATGTGTTCTACATTTTTCTATAAATTAAAAAAAAAATTATGATCTCATTATATCTTCTCAAAGATGCCTTTTTTATGTGTATTACACATCATTATAAATGAGAAGACCTTTTTTAACACGCTTTTAGTTTCACCTGTATGTTTGTTTGTTTGTTTGTTTGTTTGTATGTATGTATGTAACTGACTCGTTCGGGCTTGATTTTTCTGTTAAATTCCACAAGCATTTTTCTATAAAAATATTTGTACACCTACTCAATTTAAATGAAATTATATAAAAATAAAAAAATTTCCTTCTGTTAAATTCCGCAAACTTTTCAATATAAAAATAATTAAGACTAAAAAGTAAAAAAATAAATTATAATTTTAAAAAACTAAAAAACACGCTTTTGTCAGTAATTCTCTTAAATACAAAATAATGTAATAACCTAATAAACATAAAGTCAAAAAGAGTGGGGCGCAGAAGCATGCAGTTTTAATTAATTTCGACAAAGTGCCCCACGCTTTTTGACTTTATGTTTATTAGGTTATTACATTATTTTGTACTTTTTAGAGGATTACTGACAAAAGCGTGTTTTTTAGTTTTTTAAAATTATAATTTTTGAGAATGCTCTACAAATTTTCTTAAAGATATCTTTCAAAACTTGTCATTTGGCGGGAATTATTATCACGTCATATAGTCAGCCGATCACACCCAGCCGGGAATCCCTTGGCCCAGCTCGCAACTCTCGTTCAGTCATGACAGAGCACACATTAATAATTCTTGTCCTAGATAATCGTACAAGGTTATGTGTAAAGATAATATATATTTATACCTAGCATACAAATTTTCTTTACTATTGAATTTATAATAGTAAATAAGTATTTGTATTATTTGTTACATTGTAGATTTTAAAATATTTTTGAGAACTATAAAATTGATCCTATAATGTCAAAATATTATAAGATTAATCCAGAAAGCCTTATCATATGTATTTGAAAAAGGAATGATAAATTGAAAGAAGCTGAAGAATAAATAATTATCAGATAAATTTTTTAGATATTAATTCAAATATTTCTCTTATTATGTTTTTAATATTTTTCGAGGCGTGAACCGCGACCTAACATCGTGTACACCTACTTCCACTTCCACTTTCATTTCCAAGTAGAAGACAATAGATGAAGGGGCATTATCTAATGAATTTCAAAATAATTCCACATAATTCCAATTGCGGTTCACCCCTCGATATTTTTAATGGATTATTCACTATATTATATATTTTTAAGCTTACTAATTTATTAATATTATTATGTATTAAGACTTAACCGAAGATGATTTATTTTAAATGTTAGATTTTTATTTATTTATAATTTTATTCAACAATATTCCAGATTAATAAACCCGATTTTCTAAATTTTGTTATACGTCGTTAAATTGAAACAAAGAATAAATGGCAATGTAATTATTTAGACATTATTTTGTGAAATCCCGCCCCTACCTTCGTTATTCAGTCATTATTAAAACACATACAGCAAATGAAAAGAAAAAATCAAGTGAATTGAATATTATGGAGCGTTGTCTACCTCCTAGGCGTACATACTTATTTGTGTCATATTAGTGTAATAAAAGTAAAAATATATATATAAAGAAGGGATTTAGCATTCACATAGAAGTAAATAATGGAAATACGCTTATTTTCTCAAAATAAATTTTACTTATCAAATATCGAGTTTTACAAATCCGCTGCCAATGTTGATTTCATACTGCCGGAGTATTTTTTCCTATATTCTGAATAAATTTGCAAGATATATTGTTTCTCTTCTTCGCTTCTTGAAAGGATTTTATTATAGTCTTCCATGAGTTTCACTCCTCGTTCAGCGGTGTCGTTTACAACTTTAAATTTTTTTATAATTTCCAGTCCAATTTGAAAACTGTTATCATCTTTCCATTCAAGAGGATCTTTTTGTAAAAAATCCATTGGGATGGAAAATCTATCAAAAAATCCTCTTGTTTTTTGTAAAATGCAATTCTTTATGCCCTTGGTTAAAAAATTTTCCATATCATTCGGAAAAATTTCGATTTTTTCACACTGTTCTCGCAGGTATCGATTTTATTCAGTACTTTCACCATCCGTTTCTTGCTGTCAAAATTTTTTAAACAATATATCGCCTTCGCTATCCATCGAGTGTGGTGAAAATCACCTGGACCGAGAAAAGAAATACCTCTGGGAGGTGTTCCGCATTAGGAAATGATGACGAGCTCCAGGAATTAGCGGTAATCTTCGTGTGGCTGCTTGACTTTTTGTAAAGTTTGCATTGCAAACTCAAGTACTTCATTTATATCCTGAATTGATTGTCGACATACTCATCTTTAATCCCTGTTATAAATTTTTGTTTGCTTATTTTTGGTCACGATTCTTGAAATTTTTTGAAAATAGAAATAGTTGGACCTGAAGATTGCGATATTTTCTCATCAAATGCACCCCTCAAAATTATTTCATAAATATGGTGTCAACAGGGTAGATACAGAAGATCTCGTTGCAATATTTGTTCAAGATAGACACACGAGCCTCGAAAACGTCACATATTTGAAGTTCTTGTATCACAACAGCTTGTACTTTATCGGAAAGTCCCCAATCTTGCAACAGTTTGTGCACCGCAAAGGCTTGGTTCGTTCCACTACCAGATTCGATTTTCGGAAATTCAAGCATTTTTTCTTTTCCATCGTAAGTTATTAAAACCGGTAACCTGTCAACTTTTATCTTTCCGATTAAATCTGGTAAAAGCTTTCCGTCCCAATGAACAACCAGTACACCGAGATCGCGGACCTTAAGCGCTGCGAAAAAATTTCTGGCCAGTTCTTTTCGAAAAAGTGTTCGAAAACGTCTAATTAACGTTCGATTTATTATAAAATCTTTTAAATCATGCCCAAGAGCTTCAGCAGTTGCTACTATAATTCGAACTGCATCACGGTCACTCCCTTTGTAATTGTCGAGGGTCGCTACAAGTTTTGAAGTAATCCGTTCTTTTTGGGTTACTTGGGCCAGGTTCATTCTCGAATACAATACTACATTCTTAATCCGGGTTCTGTCTCTCTTCTTCAGGGGATGTTGATTACGACTACAGTTCTAGAGTTTCTTCTAAAATTAAACATTATACAAACTTTTTTAAAATTTATAAAAACAGTTAAAAATAAATTATTTTCTATTCATTAGACTTTCGCTGACCATTCAGAGAGAGTTTAGAGTTCACAGAAAAGAGAGAAAAAAGACGTGTTTTGAGAAGAAAACATTAATATATTATTAATATAAATTGATTAATAATATTAGTATATTTAAATATATAATTAATGATATTATAGCGTAGAATCGCTACATTTTCATATTTTCTCGATGTACGCCTAGGAGGTAGGCAACGCGCCATAATATTCGATTCACTTGATTTTTTCTTTTCATTTGCTGTATGGGTTTTAATAATGACTGATTAACAAAGGTAGGGGCGGGATTTCACAAAATAATGTTTATTAATTAAATTGCCATCGATGTTTTTATTCTTTGTTTCAATTTAACGACGTATAACAAAATATAGTAGCCGAATAAAGCGAAACTCCTAAAATTTACAGGTTTGTCCGATCGATCTCAAATTTTCTACACATTATTTTCTTACCCAACCTCACAATTTGAAGGGGCCTCCAGGGAAAAATTTCATGGTCGAAAAATAAGGTCCACCCTAATGTCCATCGATTAAATTATTAAAGTTCTTATAGGGAAATAAGGACTATATTTTTTATGCAGATAATTTATAATAATTAGTAGAGACAATGGTGTTTGTGCAAGGTGAAACATCTTTATTAAAGATAAGAGTAAATAAATATTATATGTAATATTCATTTACTATGAGTTAAGGATTCTTGGTCACTTGTTTCACATTAAAATTAAAAAAATTAAAAGATGTAAGATTTTTTTCAATATATGTATATATATATTTCGGGCTATCAACCCTTCTTCAGGAAGTACAGAAAATAACTAATTTAACTCATTGAATGCTAGGGTATATATATATATATATATATATATACTAGTGTGTTTATTGAACAGAGGAAAAAATTGTTTTCATTATTTAAATTATTTTAAAGGATAATTTATCTTAGGCTATTGTTAAGTGAAAATTTGGGTTGGATATGGTTTATTGACATAGCTATGGATAAATAAGGGAAAATTACTCGTAGTAAATGAATATTAAATATAATATTCATTTACTCTTATCTTTAGATAATTTATATTTTATTGCCGACGTTTCGTCAACTTTGTTGACTTCTTCAGGATATTTTTAAGTTTTAAAAAATTTTCAATCTGATTGATTCTGACTTGCCTTGATATGTTTACTAAGAAAGAATAATTATCAAAATGACAAATATGCAGGGAAGTTAAATATTTGAGCTCCTGAAGAAGTCAACAAAGTTGACGAAACGTTGAAAATGAGTATATTTTTTATTCTCTTGAATAAATTTCATCTCAAACTTCTATCTAATCATTTTTAAAACAGGTTTGATCATGGGATCTTGACAATTTTTTTAGCTAGGATTTATAGAATTTATTTTTCCAAATTTTCAAAAATAAAAAAAAAAATATTTTTCAAGATCTCAGGATCAAACCTGTCTTAAAAATAGTTAACTATAGATAGAAGTTTGAGATACAATTTTTTCAAAAGAATAAAAAAAATAAGCTGACGTGCTCTGGATGTGGCCATCCACTTGGCTTTACCATACAACCTGGCCCCTCACTTATATTTAATAAAATTATTTATAATCATGTAGGGGAAGGGGGTTTGTTTTTGCATTTTTAGACTCCTGGGGGCATACTGATTATGTATACAAAATTTGGTTGAGTTTGGTACAAGGTCCTAGATTTTCATTTTTTGAACCCCCCCTCCTACCCATTTTGGGCGGTTATTTTTTGAATTTTTATTCTTCTGGGGTTCCACTGATTATGTATACAAAATTTTGTTGTGTTTGCTCAAATGGCCTAGATTTTTAATTTTCAACCCCCCTTAATTTTGGGTCTATATGCACCAAAATCTAATCAACTCTTAATCTCAATGGACCAAAACTACTTGTTAAATTTGGTTTCGATATTCACACTAGTTTTTGAGCTAGCTCGTCCACAAAAATTTGGTAACGCACAGACTAACAGACAGTTAGATGAAAGTGCCTGTCATCTGATTGGCCACCCCAGTCCCTCCATTTACCATCTACCCTTTGTCACTTGTAAAAAGCATTTACTTTGCGACATACAGCCGGCCCTAAGATGTCTAAAAGTTAGACTTGTGTTATCTGGGATGTTGAGGGCATCAGTCGATTGTGGATTATTGGGATAGACCTGCGACTTTAGAAAATCCCACGAGAAAAAGTCTAGCGGGGTCAAATCGCATGATCTTGATGGCCAATTCACGTCACCTCCGCGAGAGATAACCATATCCTCAAAGCGTTCATGCAAAATGTCCATAGTGGCGTTCGCTGTCTGACACCTGCTGGAACCACATGTCGCCCACGTCCATATCGTTCAATTTAGGCCAAAAGAAATTGGTTATCATTGATCTGTAGCGCTCGCCGTTGACGGTGACGACCTCACCAACGTCGTTTTCGAAGCCCGAAATCCGCACCAAACAGTAATTTTTTGTCAATGCATTGCCACCTGGTGAACCTCTGTGGGTTGGCGTCGTTCCATTTACGGCAATTGTGTTTGTTAAAAAAATTTTTTGACAATTTCAAAGTTAAATAATTTAATTTAATATTATATTTCAAAGTCTTGTGCTAAAATTATTAAACTTGGAAATTCTCAAAACTTTATTTTTGACATTTTACGAAAATGTCATTTTTTTTTCTTAATTTATTGTCAAAATATTGATTAAAATTTACCAAATATTTTTTTCATTTTCATTTGTTAATTTTTACTTTTAATTATTTTTCTTGTCCTGGGGGGTGGGGGGTCAATCCACAAAGCAAAATATTTATTAGGAATTTTTTTAGGTAGGTACTTCAAGAAATTAAAAAAGAACATAATTCTTGATTAAACATATGAAATATATTTAATTACGGTTAGTTTTTCATAAGAAACGGTTTGTCATTGCTGTTACTCATCCCTTGAGCCCTTCCCTTGGGAGGGGGTTCTGACCCCCCATGGCTACGCCCCTGCTTAGCCCCCCCCCCTGAGGTTCCGCCAGTGGTTTCCACGTCTCTATTAAATGAGGAAGAAAAAATGTTAAAACTATGAAGGGTTTTTTTCTGATCTAAATATTTTTAAATCTTTGGAGGGCCCCATAAGAAAGTATGGCGGGCCACGGCTTGTTCATCCCTGCCCTATTGTTGAAAACCACGTTCCCAATGACATCTATTAATAGAGTTGAAGATATTAACAATAAAGCAGGCTCCTATAAGGAATACACTGAGGCCAATTTTCTTCTGTGATTTAAATCTATTTTAATATTTAACATTTTATATATATATAGGTATATATATATATATATATATATATATATATATATATAATTATATAATGACTTTAAAAATAAAATTTTAGCATGAACGAAGAAAATACTCTGGGAGTCAATTCAGAACAAAACATCGAATCTACAGAATTTGCAGGTCAAATTCTTAGCTCATCTAGCCCGAGTTATCACATAATTTTGCTTTGATTACAGCTGATAAAACGAGCCAAATTTAATCTTCTAGACCTTTTAAACTCCAAAAATTCATAAGTAACTTAATTTTTTTTATAATTGAAGATTATTAATAATAATAACGAAGTAATATAAAGTTGGTAGTCTCTGGCAGTCCGTCCGACTGGCTGCACGTTTCTCTCTTCACGATAGCATTCAATATAAGTATTGACAATTACCGGGACCCAAATCCTGTGTGTTGTCGGAGAATAATTTGGCCGGTTTCTTCAGCTCTTGGTAATCCCTCAGGAGCCAGTGTCGGATTGGTAACCATGGCCCCCAGAAACAAACGCAGACGCCGTCCACCCCCGTCTATGATCTATTCCAAGATCACTTCCGGCACAAGTCCAGTGGCCATCGATAACAAGATCGAGCAAGCTATGGATCTCGTCAAGAGTCATCTTATGTATGCAGTACGTGAGGAGGTGGAAGTACTCAAAGAGAAGATAGCTGAATTAATGGATCGAATTGGACAACTCGAAGCTGAGAATACTCTTTTGAAGGCTCACGCGAGCCAAGAGACTCTCGCTCAATTGGGAGGGACCAAAGCATCACAACAGCAACAACAACAGCAACAACAACAACAACAGCAACAGCCACCTTCGGCGAATGCTCAGCTTCCTGCATTGGCACAGCAAAACGCTACAGCACCCACGAGTGGCAGATCTTCTTTCTTAAGCAACGACATTTTACAAAATTTACCACACTTAATGAACACTAACTAATCTATCATTTTTACAAATGGCTCTAGTCTCTTTCAATTTCAAATCAATTCACTGAAACAAATGGAACTGACTTGTTGAAATAAATTTAACATGCCTAGTCGCAGGGCCGGTGCTAGGAGTTTCACCGCCCCGGGCAAAAAAGTAAAATGCCGCCCCTTTATAACTGCTTAAGTGCTATTATCCACTATCGACTGGTCACCTGTGACTGTGACTTTCTATAGTTTAAATAGGTGTTTACGCGCTTGGTTGCCGGTCGCGTCCTGCGTAAACACCTATTTAAACTATAGAAAGTCACAGTCGCCGGCGACCAGTCGACAGTGCCTAATAGGCCTAAGAGTCACTGGGTACACGTAGCCATTTATCTGCACCGATTTATTATATACTACTTTATTTCTTCCTCTGGATTTGTCACTTTATAATGAAAACGATTGTAAGAATGAAGCAGAAGAGTCCCTGACATCTTTCGGGTACTATAACAAGGCTGTGTTGAATGCAGCGTCATAGCCAGAAAAGTTTCAAGGGGGGGGGGGTCAGTCCACAAAGCAAAATATTTAGAGTGAATTTTTTTTTATTAAAACAAATAGGCACTTCAAGAAATTAAAAAAGAACATAATTATTGATTAAACATATGAAATATATTTAATTACGGTTAGTTTGCCATAATAAACGGTTTGTCGTTGCCGTTACTCATCTCATGAGCCCTGCCCTTGGGGGTGGGGGGGGGGGGTTCTGTATTCAAAATATATACATATATATATATATATATATATACTTATATCTATATATAATAATATACTCATGTTTCTTATTAGTACAACGCCCAAATTTTAATTTTAATAATTTGAAAGAAATATTATTAAATAAAAAATAAATAAAAAATAAATAAATAAAATAAAAAAATGCATTTAATATGTTATTATTATTATATATAGTATAACATCATATAATAAAATACATGGTACTATTGAAAAAAAAATTGTAATATAAAGTTGTGGGATATAAATATACTATAAAAAAAATTTATAAACAAATTTTGTTTTAATTTAATGTATTATGCAATTGGATGTTGATGAAAGCAGTCCACGGTGGTTGTAAAAAAATAAGACTATAGAGGTTTTATTATTTTACATTTATTTGTTTTAACAAATAAATGTAAAATAATAAAACCTCTATAGTCTTATTTTTTTACAACCACCGTGGACTGTTTCATCAACATCCAATTGCATATTTATACCAGTCCGTCTCCTAAAGAAAATCTCTATCAATTAATGTATTATTTTTATTTTTTAGGTATTAAACATTCCTTATTAAATCATATTACTCGAGATATGGCAAAACTTTTTGAACTAAATAGTTACCCAGAGGAGAATTTTAAATTTTAAATTATGTTGGTTCTCTGCAAAATAAAAACCCACTTATCATTTGTCTTCTTATCTGTTTTGTTTGGGATGAGCAAAACAAGCTGTACTCGGTATTTTTACAAATATCTCATCTATTTGAGAAGAATTCTTGTACCTATGATTTATTGGCACACAAAAGAGGAGATTTTAAGAAACATGCCAAAACATTTTCAAAAATTTATATCAACAATAATTGTTTTGGATGCAACAGAAATACTCGTTCAAAGATTAAAATGCCTTCATTGAAGAAATGTAACATATTCTCATTATGAATCTAGACAAACCATAAAGTTTTTGATCGGTATAACAACAGCTGGTCACATTTCTTTGTAAGCAGGCCCTATGAAGGCCCCGCTAGCGATAAAGCCATTTTTATAAATGAGAATTTGATAAAAAAAATTAGATCCCAATGATGCTATAATGGTCGATAAAGGCATTATTGATTGATGAAGAATGCATAAACCATCGGGTAAAATTGATTCGCACCTCCCCCCCATTTTTGGAAAATAATAATTAACATATATTTTATTTTGGAAATATTTGATCAAATAGTGAATTCATTTACCTAGAAGTAGATTTAATATTTCGTTGTCGTTTGTTTTCGGGATAATTTTTGAAGAAACTTCATTTTTAAAACATGGATTTTCAGAAAGATGCCTAGGAGCATAGTTTTTTTACAGCTATTTTTTCTTTGCCCCATTGTTGTTGAATATCGGTACAACTTATAAGATTTATTTATAAGAGAACGTATAATTAAGGTAAGCAATAGATTGATTTATCAAATATTATGTGTGTGTGTGTCTCTTAAAATTTGGAATTTCACACGATGATTTCAACTTCTTTATTAATTTTCTGAAAATTCCTATGTAAGTTAATTTTTCTTAATCTCTTTATAAAATTAAAAGTGTAATAATATGTACTTGATAACTTCGAAAATATTTGAAATATCAAACTAATTCTTATTTTTCGTTGATAAGAAGAGAAAGCGAATTTGTGGAATTTTTATCTGGGGGCACGGCAGTGCCCCAGCCAAGTTCGATTCGAGCGCGGATGTCTGCACTGCCAGACTACCCTTTACAGGAAACAACTCAGGCCATTTTGACGCCTCTGTAACTTCGTAATGGAAACCTCTACATGGCTGAAATTTTTTTCCAGAATACTGGTCCATAAGCTCAACTAAATTAAAATATTTCATATTTCTACTGTTTATACCATCCAAGTTACAAGAAACCAAAGATAGGCTTTTTCGTCACTCACTGACTCACTCATCAAAATTCTAGAGTACTTCCGCTAACCCTAGAATGCTGAAATTTGGCAGGCAGGTAGAGTTTGGGGTACAATTAATGAGAAAAATTCAAAAATCGAAACTTTCCCTTCTTCAGGACCTAAAATGAAGGGGTGAAAGTTATAGACTTAATTAACATATACTAAAAATTCAATGAACCTAGAATGCTGAAATTTGGCATACTGGTATAGCTTGACAAATTAATAAAGGAGGAAATTGAAAAATCAAAACTTTTCCTTCTTCAAGGCCCGAAATGAAGGGGTGAAAGTTATAGGCTTAATTAACATAAACTAAAAATTCAATGAACCTAGAATGCTGAAATTTGGCATACTGGTAAAGCTTGACACATTAATAAAGGACGAAATTGAAAAATCGAAACTTTTCCTTCTTCAGGGCCCGAAATGAAGGGGTTAAATTTATAGGATAAATCCAACTTACAAAAAGAAGTGAAATCTCAACAAAAACACTTGTGTAAAAAAGGCCAAGTTCGATTAATAAAATCCGTTTGCCGAAAAAGTAGTGAGATCTAATGTGCTGCCAAGTTCAACATCACCAATTTATTAAATGAGTCGAGTATATATTAGTAACTTCAATTAAAACGCATGTTTTTCATTTCACATGTCCATCTATATTTTTTATTGATTTCACATTTTTAGTTGAAATTATTTTCCTAAAACTTGGCTTTTACACATTATTATGTATGTCACGAATTACTAGTTACCATATCATGGGATCTTAATAAGAGGGGAGTGGTGGAGGCCCTATCAAACAATAATAATAATAATTTAATGCGTAAAAGCCAAGTTTTAGGAAAATAATTTCAACTAAAAATGTGAAATCAATAATAAATATAGAGGGACATGTGAAATGAAAAACATGCGTTTTAATTGAAGTTACTAATATATTCTCGACTCATTTAATAAATTGATGATGTTGAACTTGGCAGCACATTAGATCTCACTACTTTTTTTGGCAAACGGATTTTATTAATCGAACTTGGCCTTTTTTTACACAAGTGTTTTTGTTGAGATATAATTTTAACTTAAGCCATTTCTAAACGCCGACTGATAGAAAAATCATTTGTGGACAATGGACACTTTAAACGGGAACTCTCACAACTTTATTTTAAACCGAAATAAATAAAAAATTTTAATTCTTTAAAGCGATCTTTACAGGTGTGCCTTACAATCTATGATTAAAAAATATTTTTGACCTCAGATTATTATTTCGTCTGAATAAAATGTTAAAACTTTTTTGATTTCTGGGAAAATGACTACATATAACTTCTAAATTTCAAGTTTGTATCTTATGAAGTTTACGAGCTAAAGTGTTCTGATAAATGGATAGACAAACAGACATTTATTTATTTATTTATTTAATTATCGGGCAGTCACACCCTTTTTTACAAAATCATTAAATGTATATGTATATATATCAACAGTAGAAGAGAAGAAAAAATAAAAATAATGTAAAAATGACAAAGACAACAATGCATTGGGGAAAGTTAAATAATAACATAATCATAATTAGAAAACAAAGTTCAATAATAAATGACTAGGCAAAAACATAAATTATTTAGAACACACTTCAACAAAATTATTTAAATGAACAAGGGATGACTTATAAGACAAAACCTAAAATAAGTATAAAATATAAAGCAGAATATATTAATTATTTACAATTTATAAATAAAAAAATCTGATAATATTATTAAGTTTAACACAAATCAGTCTTTATCCATTAAAGTTAAGTTGAATGCATTATATACTCTTCTGCCAGATCTGTTTGATAAATTATATTATAATTACAAATATATAACATTCCGAATACACAACAATTAAAACATATGTATATACATATACATATACATATATAAAAATATAGTTTAAAGAAAAATTATAAATTTACAACTTATAAGAATAGTACATAAGTGCTATATAGAATGTATACATAAAAGCTGCTGTTGCAGTCAATATATAGCACTAAAATAGTCCATAATTAGAATCATTTAAATCATCCATGGCAAAAACACAATTAACAGCAATTAATTAAGATTTGTTTTATAACCAAAGTACCCACACTATAGTATACTAAGGAGCTTGGCTCTAAAAGTTCTCAGACCATCACCGAAAAGTCAACCTAGCAACTAACTTTGGTTCCCAGTCGATGAAGTCTGTTAATAGGTGAATTATACATATAATTTGTAAAAGAGGTTGGGGTGTAAAATAATGGACAGAAGCGGGTTGATTTGCTTGGGAGATGAAAATTGATCAATTCCAATAGTTCGTTACAATTAAACATATTGTTTATAATCTTATAAAGAAATATTATATCAAATTTTGATCGTCTTATTTCCAGAGAAGCTAAGTTTAATTGAATGGAAAGATAATTTATTGGAGAGTCACGATATGAATAACCCAATCTACAGCCTGACAGTCTTAGAAACTTATTTTGAACTTTTTCAATTTGTCCTATGTAACTTTTGTAGTAAGGTGATCAGATGACTGTAGGATATTCTAATATTGGGTGGGCTAGGGAGGTATAAAGTAAGGTAGTGGTTGTTAAATTAAAATCCTTAGAATGTCTTAATATAAAAAATAGTAATCTATTGGCTCTGTTAGCAATGCGATCAATATTATACCGAAAGGTCAATGATTGGTCGAAATAAAAGCCCAGATCCCTGATAATAGTTAATCGCATCACCATCTATCGAGTATGCAATAGGTATATCATTTCTGATTCTTTTGAAAGAAATAACGTTACATTTGCCAATGTTCAAAATTATAGACATTCAAATATTGTAGCGACACTAATAGGATCTGAATCCCCAATGAATTTCTAAACGAAACACTAAAAATAAATAATAAAACCAAGTTTGTAAAAATGTAAATTCAAATTTGTTAAATAGGTATAATATCCTTCTTAAGAATCTTTCATTTCTAAAAATGCTCACTCAGGGCTATTACTTTTACTCACATTGCGAATCAAATATACCAAAGCAAAGAATCGCATTCATTTTCGGGAGGTTCATTTCTCGAAGTCTTCTATTTTTTGTTTAGAAAATTCCTGGCAAGTGCTCTACTCACTTCCTCCCTTGACGCCCATGACTGTAGTAATCTAGATTTTTCGAAAATATGACGTTGTGTGACGTATAACATAACGTTTCCCAGCCCTTAAGTATAAATTAAATTTTAATAATAGTTCACCAAAAGGGAAAAGTGAAAGTTATCTACAAAGTATAAAGCAGTTTTTTTTCATTATATCGCTTTTGGATAATTATTAAATTCAAAACCAATGACCAATGAATAGGTTCAACATTTAAATTAACAATTCGATCTGCTTTGAAATTGACCAACGTTTGTCTCCTTAAATTTCCTCGATGTTTAGTAGTTAATTAAATAATAATTAAAGTGAATTTTGTTGCGTCATCCTCGAAGGTCTATTCGACCCTCGGAGCAGCAGCATCCCCTTGCCTTGACTCAGGTGCTCTTCATTCAGGAGCATGAATCACCCTCGATCCTATTATTAGTAGCCGCCATCTTGCATACGTTTTTGCACATGGGCTTTTGCCTCATATAATGAATTCATTTAAATTCAAAACTAGCTTAGTGTCCCACTCCTGTCGTCGAAATGAATGGAGAATTGGAACGGTATTCATCTTAGGCCCAGAGATAGAGAGATAGGCCAAACAAAGAGGGGCAACCTGGGACCTGGAGGGATTAAGGAGGAAAGAGGAAAACACCCCGGGGGCTCTATCATTAATTGGTCACCAAAGAAAAAATACCTCTCATTATATCCAGTGAGTTTCCATCTTTAGATTCTTTTCTATTTGGAATTATTAGAAATCCAATTGAAATACTAAACCGATTCCAAGTACATCAACGGATTTCCAGTAAAAAAATGAATAAGAACTCATCTTCAGAATGATCTCTTTCTAATTTGGACGTAAAAAATGTTATCCTTATTGAAATTTAAACATAAAATTGATTTTTCGAGATTTCTAAGCAATTATATTTGTTTTTTACTTTTTCTTATATGTCAGGGGTACCCACCCCCTAGCTTCATGAAAAGCAACTCCCTCGGGTCCTACCGAGTATGGTTATAAAGGCAAGGTATTGCCTATATCCCTATAACAACGAATAGCCTGATATAATAATAAGATACGTTGCAAATAGTGATATAATAATAATTCAAATGTTTTGTAATTATTATCACGATATTTTGACTCCAATTTCACTTCACTTCTTCTTCAGATGTTTATTCTTTGAAATCTTCAATTTCTTACATTGAACTTCTGAAATTAAAAAATTCAAATAGTTTAATTAGAGACTTGATAATTATTAAATGGACCGTTTATTTTGAAAGTGGTGTAAGTCCAAAAAAAATATGAGCTAATGTCAGTTTTAGTTAGACATAGATGTTTTCTTTTCATATTTATAATATCCCAGTCAATGGAGTACATGCAATATCTTCACGAATTCGTCAAAATAAAAATATCGAAATATATATAAATATATGTATCTATTTATAAAAATATAAATACAAATATCTCGAAATAACAAAAATTAACTTATGCTACACCATTTTTAAAATAAACGGTCCAAAAATTATTAAGGTAATAGTTTTATAAAGAAAAGAAAATTTTGAATGAGGTTTCATGGAAATTAAATGAAAAATTGCAAATATTAAGATATCCACTTTAAACATATAAAAGTAGAGGCAAATATAACAATGGTTAAAAATGGTTCGATTCGATCCAGAAGAATATGGATTTTCTTTGAAAAGATTAAAAGAATTAGATCGAATGCAAATTTTCCAGTAAAATTAAAATGTTTCAATAATATTATATAATGGAGTGTATTCCAGCTTGGGGAATACACCTACCTTTAACAAAAAGTAATTTTAATTTTTGATGCGAAAAGAAACCCTAGTAGCACAATGTTTAAAACTATATAGTAACTATGTAGTGCCTATATAGTTACTATATAGTTTGAAACACTGTGATACTAGGGAAATTAATATTTCTTGAAAAGTTAAATGAGGTTTTGGTTTTTAGAGCCTTCGAATAAACCTTTAATATTGATTGTAATATGTTATAATAATAAAGATAATCTAAAAAAATATTTATAACGAGCTGTTACGGGAGGTGTGCCATGTATTCACCATGTTGAGAAACATTCACTTATATATAATATTGTAGAAACTTTTATCTGTAACTAACGTCATTTTGTCATGAATTCAAATTTATAAACACAAAATTATAGTATGGTAAATGATAAATATTTAGATAACATCATATATCGAGTCTTTCTCAACATGGGCAATATTTTAAACAAGAGACAATTTTAAAATGTTGAATATTTGAATACTTTAAAATTACTGTTATCCTTCCTGATTAATTAAATTAAATGAGGCTTTAATTAATGCATTCGAATAAGCCTTTAATACTGAATTTACTGATTGATATAATAATAAAGATACAACTCACCATACAATTCGAATAATATTCTTTATCCTAAAGCCAAGAGTCTATAGGTATATTAATTTCGATTATGATCCAGAGTTTCACAAAGAGGAGTAATTTGAATATTTTGGATGTCAATTACGAAATTACTGTTGCCCTTATTGTTTAGATGAAGAGCCTACGAATAAATAAACATATAGTCTCGTTATAGATAGAACTTGCACAATTCAATTAATATTCTTCAAACACAATAAAGTAATTAATAAGTCAATTTATTAAAATAATTTATGGGGAAAATCAATGTAAGTATAATTTTCAAAATAATTGACAATAATGATCATCAGACGAAACGTTTAGTTCATCTAAGAGCTATGAAGATTTTGAGGAACTATCAGGCTCCCAGTCTTGAATTACAACTTGATTGCTTATTTCTGAGCTTTTGCTCTTTTATTTTTTTATTATTTTTTTTATTTATTTAATATCAACGGGAACAAAGCCCATTTAGACAGCACATAAGTAGGGTGTTAGTAGGGTTAGTGAGGGAGCCGAGTTTTCAGCCGGTAGAAATTTTTATTTGCCAGCTAGGATCGAACCCCGGACCTCCACTTCAACATCGTCATAATCGATCGATGCCGAAGCGAAGCCAGTGCGTTAGCTGACTGAGCTACCCGACTCCCCTGCTCTTTTATTTATATTTAAAATAATTGTAAAGAACTGTCTTTTTTGTTTTAGAGCTCTGAATATGATCTAATGAAGGATCGAAATAAGGTGATCCTCCACCCAAAACCTGATACTTCCACAACATCATCATAATTTCATAACAAATGCAATTTTCTATTATTATCAGAATATTTTTGACTCTTACCTCCCTTTACTCGGCTTCAAATGTTGAGAATATATTATTTCAAGCTATCGAACTCTTGATATTGATGTGTATGCTGTATGGCATGAGAGTCCTCTTTCTTCTAAAAAAAAGTTCAAATAGTTTTAATTAGAAACATAATCTAATATACTTTTAAAATTTTAGCGAGTATGAAAGATGGTAAAATTAACAAATAAACCCCGTGACGTCACATGGGAACAGTGTCGCTATGTTCGAAAATTTGAATATGTGAAAATCGATTAGGATATATTCAGTTCGGCTCGGTTCTGCGGTCAGAAGACCTCGACTTCGGGGTGTTTTTTTAAACAGTTAGGTTGGCGAGCTAAATACATTCTAACTGAACCTAATAGAACTGATTTCCGGCAGGATTATTTTCAGGGGGTGCATCTGCATCTACATACTATAGACTATACTATTAACTAATAAAATATAATTTATAATATTTATAATTCATTGACAAGGTGATGATGAAATTTGGACAGCAACCTCAGCGCCTTAAGTTTTTATTCAAATAGTGTCTTAATAAAAAAATTATTTCTTAATCTTTTTCTGTGTATTTTCTTTCATGACAGAGGGGTACAAATGCACCCTCTACCGGAGTCCATGATCTGGTGTTATACAAAGATATAAATACAAAAATCACTGGCTAAAATCGTGTTTGTTGATTTAAATGAAAGAGTATTTTTGTAAAAATTCATAATGAAACGTTTAGATCGATTGAAAACTCTTGAATAAAAATAAAAGATTAATATTTTGATTATAATACAGGGTTTCATAAAGTAGAGTCTAAATTCCAAAAAAGAGCAAGTGAAATATTTTGGGAGTCATTTACGAAATTAACGTTATCCTTCCTGAATAGTTAAGAGGGGCTTTTAGTGTCTTTCTATAAATAAACATATATTATTGTTTTGAGAATAATAATAAAGATCAAACTTACAACAGAAGTCAATTTTAATTCATTCAATCAGTCATCGAAGTCTTGATATTGAAGTGCATGGCCAAATGTTCTCCAATTATTATCACGATATTTTGACTCAAATTTCACTTCACTTCTTTTTTCAGATGTTTATTCCTTGAAGCCTTCAATTTCTCGACATTGAACTGGCGGCCTTCTGAAATTAAAAAAATCAAATAGTTTAATTAGAGACTTAATAATTATTAAATCGACCGTTTATTTTGAAAGTGGAGCTACTCTCGGAATTCGGTTCAACTCGCTTATATTATGTTGGTTGTTAAAGACAGAATCAGAAAAATTATTGGAATTTTTTCATAAATTTAAATTTAGCTGTCAATTAGAACAATCACTTAAATTCGGCTAATTTGGAAATCTCTCACTTCGACATTTTAAATCAAAGTAAATTTAAAAAATTAAACCTGATTCTACATGAACAGATCTTACAAGGATACTCTATGATAATATAATATTTTTTATTTTCTACTTCCATAAAATTCGATCCTCCTCAAAACATTCATTTAATTAATATTTCAAAACAATTTTAGATTTTGGTTTTTATCATGTTGAGTTTACAAGCTATAATGCTCTGACAGGCGGACATTGTAATTAGACTAACAATGTCCCGTTTTACTTTTTAAACGGAACTATAAAAATGTAAAATAATGCAATTCCAATAACGGTTGCAAAAGAGTTTGCTTTTTGTTATGTTTTCATATCAGTTGCTCTATGCGACAGAAATGTGTCCTTGAAATCTAATTACGTTCATCGATAATACTAATATTTCTATATAAAATATACTTTTATTGAAATTGTTTCTAATTAATCTGTAATTTTTAATTCTCCAAATAAATTATATTCCAATATACATATAGATGATGCCATTAATAGACAGATGTTGGAACGACATAATCCCGATTTAATGATAGCACCACCTGTTCGGATTCAAAGCTTTAAAAATTGAAATTTTGGAATAAAGAGGGAGAGGAGCAATAGCCCAAGGGGAAATGGGGGGGGGGTTGATTTCTGATATGGCGATAGTGAAATGAAATTGAGGATGGCTGAGCAAAAGCGAGAGTCACGGTGCGCCCTTCAGCCCTTCATGAACCAGCCAACTCCAGTTCACCTTAACAAAAAACTTGTCAACAAAATGAGGCCCTTTGTTCCTGGCTGATAGCAAACCATCGTCGCTATTATCATTATTATCTCTACTCCTCTCTCAAGTGAAATTTATGATCATATAATATCAACTATTGTTCCATTTCTTAAAAGGAGGTTAAATATCAGTGGAACATGTCAGTTCAAACGATTAATTAACCTTTGCAGGAAGAGGGGTGGTTTTAGGGCGGGGGTGCAAAAAGCAAGTGATCTCAGGGAATCATTAACGGGCTATCTCATTTACTATTCTTAGGGCTGATACATTCAGTCTCAATTTAATCATCGGTTTAATTTACAAGACCGTTATAGTATCCAGGTTTTATTTCTAATGCCAAACAAATAGTATCGTTGAATTACTAGGAATGGAAATATTGTAATGGTGAAAAAAATCAAGAGATTCCTTATTCTATTGATGTCAATGGCAAATTCTAACACTTAAACAAGCAAAATAATAGAGACAAAGATTTGGTAACAAGTTTTCTGCGTTGACCATTTTAAACGAGAAAGTCTCTTAGCTATTTTTAAAAGGATGAAAATGATTTTCCAATAAAAAATAAACTGATGTGGCCATCCACATAACTTTACCATACATCTGATCCCTATATCGTATTTAATAAAATAATTTATAATCATTTACTAAAGAACACCCAATTTTGGGATCATTAGCAGTGAATAATATTTTCTTTTAAATATATAAGGGCGTAAGGGCGCATATGCTAAATTTCGTACAAATCGATCAAGGGTCTAGGACTTATATTGATAGTTCTATTTTTTGAACATCACCCCCCCCACACACACACACCATGTTGGTCCCTGAAAAAATATTTACTTCCTTTTTTTTTATTATAGGACCATTTTATAGTAAATTCCTTTTTCTTTGTTTTTTTTTGTTGGAAAATTTTATAATCTAAATTTTTTAAGAACCCCCCCCCCCCCCCCCTTAATGTTTAGTTAAATTTCAATCAAAATCTAATCAACTCTTAATTTCAAATACAATAAAACTAGGTGTGAAATTTCGTTTTAATATTCACACTACTTGTTGAGCTAGGACTTTCACGAAATTTGGTAAAGCACAGACTAATTTACCATACTAATAACAGACATTTTGGCAAAACAATTAGTAGCTCGTAAAATATAATTTGTTCCATGTTCCCTCTATAATGTTTTCTAAAATGCCATGGTTTCGCTCAATTTTGTTTTTATCAACATAGTTTCGAAAAAAAGAAGCAAAAAACACTTTTCTCACCCACCACCCATACCCGCTATGGTAAAGTAAAAATAGATATTGAATTTCAAACAGTTTGTCTGAAATCGCAAGCTAGCATTAGATAAAAATACAACTTAAGGAACCGGTGCGGGTTTAAAGTGAAACATTTTTAAAATTATATTAGGTTGGAGTTGATGGTGTTTCACAGTGAGGAAAAATAAAATAATTTGAATAAACCATTTAATTTTTAAATTCTCAATATATTTCGGGTCAAAAAGATTGTTGTCTTGAGCACTTTTGTTCTAAAATAAGTAGCAAAACAAGAATTCAAATAAATATTATTTCCAAGTAAATTACCAGGTGTATAATTTTTTTATATGGCAAACAAAATTTTTCATTTGACGATAAATTTTCCTCTTAAAAATTTATCATTATTTTTTCAGTACTGCTGGAGCTAATAACTTGAAACTCGGTATGAAGGTTAGTTTTTAAGACTTAAATGATTGTCAAGAGTTTTTTCTTTAATTCAAACTTTAAAGGGGTGAAATAAGAAAACCTCAAAAATTACGTTTTCATCTGGTTGCATCACAAACTTTCTGCAACTACTTACTGGGGCTAGAAAATCAAAATCAAAATATAATTAGGGCACGTCGAAAGGATAGACGACAATATTTGGAAGGCGATTGACAGAGTTTAATGGCCTCTCGGTAACTGTGAAAGGAAGTCAAAATTTGAAGATGTTCAGTGAGGGTTTAAAGGGTGTTATGTTGGGGGAAAATTGATAGATTGAATGAATTACTGTAGATTAAAATGTACATGATTTAATGAGAGATAAGATTATATTATTGTATTATCTCGGAGTCCAAAATATGGAAACGACAGTCTAGGATAGGACCGTATGGAGAAGGATCGTCACACGAAGGGTTGTAGCGCCCAGGAGTAAGTAAGTATAATAGTATTATCATGCAGGAGAACACATCCTCTGTTTCAATCTTATAAATTTCTTCAATATTATTAATAAAAATATGTAGGTTTTATTCCAATGCCAATAAAAAAATAAATTAATAAAAATTTGCCATGATTACCTACTCCTTATTCGTGGGCTGGATACTTATTTTTTTCTTTTTTTTTTAATGGATAATTCTTTTGGATTAGACAGCCAATCATGGAATCAGAAGATTGCTTAAGATTTTCTATTTTATTCACGATGTCTTGGCATCTTATTCTGAAAATGTTTTCAAGTGAAAATATGTAAATATAAATTGTGTCAATTCATTCGCATCGCTATAAATTATTGTTTTTATTTTTTATTTTTTTTCTAAAAGAAATGAATTATTATTAATTATTCTATAGTAAAACACCTCTCGATTAATCACAGTATTCTTAGCTTGTAAAATATTTTTTTCATTAATTTGTTCAATGGTGTTTAAAAATATAGTTAATAGGCAGGGCTCACAGATAGAACAGTGTAAATAAACAAATAATTAATCAAATGTAGTAGCATACAAACTTCAAATAGACAACTAGAATTAGTTTGGGTTCGGAAACTTGTAGCTAGCTTGATTAGATCTTCAAGCCAAATACGTGAAAAGGTCTCAGATTCTTGTGTCCTTTTGATTATAATATACTTTTTTTACCTTTATTTTCCAACTTGAGGGATTATTCTGTCTTTAATTAGTATAACGTAAAATAAATCCAGATACCGATATGTTGTTGAGGGTGATGTAGAAAATCCATATAAGCTCTTATCTTCTTTAAATTCATACGCAAGTTCATTTTCCTCTAATTCTATCGAATTTTTCATATCAAATTCTATTTACCCAATTGATCTTCAATATTCTTCTTTATCATATTACAAAGGCCTGTCTCTTCAATCGTCCAGGTTTCACTTCCATATTGAGTGCGAAACATATTATGTTCTCAGCAACATCTTCCTATTTCTTAAGCTATTTTCGTTTGTCGGAGTACTAAAAAGAAGATATACTATTATTTTGAAATGTATGTATTTTATTAAAGCATGCAAATAATCTCTGTTTGCCTGTAGTTTTTTCTTTTTGTTCATTGGGAAATTATCTCTGTATCGTTTAAAAAGGGTAATATATAAAATTGAATATAAATATAAAAATTAAAAGGCATTTTCTACGAGGAATTTATAAAAGTTTTATATTTGGCTCCTCTCCTAGAAAAAGTTTTAGATACGGCCATACAGAGAATTTCATAGCTTATAACTACCAAAATATTTTAGATAACACATTTCTTCATATTTGTGGATGAGAAGGAGAGACTGAGTGAATTTTAGAAATTTTTCAAAATTATAAGTTGACCCATTTCTAATAGGTACAAAAATTCCTAAAAATAGTCAGTCACTTTAGGACTTTCTAATACCGTCATTTTAAAGCGAAATATATTTAAAAAAGGAAAAAATATTCAAATTCTTCTTAATGAGAACTTAACCGAGTTATACATGATAACAAAATATTCTTTATTTTTGACCTCGCAAAAAATTCATTCGATTAAAATTTTAATAGGATTTTAGAATATATTTTAGTTGTAAATTCATGTTAGTATTTTATTTAGTTTATGAACTACAATGTTCTGACAGAGAGACAGAAATTGCCTCACACTAATAGGGTTCCGTTCAACTTTTAAAACATAACCTTAAGAAGAATCTGAAATATAGGAAATAACTGTTGATCCATAATAGTCCAGTTAAATTGTGTTTTTATCAGGAAAGTTTTGGGGTAGTTTTGATTTCTTCCATCCTATTTTTTTGGGGGTGTTGAATCCGAATCTGAGGTTTGCTAACCAAATTTCTTATTTTCGAAATATGGAATAACCGTAAACTCTAATGACAGCTTATTAATAATAAATTGGTGTTTTGGAGTAGAAAAAGTGGGTAAAAATACGGAAATTTTCAACTAGCGCTTGAGCCCGAACGGTTGGTTGGCCTGTCGGAGAAAAAAACTTAAATTATGAAATTTGTAGGAAATTTTATGTACTGAATTTTGAATAGGAAGGTTTATTAAAAAAGTTAATAGATTTCGAGTTATAATCAAAAAACCACCAAAAAATGCCCTTTTTTTTGTATTTTTTTCAATGTTGCATCACGATTTAGAACCCCAAAAAACAAATAGGATGGAAGAAATCAAAACTACCCCAAAAGTTTCCCGCTAGGGGCCTCTTTGACCACAATTTAACTGGACTAAGAATAATACTAACCTTGTCACCTGAGATTTGTCTATATTTCTAAAACATCGAAAATGCAGAGGATTATTGATGATCAAGATTTAATATATTGTAAAAATAAGAAAATAGAATCGCCCTTAAGATGACAGCTTGTATATTTGTCGAAACTGATGTCGAGGAGAGAAATAAAACTTAATAAATTTATGGTTTATTTACTTTAATTAGTTAATCTTCTATATTCAGCATATCTTTAAACAATTTCATGAAAAAGAAATTTCTGTGTTATATTCCATTATAATAAAATTTTAATATAATATTTATTTAACTTATTAACCATTTGAGTACAAATAAAAACTAAACATATGGCGTTTGAAATTTCAAAAAACAAAGTAGAACGAAGTTTAGTGAACATCTAAAAATTTATATTTTAAGAGATATTTATTATTTTTTTTTCAAAATGTCTGTTAGTGAGTCCGTTCTCCATTTTCAGCCTTTTTTGAGTTATTTCGAAAATACGATGCAACAAAAACACACATTTTTTTTAATCCACGATTACAATACTTCACTATGCAGCGTAAGGTACAGTGGAAATTAATTCTTAATCCTAAAATAAGCAGAATTATATCAAGGGAGGATCTAGGGGCGACCGCCCCCCCCCCCCCCCCATAGCGAGCCTTCAATTCGCGCCACCCCGGACATATTCAAATTTCGTAGAGACAAAATTTTCCACCAGTACTTGTTACATTTGGCAGCTGGAGGCAGACGTATCGTCTGAGCACCAATCATCAGAGCAATATGAATTTTAGTTCATTTATAATTTTTGAGGGCCTAAAAACCACGGAAATTTTGGACTTTTTTCAGATTTCCGTTTATAAATCGAAAACCATGAGTCTGACAGAAAAGTTCATTCTTATTAAAACGAAAGAACATAAAATTTCACAGCGGAAATGAACTTAAAAGTTAAAGTCAGCTCAGCAGTTTTGCTATAATTGATCTTCAAAGATAGGCAATTTTTACAAACTTAGCGGAAAAGTGGATTATGCTTATTAGGTGGGCACAAGAAACCACTCTTCGAATTTTTATTGCTGACCACCTAATAGTTGCCAAATGGGTAAAAAATGAGATTCGCAAAGTTTCATCTTAATAAGACTACGGTATCCCGTGCCGCAATGAGGTCGGATCATGTCATGTCTTGAAAATTCTGGATATTTTCAAATATAAAAGTTTTAACAAAAAAGTGGCTCAAGTAAAACTTCAAGCCAACAAAACTTCTACAAAATGAGATAAGAATCAAGTTTCTAGGATGAGTGGTTTTCATTTTTTGAATGAAAAACTGAATTTTTTGCAGTTTTTCACAAACTTCAACTCCATTGCTGCACGGGTTACCGTTGTACAACCAAGATGAAACTTTGCCAATCTAATTTTTTAGCCACTTGGCAACTATTATGGGGCTGTCAGCACCGCAAAAATTCGAAGTGTGGTTTCTTGTGACTACCTAATAAGCATAATTAACTTTTCCGCCAAAATTGCCTATATTTGCCGATCAATTGTGGCTAAACGGCTGAACCGATTTTAACTTTATTCGTTCTATTTTATTTATTCTTTAACGTTATGGTCTTTCATTTTGGTAAGAGTGAAATTTTCGGTAGATCTCATGGTTTTCGAGTTATAAGCAAAAATCTGAAAAAAGTCCAAAATTTTCGTGGTTTTTAGGCCCTCAAAAATTTAGCACCAGCCAGAAACCGTCGCAAACTCATATAACTCTTATTTGGGATGCCTAACGTCGATTAAAATTATTTCCACATTGTGCCCCCATATATCTACATCTTGTCGCTGTGGTGGGGCTTGCGTTCTCATATGATCCGGAGGGCTATGTCGGCGGGAGCTTTTAGCTCCTGGTAGGGCCACCCAAGCCGAACAGGCCAAAGGTGATGAGACAGACTAAGTCAGATACACTGGCCCTCCAAAGATGGGGGTTCATGGCCGGGCTAGCAACCTACCATGATAAAAAGAACCCTTGCTCCAAGAACCAGAAAGATGCCTCGGAAATCGATTGATGACACGGTAACGACCTCTGCGCGAACTCGGACAATGATACCGGATTGTAAAAATCACCTCACAGCTAGGGAAAGGAAAAGAATAACGTGGAAAAATAATATAGTAAGAATTGCAACATGGAATACACGATCATGGAACAATAAAGCCCAAGAAGTACTATTGGAATTAACGCATAAGAACATCGATATATGCGCAATATCTGAAACAAAAAGAAAGGCCAAGGAATAATACCCTACCAAGATCACATCTTGTTTTTTAGTGGGGTCCAAAAGGAGAAGAGGGCCAAAGAGGGTGTTGGATTGATTCTTAAAAAAGAATTCGAAAGATCTATAGAAGAATATAAATTTATCTCGGAAAGAATTCTAATGGTTTCTCTTAAAATTAAAAACAGCACATTATACATCTTTAGTGTTTATGCACCCGAAGACTGTAAGCCTAGAGCAGATAAAGATCTCTTTTACAAAACGCTTCAAGAGCATCTCGACCGAATACCCGTCAATAAACCTGTAATTATTCTTGGGGACCTGAACGCGAGAATTGGTAATGAGGTTGTTAATGGAGTTAAACAGCGTTTCAACGAAGCAAACATCAACGAAAATG
This sequence comes from Forficula auricularia, assembly GCA_024734495.1. Lineage (NCBI taxonomy): Eukaryota > Metazoa > Arthropoda > Insecta > Dermaptera > Forficulidae > Forficula > Forficula auricularia. Next base: position 101,462,587 of record JALMQS010000099.1, read on the forward strand.
GAACCATATTCACCCAATTCTGTACGGATAATGAGTTGAGAATTAATAATACATTTTTCCAGAACAAAATGCAATATAAAATTACATGGCAGAACACCAGAGGTCAAAATTCGACTATAGATTATGTTGTATCGAACAAGAAAATTCATCCTTCTCAAATACTGGACGTGAGAACACTCAACTCTGCGGATATTGGAAGCGACCACAATATGGTATTGTGCAAATTACGCCTTCGCGTCCAGAAAAATAGAAAAGGGGAATTCGTCGTCGAGGAACGTCTAAATAAGGAACTCCTGGAAGATGAAAGTATAAAACTTCTATATAAAACCCGATTAGAAGCATTTATACATAGAAATCATTTAGATCAAGAAAATGACGTGAACGAAAATTGGCACAATCTTAAAACCAATATCATGACCGCCGGAAAAGAGGCCTTAGGCACAAGAATGATCAAGATCCCTCCGCAAACGAATAGGAAAACACCGTGGTTCAGTGAAGAAATAGCAACGCTTGCAGAATATAAGAGAAAGGCCTTCATTCAATTCAAAAGCACCAGAACACCAGAGTCCTATAATATTTATAAAGGTATAAGAAATGAGGTCAATCTAAAGATAAGGCAAATAAAACGTGACTTCTGGGAGGGATATACAAAAAACTTAGAAAGAGATTTTTATGGTCAGCAAAAAAGAATTTGGGGAATGATCCGAAACCAGAAGAAGGAAACCTTAGAATATATTTCCATTAACAATAATATAGATAAAGATAAGTGGATTGACTACTTTAGACTTCTCTATGCCGGAACAACGGAGGAACCAAGAAATTTTGAAAGTAGTATCCCTCAGCCAGAATTAAAAGAAATAGAAATTATAGAATCAATCCAGAAATTAAAAAATCGCAAAACTCCAGGCGAAGATGGTATAACTAATGAGATGATCAAATATGGTGGTCCTAAATTATGGAAAGAAATCATCATATTATTAAAACAAATATTCACCCTCTGTAAGATACCAGAAGAATGGAAAACTAATATAGTTATCCCAATTTTTAAAAAAGGAGAAAAGGGAAACCCCGAAAACTACAGAGGTATCAACTTGCTCAATACCCATCTAAAGCTCACCACGTCTATTATTGCAAAGAAACTTACTAAAATAATAAATCTCGAAGATGAACAACAGGGATTTAGACGCGGGCGTTCTTGCATCGATGCTGTATTTGTTGTGAGGCAATTAGCTGAAAAAGCCTTGGAATTTAATAAACCTGCCTTTTTCTGCTTCATTGACATTGAAAAAGCTTTTGATAAGATCCAACTGAAGCATGTCCTGAAGATTTTGGAAGATCATGGAACACCAGTGGTCCTCATTAGATTAATCCAGGAAATATATCAAAATAATTATGCAAGAATCAGAATAGAGGGGAAACTGGAGGGAATGATCCCAGTCAACCAGGGAATTCGACAAGGCGATTCACTAAGTCCATTTTTATTCAACCTTGTGATGAATGAATTAATAAAAGACCTAAAAAATGTCCAAGGCTACTCAATGGGAGATGAGAATGTCAATATTGTGTGCTACGCAGACGACGCGGCTCTTGTTGCGGAAAGCGAAAACGACCTCCAACGACTCTTACATAAATTTGCACTTTCCTGCGAAAAATTCCAACTCAAGATATCCTCGAAAAAGACGAAAACTCTCACAATAGCGAGAGAACCAGTACGCTGTAAGCTACAACTTTATAACACCATAGTAGAACAAGTGTCATCCTTCAATTATCTCGGCATTCAGATTACCAGCTCCGAAAGTGTTAGCGAGGAAGTCAGGCTCCAATCTATTAAGGCGTCCAAAATATCAGGATGCCTGAATGAAACGGTTTGGTCAAACAAGTTTCTGGGAACGGAAGCAAAAGTTCGCATCTATAAGACCGTTGTGCGACCAATTTTGACATATGCGGCCGAAACAAGAACAGACACCGCAAAAACAAGAAAAATATTGGAAGTTTGTGAGATGAAATCGCTACGCAGAATTGCGGGTAAAACAAGGATGGACAGGGTCAAAAATGAAGATATTAGGGAAAAGTGCAATATACAAAATGTCAGCGTATGGGTCCAAAAGGAGAAGAACAGAATGGAGGGCACACGTATTGCGAATGAATGAAGACCGGCTGGTGAGGAAGGTACATGACAACATCCCTACCGGGAAAAGAAGACGGGGCCGTCCAAGAACTAAAAAATGTCCAAGGCTACTCAATGGAGATGAGAACGTCAATATTGTGTGCTCCGCAATATTGACGCGGCTCTTACATAAATTTCCACTTTCCTATGAAAAATTCCAACTCAAAGATATCTTCGAAAAATACGAAAACCTCACAATAGCGAGAGAACCAGTACGCTGCAAGCCGCTAACTTTATAACACCATAGCAGAACAAGTGTCATCCTTCAATTATTCCCGGCATTCAGATTACCAGCTCCGAAAGTGTTAGCGAGGAAGTCAGGCTCCAATCTATTAAGGCGTCCAAAATATCAGGATGCCTGAATAAAACGGCTTGGTCAAACAAGTTTCTGGGAAAGGAAGCAAAAGTTTCCGTATCTATAAGACCGTTGTGCGACCAATTTTGACATATGCGGCCGAAACAATAACAGACACCGCAAAAACAAGAAAAATATTGGGAAGTTTGTGAGATGAAATCACTACGCAGAATTGTGTAAAAAACAAGGATGGACAGGTCAAAAATGAAGATATTAGGGAAAAAGTGCAATATACAAAATGTCAGCGTATGGGTCCAAAGGAGAAGAACAGAATGGAGGGCACACGTATTGCGAATGAATGAAGGTGGCTGGTGAGGAAGGTACATGACAACATCCCTACCGGGAAAAGAAGACGGGGCCGTCCAAGAAAACGATGGAAAGACGCTCTGGATTAAACAGGCTTTTAGCCTAACAATAAGAAGAAGAAGAAGAAGAAGAGCATATTTATTAGCCAGGGCGGTCAGAGAGGATTCAAAAAGTGGTTCAGCTTACATTAATTGCGGGGAAATATTTTTTTTCTAGGATCGCTTTGTATGGTGTGGGTATGCCAAATCTAAGTTCGCGATCTCAAAAGTGTGGGGAACACCTTTTGGTGATCGAAAATCCTCGAAATCTTCGGACTTTTTTCCAGTTTTTCACTTATAACTCAAAACGGTCCATATTTCGTAAATAACCCTCCTATAGTAAATTAAAGAGGACAAAATTTCGCGTCAATTAAAAAAAAAAAATAGAAAATTGGTCAGTAGTTTGATTTTTTATGGTAATCCAAAAGCAGCCCCCCGAATCACTTTTGAATACCTATCCCAAAAACTCGCACTTTTTCGATTTTTTCCTATTTTGACCATGAAGGAGCACGTTTTCGACAAAAACCACTCAGACGCTTTCGAGGATTCGGATCATATCCTGTTCGGAAAATCCAGGATATCTATTAATCTAAGACTTTTATCAAAAAAGTGGTCCAAATAAACGTTCAAGTGAACAAAATTTCTTACAGAATGAGATAGGAATCAGGTTTCTAGGATGAGTGGTTTTTTCATTTTATGAAGGAATAACTGCGATATTTTGCAAAAAATTGCATTTTTTCAAAACATCAACCTCATTGCGGCAAGGGTAACCATTATAGAATTAAGATGAAACTTTGTTTCAATTGTAGAAAATTCTATCTAGTTTAAAAATGTCTTGAGTCATCTTTGTAAAAAATGAACTGTTTTTGAGTTATAAGCGAAAAACTGGAAAAGTCCGAAAATTTCGAGGATTTTCGGTCACCAAAAGTTGTACCCCACACTTTCGAGGTCGCAAACTTAGATTTAGCATATCCACACCATACCAAGCGATCCTAGAAAAATACCTTTTCGCGCAATTAATGTAAGCTGAAACCCCCCGATATACTGGGCTTCTGGGCTAGTAAGTATTTGTTTTGTTCAAAATATGTATTTACTGTTGCCAACGATGGCTGTTGGGCTATCATGATTTTTTTTTTCAATTCAAAAAAGTTTTTACTTAGAATATATATTATACAATTTTCATAAGTAGATTATAGAATAATTTTCATTCATTTTAGAAGAAGCTGTAACTAAGATTTTTTTTATTTTAAAAAATATCTATTTTACATTATAGTACATGCAAATTACGTGAAAAAATGGTATAAATAGGAAATGATTCCCGGTAATTATTGCTGGAATACCTTTATTGGTACTTCACTATTAATACCCTAAGTTCCCCCCCCCCCCAAATCTATGTTGTGGAAATATTTCTACGCGCCTCAAAATAAGAAAATTTCGGAGTTTTCTCAGTTTTACCTAAATAACTCTAAAACGGCTTACCAAATCTGAATATCTATAAATAACGGAGTTTTATCAAAATATGTTTACTAGAGAATGAGACAAAAATCAAGTTTCTAGGATGAGTGGTTTTCATTTTATGAAGGAAAAACTGCGATTTTGTGGAAAAAACTGCAAAGTTCAACCTCATTGCGGCACGGGTTACCATTATCCAATTAAGATGAAACTTTGTTTAAATTGTAGCAAATTTAATCTAGTTTAAAAATGTATAGAGTGGTCTTTGTCGAAAACCTGCACTTTCATGGTCAAAATGGGGAAAAATCGAAAAAAGTACGAGTTTAAGGGATATTCAAAAGTGATCCCGGGGTCTGTTTTTTGACAAGCGCTAGTACCGGTTCTACTTAACTTAAATAGATCAAATTGTTATCATTTTAAAGAGTTTTAATTTATCTAATAGATACTTTTTTGATTTGATAAGTCGTTTTAGAGTTATTCAAGAAAAACTGAAAAAAATCGGAAATTTTCACATTTTGAGGCGCGTAGAAAAATTTCCACAACACAGATTTGGGAGAAAACTTAGGGTAGTAATATTAGAGTACCAATAAAGGTATTCCAGCACTAAAATCTTTACCGGGAATTATTTCCTGTTAAAATCGTAATTTGCCTGGACTATTATATTAGTAGTCTCCACCAATTTATTAACCACCATGCAAACAATCATCCAAATATATAGGTACATGAGGAATTTCATTATAACCTTAGTGTATAAATATGAAGAACTCAATTATCGAACTATAGTCCAAGTATATTATATGTATACACATTTAATAGGTGACCCTGTATATTTCCCCTTCTTCTTGTTTGTTAGTAATTGTACAGAGGGTCAAACTCACCCCTAAAAACTACTTTTGAAGTCCGAAATTTCAAAAATATTCCCGTAAACCCGCATGACCCCCCCCCCCCCCAAATTGAAAGTCTAGTACCACTCCTAGTGTAATAGATTTCTTCTCCATAAAAAATTCCTGGATCCGCCCTTGAACTATTTTAACTGAAATTGAGAGTAAAAACGTTATGAAGGTTCTCAACTATCACGCTGCGTAATATATTTCTACCGACGTTTTTCGGGCAAATTTGGTTCCTGCTGTACAAAAAACCTGTTGCTAGACCCAGCTTTAACTCTCCTTTATTGAAGAAAAAATAAACTGATCTGGCCATCCACATGACTTTACCATAAGCCTGGCCCCTCTCTTATATTTAATATTTAATAAAATCATTTATGATCATTTAGAGGGCGGGAGGGTCATAAAATGAAAATCTAGGCCCTTGGACCAAACTCAACAAAATTTTGTATACATCCCAATTTGGGGCAGTTAGTTTTTGAATTTTTAGTCTTCTGGGATCCCACTGAGTATGTATACAAAATTTGGTTGAGTTTGGTCCAAGGGCCTAGATTTTCATTTTTGATCCTCCCTCCCTAAATGATTATAAATTATTTGATTAAATATTAGATATAAGAGATGGCCCAGGCGTATGGTAAAGTCATGTGGATGGCCACATCAGTTTATTTTAAATTCTTTTTAACAATTTAGCCGATATTTTATAGTATAAAAAGTGAATCTCCGTTCATATTAGTAAAATGTATTATGCAAATTCATTTACTTTCAAAAAGATATACATATCATAATCATTCTTAAATCCGCTTAAAGAGTCCATGTTATATATATTATATTTGCAGCGAAATATTTCGAGCATTAGCAGGAATGCACAAAACTGCCCGACAAGCTTCCCGCAGCGGTCTGGTACGTTCGGGTCGAAGGCCCGGGATGCAGCTAGTATATTATACTATAAAAAATAATATAGATAACTTTTACAATTCTTGTGAATAAATTGGAAAAAGAACACTGATTAATGTCGAAATTATGTACAAATTTAACCCAATCTTTAAAATTTCGTTCTAAAAAATGCCTTTGTGTCTGTTACATAATTATGTAAGATTCCCGTCTGTCAAAGCATTGCAAAATAAATAAGTTTACTACTTATATATACCTATTCATTCTTCCCCAAATTATAAATCGTGTTATGATACTATGATATATGATAATAAAAAACTAAGTTGTTAATATTTTATAAAAAGTATTTACACCTCTGAGTGAGTTTTTAATTACTTACTACATTGATACCGAAGATTTGGTACCAGTGGCGTAGCCAGAAAATTTTCATGGGAGAGAGAGGGTCAATCCACAAAGCAAAATATTTAGTGGGAATTTTTTTTTATTAAATAGTCCGGTTTATTGTGTTTTTAAAGTTTTGGGGTAGTTGTAATTTCTTCGATCCTTTATGTTTTTGGGTGGAAAAAGTTGATAGTTTTCGAGTTATAAGCAAAAAATCGCCAAAAAATCAGATTTTTTATCTTTTTTTTTTTTTGCATTTTTGACAATGTTCCGTCACGAAATTTTGTTAGCAAACCACAGATTCGGATTCAGCACAACAAAAAACAAATAGGATCAAGAAATCAAAATTACCCCAAAACTTTCCGCGAAGGGCCCTTTGGAGAACAATTTAACTGGACTAAAAAGGTACTTCAAGAAATTAAAAAAAGATCATAATTCTTGATTAAACATATGAAATATATTTAATTAAAAGTTAGTTTTCCATAAGAAACGGTTTGTCTTTGCCGTTACTCATCCCATGAACCCTGCCCTTGGGGGCGTTCTGACCATCCCCCTTCCCCCCGTGGCTATACGCCTCTGTTTGATACACATATTAAGACTACTGCTTAATTCGAGGCATAATTTCGGCTTTGATTTGAAAAAAAGATGACATATGCATATTAAAAGCAATTTTTTTTTTAACATTATACTCGAATTGAAACAAATAAGAGGCAAGTAGTGAAAGATTTGTTTATGTTTATTTTGTGTATATCTATTCTGTTTCATCGCGAAATCCGAATGGAAGTTGATTGGATTCAAACGCTGGATTGTTATTTCTGTAAATGCATTGAGAGTGCCGGTATGGAAATTTTCCCGTAAAATAAAAAAAAAAAAAAAAAAAAAAAAAAAACATTTTGCATATGATCTTTTCAACCTGTTGATCTAAAATAACAGAGCAATTGAAGGTTCCTAATAAGGGAAACTTGCCTGGGTTCAAGGGTCTCTTCACTTTTTACAAAAGACTACTCCATGCTTATGATAACAGAATCAAACACCAAGATTGGGACATTAGCCGGGGTGTGTGGGACGGAGGGTGAGGGGTGAGGGGGTATGCAGGCAGCCTGTTTTCGGCCACACCTCTTTGTTTGATCTCCTTTCGCAATGACTAAGAACGAGAACTCGGGATAATGGGCGCCTTAGGACATTTATACCCCTGGGTAACTTCCACTCGATTTCACCCCCTGCCCACCCACACGGATCAGGCATCCATCCCTTTTTGAATTTCTTCCATTCATTCATCTGTTCCTTTCCGTTTTTGCGCCCTGGGGAGCGAACTCGTTCCCGGGACTCTTGAATGGGAACAATCAGCCCTTGAAGAGAGAAATGGAAGCGATTCAATTTTAAATCCATTTTAATCCCGAAAGCAAAAATTCGATTAGAGTAACAGTCAATTTCCATTAGCGCACTGTACAGAGAGCCACTCGTCTCAATTGCTCGAAATGCTTTTGCGCATTTCAGGACAAGGATCAGCTCAACCCCTATCCGTGCAAGAATTGAGCTGGGGTTGTGGACACACATGTCACGCTTGATCAGGACTACACAACACGCTCTTATTATTATTTGATTGGCTTATTCAAAGCAATTGCCTTTTAGAGTGTCCAGCGATTCTGCACGGACAAGTGTGTGCAGAAGGGCTTGAAAGAAGCCTTGATGGTTGCAAGAAATACGGGCTGCCGTGAAGTATCATACTTTTCCATTCTTTAGATTAGACAGGGTCTGAAAATTAAGCTGATTAAAATCAAAATCAAAACAAAATAAAATTAATATACAGGGTGGGGAATAAAGATCTACCACATTTTAAAGAGGTAGGTATAATAAATGAAAAAATTCAACTAGAAAAGACAGAATATATTTTTGAAAAGAACATAAAATAATTATTTTTTTAATGTGTTTTAAACATTATCAGACAAAAAAAAGGGGGTGGGGAGGTCAAAAATAAAAATTCTAGCTCTTTCGACTAAACGCAAGCAAATTTTGTATACATATTCTGTGGGCCCCTAAAAGGCTAGAAATGCAAAAACTAACCACCCAAAACGGGGTGGAGGGTCAAAAATAAAAATTCTAGCCCTTTTGACCAATTTTATATATATAGTTTGGTCGAAAGGGCTAGAATTTTCATTTTTGACACTCCTCCCATTTCGGGTGGTTAGTTTTTTCATTTCTACTCTTCTGGGGGTCCACAGAATATGTGTACAAAATTTGGTTGAGTTTGGTCGAAAGGGCCCCCCTCCCTCCTGAAAAAGTTTTCGGTAAATAAAACATTGATTAAATTAATTAAAGCAAAAAATAACTATCTATTTTTGAAAATAAGTTGGAATTTTTTCAAAAATACATCTCTTTGTGACAACCGATTATTTATTTATAAAAGGAATCTAATGATTTTTAGGTCTCGATTTCCTTGATATTAGTAGAATATTTTTATATTGCGTTATCGAGACCTAAAAAAACATTAGATTCCTTTTATAAATAATCGGTTGTCATCACGAGTTGTATTTTCAAAAAGAGATACTTATTTTTTGCTTTAATTAATGTATAATTTTATTTCTAAATATTAGTCATTTTAACTACACTTATATGGAATATATTTTTTATCTTTTATAATAATGTGCCCCTTATTGGGTGACTATTTTTTTGTAATTTAAGCTTAAGGAAGTTCCCTAATATAGCTCAGATGCAGTTCGCTCTTTCCCCTACTCTCACATGCGCAGAAAGGCAAAAATATTTTCACTGCGTCGTTTCTCGGATCTGGCAACATTTCATTCTTACTGAAGCTAAAAGACAAAGAATAAAAAAAAAAAAACACTTCATGAAACAGCTCAATGCGAAATTCCAGATGAGAACAGTATAATTAGGTTGAGAGAAATAGCTAAAAAAATCAAATGCACCAGCTGGATAAGTTTTTTAGATATGGAAAAATTGAGTGATTTTAGTGCGAAGTCGCCATCTCTCACTTGCCATGCCATGAGAGAAAAAAATGAAAACCATCAAAAACCCTAACTTTTAACATTTTTCATATAAAAAGAATACCGCTTGAAACAATTATTTTAACAGAAAAATATTTGTTATATCTTCAGTTAATGATTCTCAGTTTTTAAAAATAATTTCAAGAAAATTATGATTGTTATTTAATTAAGCAGTCGCTTTAACATCAATCGGGAAAGGGTTGGCGTGTTAAATATCCAAATTTCAATGGTCAATATTTACAAATTTAGTGCCGCAAGGACTATTGAAAAAAATGTCTACGTATAAAGGACACTTATAAATATATGTATTCAAAGTTTTAAAAGGATTTCAAGATAAATCGATTTATTAGAAAACGTCCTTAATGATCTTAGGGTCGCTTCACATTTGTGGATAGGATCTCCCAATCATTCTCTTGTCAATGCAATTGGGAGAAGAGCTATCAAATTAATATAATAGAAGATCTAGCATTAAGTAACGGTTTCGACTCCCTGGCTCAAAGTAGAACTGCCCACGCCCTTAAGTTGATTTTTTTTTCATAGAAACTAGGATGACATGTTTGTTCTGAAAAAATCAAATAAAACCTAACACGATTTTCAAACATTCAGCACCTCTTATTAGATATAAAATTAACAAACTCATTATCTAATTCTTTTATTCCTTTGACTTCTAGAGAGGGGAATTCTGTTCCTTCGTCCGACCTACTTCTTCTGTTGACATATTATATAAGCTTCACTCTTTCAGATCTGCATCCACAGATGTACATTAAACTTCAACCTAATCACTGAAATGTCCTCTATTTTTCACCATCCAAGAGTCCGCCCTGGACTACAGAGGTTGTATATTTTGAGTACTCCATATTTTTGTATCAATATCATTATAAAAAATAAATAAATAAAAATTGTAATTTAAAATACTCTGAATTTTATGAGAGATATCTTGAGAAAGATCATATAAAAAGGAAGGAGTTATAAATTTGTATGATCTACTGAGACTAATATAATTATCATTGAAATATATTCCATTTATTTTATTTTTTTGTTTTACGAGTGACATTTTTATTCCATTTGTATTTTTCCCTGTTTCATTCTCTGATTAAAATATTATTCATAATTTAATGGAATTTACGATATAATTTTTTTATCACTCTTCTGTTAAAATAATAATCATTTCGAAATAATAGATAATATAAAATTAAATAAACAAAAAGAGAACAAAACAGCAAATTTTCATTAAATTAAATAATCTAGTGAGTGGCATTCAATCTCAGATCAATCCTCAAATATATGTATGTAGTTAATGATGTTTATGAAAAACTGGTTTCACTCTGAAACTCACTGAATCATATAAAAAATGATGATATTTTCTCATTTATTCATGGAAATTATTTCGACTTGCAATTCAACATGTTTTCAAGTCATGATATTTGAAAACTTGTCTTTGTTGACAAAATGTAGAGTAGGTACAGAATAATAATTTCTATGAGATATTTACCCAATTTTTCGTATTTATATAAAATATTTATTTGAATACAAGTATAATTTCAGTGAAAATGAAATTTTATTTTCCTTTCAAAATCATAAATCATTCATAAGGGGAGAGGGAAAATTTGTAAAATTTTCTCTCTTAACAAAGAATGTAAAAAAAAAAAAATGGCACCTTCTGATGTGGCCATCCTCTTGACTTTACCATACACCTATATTAAATATTTAGTAAAATTATTTATAATCATGTAGGGGGTTAGTTTTTGCATTTTTAGACTACTGGGGACCCATTGGTTATGTATACAAAATTTGGTTGAGTTAGGTACAAGAACATTGTATTCCCCCCTCCTCATTTTTGGGCGGTTAGTTTTTGTTTTTTTAGACTTCTGGGGGCCTACTGATTATCTATACAAAATTTGGTTGAATTTGGTTCAAGGGCATAGATTTTCAATTTTTGACCTTCCCCCCCACCAGTTACAATACTTTGACAGATGGGCAGATAGACAGATAGAGGAATTTTGTATTGTCACTAGCTCAAACATAAATACACTATTTACTAAATTATAGGAAGAAATGAAAACGTTCAAAACTAGGTGAGTCTTAAATTTTTCTGAAGCTGAAAATTCCAGAAATCATAATTGTGTTTTGAAAATCCAAACATTTAGGCACCAGAATAAAGTATATAGCTACGAGTCTTTTTTAGATCGTGGGTATCGGAATCGAGAGAACATAGAAATACAGAAAAAAAAATTTTTTTTCCACCTTTCAGACATTTCTGAATACGATAAGCAAATTGAACATTTTTGAGTAAATAATACTTTAGTCTACACGATATTAAACCTACCTAAGGTACCAACTAAAATGTGTAGGTCCTTCTCCTATTCAAGTTAAATCTTGAATCTCCTCATATAAGTGTGGTCCTATTCTATTACTTCTATAACTAGAAATTTAATAAATTCAAACTCGGCCAATGCTTTTCCATGGTGTCTCCGTCTGTCTCTTCTTTTAAGATGGAGACTCTGGGACATTAAATTCTCCGTGACAAGTTTCGATGCCCCAATCTCCGATTTCCTGATTTTATCAGCTCTGATTAGATGCGTTTAACATAATCGTATTTTGAAGAATTTATTTCCTTTCTATTGTATAATGAGATAGATGTTCTATAGGAACCTATCCTGTTTTGATTCTCCTCGAGATAAGATGGAAAAATGACAAAGAATCTTATAAGATCCTCCACTTCCATAACTTAACAATAAGTACACAGAAATATACCTTTAAATAAATAATAATAATTATATGAATTTTTAATTGATTCATTGCCAAATATACTACTTATCCAAATCGCTAACCTTCATTATCATCATTATCATTGAGTACACAGTCCCAAGACTGGTTTGACGCAACCACCTGTCTTCACTCGGCTCTGTCCCCCGTCAGCTGTTTGACCTTTCCAACCTTAGATATACCCAATCTACGAAGGATGACTAAGGGCCGGTTGTATGTCGCAAAGTAAATGCTTTTTACCATTAACCAAGTGTAGATGGTAAATGGAGGGGCTGGGATGGCCAATCAGATGACAGGCTCTGAAAGTTCCTGTCATCTGATTGGCCATCCCAGCCCCTCCATTTACCAGCTACCCTTGGTTAGTGATAAGCATTTACTTTGCGACATACAACCGGCGCTAAATGTAGGTAATATAGAGAAGAAAATCACAATTTAATAAATTTTGCCTAAAAAGTTCTATGATATTTATTTATTTTATTTAAAAAGGTGTGTGAGCATTGTATTTCTATGATAGCACAGAATGGATTAGGGAGAAAGGGTTAAAAAATTATATATAATTTTTTTTTTTTTTTTTTTTATTTGGTATGCTTATTTACAATCAGCTTATAATAAAAAATACATTTAGCTATAAGTAAATCTGTTAACAATTGAGTAGAATAAAAAGAAAAGAAGTCACATGAGGGGGAAGTCATCCATTGATGGCTTCCCTAATTGAATTTATTTTTCCAGTTTTTGGTCTGGAAGCGTTCTTGGGTGTCCAGGATGTGGTTTTTCTTGAGCCTGCGGATCGTTTGGCTATTGTCCAGAAGAGTGATGGCCGAGGTGTTTGTATGGTTTTCCAGTTTCTTGATGTGTTTCTCGTGGGCATTGAAGATCACCTCTCTGACCGAAGGGACAAAGAGGTCATCGTGGTCATAAACCATGGAGCGTTGGAGATGGATCTGAGGATTTTGGATTGAATTCTCTGGATTTTACTTATGTTTGACTCGCTTGCCGTTGCCCATATTTGGCAAGCGTAGTGCCAGATTGGTTTTAGGATGGCTTGGTATAGGATTGTTTTGGTTTTTAGGGACAGTTGGGATTTTCTTCCAATTAGCCAGTACATTTTTTTGTATTTTAAGTTAATTTCGGTATGTTTTTTTTGTAAGTGGGTTTTCCAGGTGAGTCTTGTGTCTAAGTGCATTCCGAGGTATTTTACGGAGTTGCTATTAGGAATGGTTTTGGAGTTGAGGGAGACAGTGGACAAGTAAAATAAATAAAAATTTTGAAAGTGCACGGAAAAGATTTCTACTTCCCGATAAGCTTGCTAGTCGAAATTTTCCAATCTGTTAGATTATAATACCACAGTAAAAGGAAAAATCCAAAAACATGAATAAATCGATTTTTTCTATTTTTTAATTTACCAAATATGGTATGATCAATTATTGTAATCGTGAATGAAAAAAGTGTTTTTTTAGCTTCGTTTTTTAAAAATATCTCAAAAACCGCTAAAACTATTTTGATAAAAACAATTGAGCTAAGCCATGACGTTTTGCTCTACAAAAAAGCTCTAATGAGTGAACATCGAAAAAATGATATTTTACGAGATATTAATGATTTTGTTAAAATATCTGTTAGTACGTTAGTTAGGACGTTACTGGGTTACCAAATCCATATCAAATCCATACCCTCGATATTCTCAAACGCTCCTCCATTCAGTATTAACTTATTATATTATTCTATCTATCGACTTATTCTTTCTGTACATTTCCGAATAGGTGTAAAGACTTAAGGTAGTTCTTTCACAAATGCAAAAGTTCAAGAAGTCTTCGAAACTTGGAATATAAGCATAATAAACACACTGTTAAAATTTGAAGACGATTTACCACACCAAACATAAAATAATTGCAATTAAAAATGAATTTTTTTACATATGGTAGCATGGGAAAGGGAGGGAAAATTATCATTATTTTATTTTTATCCATTGAAGGACTTTCACCATCTTGATGAAAAACTAATATTTGTTAGAATAATTTATTCGGAGTAACTTAAAACAAAATTGAAATTATTTATCTCATAGTTTTGATAAAAAATAAAAAAAAAACATATTTGTGCTATTATTTTTAGTGAAGGGGATATAAGAACAGTCGCTTGGAAACGATCCATTCATATAGATTATAGAGGATGTAGTAGTTTTAGAAGTACAGTCATGTTAAAAAAAAACACAACCTAAAATTTTAGTACCGTTCATATGTATAGAGTGGTTACGTGGCTAAAACTTTTTGTGTGGTCGCGAAAGAACTACCTTAAAACAGAACTATGACGTCAAGTCATTTATTATTGTTTCGAAATTATTGGATAAAAAATGTTTCACAAAGTACCAACACCAAATTCCTTAAAAACTATTATTGTTTCGGGTTTCATTATTTTATTATTCACTATTAAAAAAAAAGTGTTCAATATTTTTAATTAATTTAACAAGTAAAATTATAATTTTTAAGTTTAAATTTGATACCCACTCTCTTGTGTAATCTGCCCCTGAAAAGATCCGCAATGCTATTGGAATCAGCATCTGGGGGACAAATTTTAATTACTGGAATCGATTTTATTCACTAGAGATATCGCCGCTTCTGGTCTGTTTATCCGACAAATAATCCAATGTAGAACAAGTTGTACTTCAAACTGGAATATTGTTTTACACAAATATAAAAAAAGATAAATTCCCCTTCTATCCCTCCCCTCCATGCTCTGTGCCATACAAGCTGTCAATTGGATTTTTATACCAAGTTGGAAATCGGAAAAAAGTGTTGGCTGATAAAAGTGAGCCTCGAATGGGGCTTTTATGCAAATGTGCGCTGGATGGTCGGCCATTTTGGTGGGTGCATTGGTATTCAAGGCGAAAACCACGATTAGCTGTCGTCGGACAGGTCTCGATGCTAATGCTAAGTGCTGATTTGAACATCGGACACACGCAAGCCTAGAGATACGCGGCCAATTAATTATTGCCGTGTGCATTTTGCACTCCGTTGGGAGAAGTGGGTGGCGACAGCTGCACTGGCATGGCCCTCCGGTCCGATCTACAAACAAAGTGCTACTTTTTTATTCTTTTTTTCGCCCCGGAGTCGCTTCAAGGCGAGGAATTCATTACATAGACGAGTCGGCCATGCCAATTAATTTCAATTCAAATTACCATCTGAATTTGTCTCGGGCAGTGATGGGCAATCCGAGGTCGGGCAATTCTCATCTTGGGGCCTACTCAAGCTGTAGGCGAATTCATTTTCGAAATGAATTATTTCCAATTTTGGCTATCCTTGTTTCTAGACAGATAATGAGTTCATTTGGTGTTATGTATCTTTGCGGACAACTAATAGCTTGGCATGATTTAAGAGATTCTTTCGGATTAGACCAGGGTTCGGGGAACTCTATTTCAGCTATTAACCCAAAATATAATTCGTTAAGCCGATATTACGTATTGAATTCGTAAGAGAGGATATCAAATCAAAATTGTTTATTGAATCAATTCATATAGAGTAATATACTCAGAGGTATGAAAAGTATAAATTTTGTAGGTATAGTAGGATAAATTGCTTTGTTATTGTAGATAAAGCATCTCTATATCTATAATATTTAAAAAAAAATCTAAAAAACATGCTTCTAAAAAATACAAAATCCCCCCCTCCCCCCCCCCAACGGGGGGCGGGGGGGGGGGGGGGGCAGAAACTTTTAATTAATTTCTACAAAGTACCCCACGCTTTTTGAATAAGTATTAAATTATTTTGAGCTTTTTAGAAGCATGTTTTGTAGATTTTTTAAAATATAATTTATTTTTTTACGTTTTAGTCTAAATTATTTTTATAGAGGAAAGTTTGTGAAATTTAACAGAATGAAATGTATTTATTTTTAATTATTATTTTTAACCGACTTCAAAAAAGGAGGAGGTTCTCAATTCGACTGATTTTTTTTTTGTGTGTCCATGTTACCTGATATCTTCGCCAATTGTGAACCGATTTTGATGATTTTTTTTCAATGGGTTCAGTATAGTTTCCGATTGGTCTCATTTTTTTTTTTTTTTAATTGAGTAGGTAAAAAATTATTTTTATTGAGAAATGTTTGCGGAATTTAACAGAACGAAAGTTACATTGATAGATACATAGATACATAGATAGATAGATACAGGTGAAGCTAATATAAAGCGTGTAAAAACGGTAAGCATGTTCGTGTTTGTGGCTATATATATTTTGAACTACTGGGATGATTTTGATGAAACCTCCACCAAACTGTTCCTATGAATCAGGCGAGCGGGGTAGGTACTTATTTGATACTCAATTATTAATTTTTTTTTTTTTAATGCAATCGAATGCAAGAAGGGGTGCACCAGTAAAGATGTATCCCCTATGGATCTCGAAAGACCCTTGTATTACCGAAGAGAAGGGAAAGTTGATTAAGTGAGAGGGTGTAGACGTAGGTGTCTATGCACCCTGGTTTTGAAGGTTTGAAGATCATAGGTGCTGGGAAAGATAGAGGCTGGGAGAGAGTTCCAGTTCCTTGAAGTCATGGGGATATATGTATTCGCGAATGAAGTGGTCCGGCACTTTTCCAATTTGACCGCGAAAGAGTGTTGGGAGTCGGCAAAACGTGTGCTGCGTGCAAAGCATGCTTTGGGAGGAATTATTGATTTTATCTCATCAGAGCACCTGCCGTGATAGTATCTATAGAAAAGGGAAAGGGCAGAGACATCTCTTCGATGAGCCAGCGAGTCGAGGGAGTCGGTGAGGGTAGAATCGTCAATTAGCCTGACAGGCGGATTTGGGCCTTGTAGATGGTGAGAAGTTGTGGGGGTTTGTAAAATCGCTTGGACCTGAATAAGAAGCCAATCTTCCTTGCTGCAGATTTCGCCACAGAGGAGATGTGTTCATTCCAAGACAGGTCAGATGCGACAGAGACGCCCAACATGGATAGGCTGTCACACATTTTTAGGGTATTCGAATCGAAGTGAATATCAGGGAAATCTCTATTTTCGCGCCTAGAAATTAGACAACATTGAGTCTTATTTGAATTAAAGTTAACTAAATTTTGAGAGCCCCATTTATTCAGTTTGTCTAGGTCGAGAGTAATTGAGGAGGCAATATTGATTCGATTATTCGGGAGAGAGGGTTTGCCGTGTAGAGTGCTATCGTCGGCATAACAATGAATGGGGTTTGCCGTTTGATCGATAAGGTCGTTTATATAAATAAGGAAGAGTGTGGAGGAGATTACAGAGCCTTGGGGAACACCAGAGTTTGTGGAGAACGATTCAGATGATGTTCCATCCACCACAACTTTTATACTTCGGTTTGTCAGAAAGCTTTCTATCCATTTGCGAAGTGTTGGTGTGAATCCAAAGGCTGGCAGTTTGGCAAGAAGATTTTTGTGCCAAACCTGGTCAAAAGCTTTGGAATTTTAATTATAATGGCTATATAAATTTTTGAAAAATTATAAAAATAAGATGGGAGTAAATCAGTCAAACATCTTCCTCGGGTGGCCGACTTAACAATTAAAAATGGAATAATTTTTTTATTTTCAGAAAAATATTTTAAAAATTTTGAAAATTAAATATAGGGTATATTAATTGATAATATTAATTTTAATTAATAATTTTATTAATTCTTAATTGTAATTATACTATAATGACTATAATAAAATGTTTCGAAGATTATAAAAATAAGATGGAGTAAATCAGTCAAACATCTTCCTCTTGTGGCCGACTTAACAATAATACACATATATCTAAAAGGCTTACCTCTTGGCGAAGAACAAATAATAAATTGAACAAAATAAATAAATAAATAAAAATAGGTATGTAGCAATAAAGCCAAAAAACTATAGCGAGAGACTGAGAGCACATGAACATAAGTACATGAATGAACTTGAGGAAAGTTAAAAATAATTAAATATTTATTTTTTAAAAATGGTTCCCTATCATTTATCTTACATTAGGGGTCCCCAACCTTTTTAGAGATAGGGCCGCATGTGAACATTGAAAACTATGGGCGGGCCGGATATAACATATTATACGGAAATTATATTATTTAATAATACGCTATTATATGACATTAATATTTAATATAGTGAATATTTGTGAATTAATTCTTTAGTAGCCGCGGACCGGATGGAAAAGTCTCAAGTGCCAGATTTGGCCCCCGGGCCGTAGTTTGAGGACCCCTATCTTACATAATCTTGAGATATCAAATTTGTTTGAAGTTGATAATGAGGTACGAGTAATTTTTCATAATTTTAAGTTCAGCCAGCACTCACAAGTTTGTATCTTATTTAGTTTACCACCTACAATTCCCCTTTACAAACAAACCGACAAACAGACACACGGACAGACATTGTAGCTACATTAATAACAATAACACCCCGTTTTACTTTTGAACGGAAGCATTACAAAGTAGATAATAGAAAAAAATAGTCAAATTCGAACAAAAGAATCTGATTGAAAACTTTTTCATTAACGGTTTTTGAGAAGTTGTTTATTTTTTTATTGAATACTACCGAAATTGGGAATGTTTTCGATCTTTAATAGATTTCTGTGCTATTTTTATTTACCTATTTATTAGTTTATCATTTCAAAAGTACTAGTCTTTTAGTTTGTCACCAGAACGAACTTTATAATCACCATCCGCCCTTAAGTTATTTTTAACATTGTATTCAATTCTTCTTCTTCAAGCGCCATTCTCGATTCCATGCGTCAGCGATTACTGTGGAAAGTAAATGTCCCCTTCCTTGTAATTTTCCTGGGAAAATTTTTCACAGCGGTCGTTTCCCGTTGCCTTCTCCTGTATTAGTGAGGTCTCTTGTATTATTGACAAACATGAAAATTATTCTGACTAAGGCGAGATTCGATCCTGACTAAACTCGATCCTAAGTCAAGTGCCTTAGCTACTGCTCTATCGCCGCCTCCTTGTAATCACTACAGAATTAAATGATTATTCTCAATGGTTCAAACATTTTTATACACAAATAATTAAAAAGAATAAATCAAAAACTTCGCTGCCAAACCAAGTGATTTATTTTCTAGTGTAGAAATTTATCAAAAGCTTGTTTCAGTATGGTACAAGAAATGAATCAGTCTATCTTTGTCTTGATGTAGATAAATTTAAATTTATTTAGGCGATAATATTCAGGAACGGATCGGGGGGGGGGGGGGGGGGGCAGCCCCCCCAAAACCCCCCGGTGATAAATTTTATTTATTAAAATATATTATTATAGATATACCTACATATTTAAGGTGCACACTCTGATTTTTTTTTCTTATAAATTATTTAATTGGTGAAACATCATATTTATTTTGAGTTGTAGTTAATTCAAGCTATCAATTCTAACTATTTCTGAAGTCACATTCAGAATTAAAACCTGAAAAGTTTTACAAAATTCTAAATGATTCCAAACTTTTGTATAATTGAGATATTATTTTATTATTTTTTTTAATTTAATAATAAACTCAATATTGATAATTAAATATCCTTTGAATTAATTAGTAAAAATGAAAATGAAAAAAATAGCAGATGTTTTAAGCTGAATCTTTTCGCAATATGTAAAAGAAAATAAAATAATCTAGATATGGAATATTTAATCACTTGGCCAGTAGAGCGCAGCACGAATCAACCCGAAATCCAACATAGGTACTGTAAATTTTTATTTAGTGGTTCCTTCTATAATGTAATATAACTCAAATTGTTAAGACGAATTTAATTACTAATTTAATTATTAATGAAAAAATTTAAAATTTAGGTAAAATTAAATAATAATTTTCACGTGAACCCTTGTGGTAATTAATAGATTTACTTTACGTCTATACTCGTCACACCACCTATACAAAAATAAAAGTACTTTTTGAAAGTCTTTCCGTGTTTTACCGCTAAATTCTACTTTTGGGGTAAAGATAATATTGGTTTAGATAATTACAAAATAACATTTCAGCTTCCATTCCCTTTAACAGTAGGTACTAACATTACTGTGATGAAATTAATTGTTTACACTAAAGTAGTATTTTTTAATAAAATTTCTAATTCAAAGCACATAAAATTTGACCACAGAAAAAGACAATTTATTTTTGAGAGAACACTATAGAAAAGAACAATTGAGATCTACAAAAATCCTCAAACATGCGACAACGTTTCATTTTTATAATATATATATATAGATTTAGCTGCATCCCCCTCTCCAGTAGCTAGTTTACTTTACTTACTTAGTTACTTAGACGACCCATTCCTCAGTGCGTCTGCTTGGTCCACGCGGGTTCCAATTTCTCCGCCATGCCCTTCTGTCTTTTGCCAGAGTCGTCCAGTGTCGGATTACTTTATATGGAGCTCCTTGGAAGAGCACGGAGTAGAAAAGGACTAAATCGACCTTTTGGCAGAATGCTATAGAGAGAGACCAGGGTTAATTCATTTTTTCGTGAAATTAGCATTCCTGTCGTTAGAGGAGTTCGTCAGGGCGACCCCATTTTTCCAAGCCTCTTCTCAGCCTGCTTGGAATCAGGGCCGGATTTAGACTTGATAAGGCCCTAAACTATTTGCTATATGGGGCCCTTATACTTATTTCAATTCCAAATAAGATTTTCGGATACCTAGAGGGTTAAACTGAAATACAATTAAGAAGTATATAGATAGTGAAATACTAAATCTTTAACTTAAAATCATTTTTATTCCTAACAAACTTAAAAATGCAACAAACAAATAATGCTGCAGTATATATAAGTATATATGACAATTGCTCACTTGGACAACTTTTTTTGGGGGCCCCCAAGAAAAAGGGGGCCCTAAGCTATAGCTTGTGCAGCTTATACGTAAATCCTGAACTGCTTGGAATCAGTGATCAAAAAATGGGACTGGGATCCTTATGGGATAAATATCGATGGACAAAATCTCAACCATCTGAGATTCGCCGACGATATAGTGCTGATCATGAAAACATCTAGCGAGGCGACCAATATGCTAGAGTTGTTGAATCTTGAAGGGAAGAAGTAGTTAGATATAAAATAAATTTCTATTATTATCATTTCATTTTAATATTGATTCTTGCAGAAAACTTTGTATTTTTATAGAATTTATTTTCAATTTATTATAATACAAAAGACACCTACCTTCTTCTGAATAGAACGATATTTTTTTCTTAATAATTGCTACACATATACACATTATCTATAGCATGTCCAAAATTTTATTTTCTCCAACTAATAAAAATATTTTTTTATCATATTAAAATAGAATATGTTCTGGAATTTAATGCAGTTTCTGATTAATTAGTGGAAATATTAAAAAAATCTTTATTCTCATGTTGCTTTATACATACTTTCAGTAAACCTCCTTGAAAGTAATTTATAAACTATTGTTTTGTTTCATCATTAATTCTCAATAATTTTAGTGAGCGACCTGTATTTATTGAATGATTATGATCACTTCTCATTCAAATTATTCTGCTAGAGTATCTTCAGGTATCAAAAATAATCATTCTTTCATTTATTTCTATTATTATTATTTCATTTTAATATTGATTCTTGCAGAAAACTTTGTATTTTTTTGAGAATTTATTTTCAATTGATTTTTATTACCATATGCTGGCAAACTCCCAGTGATATACCATTCTAAAATATAAAGACAATTAGCTATTACCAATCATTAAAGATAATTTCAAAATTACTACACACCTTTGAAGATTATAGGTAGACAGAACTATTTACAATAAAATTTGACTTTTTTTGGCGCTCCCTATTTGAGTTCAATAAGTAGGCTTTTGTTCAGTCTATACTCTAGACCAGTGTTTCTTAACTTGTGTGCGGCTAGAGATTGACAAATGTGCCGCGAGCGTTTTTGACAAATAATTAAAATTGCATGGGTTTTGTAACTTTGAAATAGTATTTGTAATTACTCCATTTTTTTTGTATCATACACATTTTAAATGCCAATTTATTGATTCTATATTTGATCCGCCTAGAGCAAGTGAAACTAATTGTTTTCCCATTTGGAGGCGCAATTAGCATGTGTTATGTGCAGGTCACCAACACAGGGTCAACAGAACCTGCCTCTAACAAGAAAGATGTCATCGTCTGGAATAGGTGGTCTTTGTTCAATGGGATAGCGACAATGCCTTGTCAACCGAACAAGAACTCTCATAGATCATGTTCCTACGCGTTAATATTGCATTTTTATTTATCTATTTGTTATTTATTAATTCGATATGTAAAGTGAATAAATTTTATTATTTGATTGTGTCCTTCTTTTTACTTAATGAACTTTCATGCAAACCCGACTCTTGATGCTCTCAGGTCTTCGTTCTTTATGGATCCCACCCAATAACTGATACTCCTTACTCTTATTTCCTTTATGTCTTCTAATCTTTCTCTACTTTTTTTTTCTTATCTTACCCCATAAAATTTGTGTATTGGTGAACTCTTTTGCCAAATTTGTAAAATATTGTTTCTAAATTATGTATAAACACTAGGTGGGACCTAAGGTCCTTAGTTTGTATACTTTGTTAAATAAATAAATAAATAAAATATATATATAATCATGCAGAAAATGTTATGAATATTATTATTATTTTTTTCAAAATACACCTAAACCTCTTTTTATGTGAATTTATTTTAAGCCAATTTGAATATCAGTAATTTATTAAATCATCAATTATTTTATCCGATATGATCCACATGAAGAATATGCTGGTTAGTTTTCACGTAAGCTTAAGCTGTTAATATCTTCAATCAATTTTATTTAAACAGTAAAATTCTTAATTGATATTAAAATGTGCGATTATTTAATATAATAATTAAATTATAAATGATAAATAAATGCATGGAAGGCTCATTGATCATTCATAGTGCAGGCTTCTGTTAAGGTTGTCTAAATACAGGCGTTGCCATCAAGTGCTGCCATCTGTTAAACTCAAAGCGGTGAAATTTATAGTATAGAGATAATTCTATCACGTTAGACGCAGTTAGTTATGAAAGAGGCAAGGGGGGCAGTGCCCCCCTCCTACAAAACTTATTGCCCTCCCCTAGAAAAATCGAAAATCAATTATTAAGAGGCATCACTTATGTATTTCTCATTAAATTATTTCGTTACTTAAAAAGTTAGTTAATCTCTAATCGGATTAAAAAATTGCCCTACGAAATTCGAGTACCTCACCAGACTTTTTTTTTTAATTTCTTGATTAATTTTTGAGAATTTTATATATATATATATATATATATATATTAATTTGTTAACCCTGGTCCATGATAAAATTATAAAATCGGTTAACATTTTCTAGCTTGAAGAAGACGTTTAGATTTCTAATTCTGAAATTCAAAATTCAGTTCGAGCCAGTGTTCTTTCACTACAACTTGGTAATAAAAACACTTTTAAAGACCATATCAGTTTTTACAGGCTGAGTTGACTCGAAATATTAATTACCTATTATATAATTTGAGAATTCGGAGAAGAAACGAAGTTAACAAATTAAAAAATTTTAACCAATTTTCTAATCTCGCACCAGATAGTTCAAGTCAAAATTTTTTCCTAGCTCATGATTGTAAATCCAAATGAATGAAGGAAGAAATTGTTTTGCATACTGATAGGAATATCTAATTAAAAATAATTTCATCTTAAATCGAGAAATATGAAGATAAATGGAAAATAATAATAATAAAAAGTTTTTAAATTTTCAGAGATCATATTAAAAATGCAATCCCGATTTTATTATAAAAAACGCATTAATGAAGTATACATTTACATCAATATTTATCATTTATTTACAGGGTTCAGAGAAAGATCGGAATATTTTGAACCAAGCTGTTTTTAAATCAAATTATATTCAGCAAAAACAAAAATAGTGCAAAATGACATTAATAATAGCATAAAATTTAATCGAAATTAGTTGCAAAAATATCTCTATTTGTTTTGATACCTGCCTTGAGTCGTCTTATGGTAATATATCTACTTTGCCCCACATTTTCTTTAAGTCGCGGGGACTGCACAGATTTATGGGACTTGATTCAAATTTTTGCCTCAAGATTCCATTCAGAGATGAAATCCAGAAAATTCAATTCGAGCACGTATAGTTGACATTCTTCAGTGCTGATGAGATGGTTAAATTTTGTGTGATTTTTGGCGAATACGCCTGAAATCTTCTGCTGGCACGGTAGATTTGTCGCGCCAGGGGATTTCGTTGATGTAGTTGTTGGCTTTGATTTTGAAGTCATTTCCCATCAAAATCAAGTCAACTTTTCCTTTATCAGATACTCCGGCCCAAGCCATTCAGACATTTGTGTGCTAGATTGTTCGAACTGTTCAATTCGATGTCCAAGACACTAGAGAAAGTACTTTATAGTAGTGGATGCTGTGTGTTGTTCGACGAAGAAAAGTTTTGCATTGGAGGAGATAACTTTGAGGTGGGATTGAACACCACGTTAGCCCAGCAATGTCTATAATGTTGAAACCCCACTTCTCAATTATTGTAGTTTAAGACGCTGATTGGTTTGTGGGTTCAAGAAGTTGAATTGAATACTCTCAAAGAAGATATCGCACATTACAGATTTTTCTGCCTATTTTACTGATTGTTTGTGAAAATACCACTTGATGAAGGATGATCGTATAGTTGGCGGGAGTATTCTTCTGTACGCCTTAACTCGTTTAATTATCATTGCATTTCCAAATTAAAGTAATGGAACCATTAAGATTTGTGGCTAATTCAAATCAAATAAAAATATTGAAGCAATATTAATTTTACGTGGTCTAGATATCTCAAAACAAAATAAATTAAAACGATACTCATATCCATAAATAAAGAATTTAATGACGAATCACACGTACTTGTATATAAATAGTTTTTCAGGAATCCTATTTATTCACAAAATATCAACTGGAAAAAAATATTCCGAGCTTTCCCCGCATCCTTTAATATAGGAAAAAAATAATAACATGTTTATAATGTTTATAGATTTTAGTTATTTTAAAATTATAACTAATATTTTAGAAAAACATTTATTTATTCATTTTTAGAACCATCAATATTTCCTTGTAATTTAATTAATACCTATATAAAAAAATACAAATCTTTTAGAAAACCATCTTCAAAACGTTTATTTTAAATTCAAACGTTTCTGGATAATTTCTCCCTTTATCAATATAATTTTTAAATTGAAATAAGAAAAAAAAGTTGCTTTTTCTAAAATTTGAAAAGCTACACATAAAAAACGTTTTGAAGATTGTTTTTTAAATATATATATATATATTAATTATAAAAACAATCAAATAGTTTTTTCTTTATAATTACATATTAGTTTACTATAAAATTACATTTACATTTAATATTTTTATAATAAATTGAAAAATTATTTATTTATATATTATATTATTAATATTATTTTACAGGGAAATCGTTCATTTCAAAAATTAATACAAAGACGCATTTAGAAAATATTGCACATTATCCCAGCACCGTATAATACATATAATAAATAACAATAATATGTTTGTACATATTAATTATCATAAAATTACATTTATTTGACAATGATGGAATATTTGAACATTGATTAATTAATTTATTTTCTTACATCTGTTATATTTTCTTAGGATTTAATTAATATATAATTTACATATTAGATTATTATAAAATTATATTTATATTTTATATTTTTAGTTATAAATTTTGAATATCCAATTACCGACGTACAATGTGTAATGTAAAATTATAAAATTTGAAATATAAAAAAAGATATGAGCAAAATAGAGCTATTTTAAACTTTATCGCACATTATATAATATATATATATATATATATATATATATCCGTGGCGTTCGTTCTATTGATGCTGTGGATTCTGCGCATCCCTAAAGTTTCAAAACGTCAAGAGTATTTTCATACCGTGTTATAAAAATCTAATGTTAAATTTGAAAAATAATGAAAAATTCTGCGGTTATCGATGTATTTAACAAAAAGGAGCGAAAAAATAAAATAAAATTTTAAAAATTAAAAGTCTATATTTTTTGGACAGCATCCCCTGGTTGAAAAGTAACCGATCCGCCATTGATAATCAATTATTTAATTTTTTTTTTTACAAATTTTTATAAAATAAGATTATGCAAAATAGCTCGGTTCCAAAAATCATTACTATATATATATATATATAGTATATATGAGACAAAATATGATACTTCTCATTTACACTTAACAAATACGTAAGTACATTAAATTAAATAAATGAAAATTAATATACGAGGTGTGTTCAAAGGAAAAGGTGAATTTTCGAATTTTTTTTTGTTATGTTGGTACACATGTGTTAGTCATATGTTGGGATTATCAGCCCATTTGGATTAGTAGTTTGTTGTTGACAACTGAAATGTTAGTCACGTTTGTGTGTGTTCTTCGATTTTTGACTTTTGAAAAAAATGGATCAAATAATATGTATTAAATTTTGCGTTAAAAATGGAATAAAGTGCTCCAAGGCACTTGAAATGTTGACTGTGGCATTCGGCGAGTCCGCTTTGTCTCAAAAAAGTCTTTATAAGTGGTACTTGCGCTTTACAGAAGGCCGAGAAGATGTTGATGACGATGAGGGTCCTGGAGTTGCAACCACGACATCAAGGGAAGAAAACATTGAAACAGTGACAAAAATTGTTTTGCAAAATCGTCGAATCACTATTAGGGAAGTTGCAGAAGGTGGTGGCATATCAATCGGCTCATGCCATGCAATTTTCTCGAATGTTTCGGCGTGGTGCATCATGGGTTCTTGCCAACAGGTCGTACGGTTAATAAGGAATACAACAAGGAAGTAATGCAACGTTTGCGTGAAGAAATACGGCTCAAACGATTGGAATTGTGGAAAAAAAATCATGGATTCTGCATCACGATAATGCACCAGCACACACATCAATGCTTGTTCGTGATTTTTTGGCCAAAAACAACACCCTAATCATGCTTCAACCACCTTATTCACCAGATTTGGCTCCCTGCGACTTTTTCCTATTCCCAAAACTGAAGAGACCAATGAAAGGAAAGCGTTTTACCACAATTGATGAGATAAAGTCAGAATCGAAGAACGAGCTGATGGCCATACCGAAAAGCGCATTTCAGAAGTGCTTCGAAGATTGGAAGAAGCGCTGGCATAAATGCATTATATCTGAGGTGGATTACTTTGAAGGGGACAAAATGGATATTGATGAATAAATAAATACTTTTCAAAAAAATTCAGACTTCACCTTTTCTTTTGAACAGACCTCGTACACTTGAATTCAATAAGTTTGTCAGTTTAATAGTTATTGCTTGAATGAACACAACATGTAGTTCCACCACATTGGGTAATTATAGTCTTTCTTTTTATATATATAACCAACAAAAATTTACTATTTTATTAATTAGTAGTTCCGTTAAAATTTTAAATGATATTAAGCGAGAGGAAAATATTATATATTCCTGGAGTGATAATATCAAATACTAAAATCAAATGAAATAGGTATTTACTTTCACCATGCCTCGTTAGATTCGTTACTAGACTCGGACTTTTTTGAGTGCTGGTTGTTAAATTGGACTTTGCTTCGTTGACGTCACCCGAGCTAATTTTAAATTGTAAATTTAATTGTGGCAAACTTTAATAACTATTATATATCAATTAAAGCATTTTTTGAAATAGTTGATTAAATTTATAGATACTACTCAACAACTCAACTACTGTGTAGTACGTTATACCTATAAATTAATCTAATGTAACATTACTCGGTATATAAATTTTGCTTATACAATTTTGCAAAAAAATAAAAATATTTAAATAAACTAGTATATTTCCATGAAAATTAATAAATTTTATTTATTTTGTTGTAAAAAATGAATTTTCAAAAATATTAATTATTATCCACAGGGGAAGAAGTGGCCTTTAAGACTTGCATTAATAAAATACTTGTGCAAAGAAGCAATTGAATTTTATTCATCCTCCTTTAAAAATTTATTATTATTATTATTTTTATTTTTTTTTTTTTTAATGAGGTATATTTTTCTCTCAGTTTAATTCGAAATCAATGACTTTTTCTCTTTAAATATTCGATAAAAATCATTTAGTTAATTAATTATTTATTTCTTGAAAATTATATTAACAGAATCAATATTTTATTATCGAGAGACTTTAGTAGAAAAGAGTGTTCTGCTATTATTTGTTAATTACAAATAAATTGGTTTTCTAAAACCCGATTGCATTTATTAAAATTAATGCTTCAGGGCTTATACTACCATAAATAGCCTTTTCCCTCTTTATTTCAATCGATGTTTTTTTATTTTTAGTACATATTCGGCCAACTTCTTTCAATACATCTTTATTAAGGATTACTGCCACTGCTTTCAAGTGAAGATAGAGACGTGTAGCTCTCTAATTAGACTTTCCCATTCAAAGTCAATGAAATTCATGAAACAAGACTGTAAAGGGAAAAATTGTAAATATACCAATATACCAACAGCACAGAGTGTCTAAAAGGATTCACCTATTTCAGAACAAAGCTGGCCATATTTTGAGGTGATCCGTGGAAGCTGATACTTTGAACATACCATGTCCCTTAACACTAACTCTGTGATATAAATATTTACGAAATAAATTAAATAATTAATTTATTATTCTTTTTAAAGAACATCCTTTCATTTCGATTCTAAATAGCAGATATTTTAAATTTGAATTTTGAAAAACCAGATATAAAAATAAAAGTAATAATTTTGTAAATTCATTTTTGTTTTTAACATAATGAATGCACTTATAAAAAATATATTTGTTATTTAAAATATTAAAAAAAAATTTGATTTTAGTAAAATGTTTTTTAAATATACATTTTGAACTTTGCAGGTGCTCATATTAGATGACATTTTATTTCCTCCTCCGCATGTATCTGAAAACATTGAAAAAGATCATCCATTAAATTTATATTTATTCAAACATGGAAAAATTTCTTAATTTTAGTAAAAATTAACTTTAGGAACGCTCAAATGTACCTACGAATTCCAAAATAATAAATTTAATAATTACGGGAATATTTTATTAGAAAATTTATTATGGGAAACCTGGTGGTTAGATAAAATTGAAAAAAATATATATTGAATGAAAAATGCCATTTTCTTGTTATTTAAATAGAACAATCAAATTTAATCATAAACAGAAAGAAAAATATTTTACGAAAATTAAAAGATTTAAAAAAACATAAAAAAGAAAAAAAAAGTTAAATTAATATCGAATCAAATATGAAAGCTAAGTAAAGTAATTGACAATCATATTGTTTACTTACAAGATTAGAGGATCCTACGATGACTTTGCCTGAACTAGAAATCGGCCTTTAGCTATTAAATGCGGACTTGGATGTCATCTAGTTACAAAAAATTTATATTAATATCTAGATTCTAAACAATAATTAAATTAACACATAATCTAAATCAAAGATTACAATTAATTATAATTTTCTAAATGGGATTTTAAATTATAATATTTTTTGAGAGGCGTGGGTGTCTACGTTTGCACATTATTTTAATTTTTTTGATAATGGATATTAAATTTAATATTACTTTTGTTCTATAAATATGCAGATTTGGAAAGAGCCTATCAGGCCTAGATCGTTGTGATTGAAACCTTTTTAAATCGTTGAATTTATCACCGTTTTAGAACAAAAATAAAATTGTTAAAAGAGTTTTAAAAAGTTGTATAAAGCAATTTTCTTAAAAACCAATAACTATTAAACTAGCTATTACACGTACTACTTTTGTGGTGTATATTACTTATAAAAAGTCAATAATATAAAAATACAACCGGCAATTTTAGACTGAAAATTTTTATTATCTCACGACCAGAAAAATGATCCTTTGAGAAATCATTATAAAAATTTTAAATTACATTGGAAAATTCAAAGTGTTTTCTAGTCAAGGGGCTTAACTAGAAAGAATTTTGAAATTTCGATTGTTAGTATTCAAATAATTTTGTGATGTTATAAACTTACACATGGACAAAAACATAAATAGAAAATTGTTTGTTGAAAAATGATCAACATGTAGTATAGAAAAATATTTCTGGAGGTCAGAGAAAGCCCTCCGTTTTAGGGACTCGTAATAGTGTAGATGAGAAATACAAAAAATAAATTGAAAAAATTATTCCATTCGAATTATCAGGAAAAAATACAACCAAGGACAGTAAGAAAGTAAGAAAGCCCAATGAATTCTCAGAACATTTGCAAAAACATTGGGGGGAAATATCACTGCATTAAATAAAACGTAAAAGCAAAAAACTCTTGAACGAACAAAAAAAATAAATGTTTTTTAAAAAATTGATAACAAATGGATAACGATCAGTTTGTAGACCCTGTCTGAGATATCCTGGAAATGGAGCAAATCCAAATCGTATTCATATAGAAATTACACTAGATTGAAAAACAAAAATATTTAAGAAAAGTACAATCCTTGAATGCTAACAGATTTATGCCGTATTTTCCGAATATAGACATTGTAAAATTGAGCTATCTCTCAGCGAAAGAATATGGTATTACACCTGAACATACTGTGAGACAGACCATTGAATTCTTCCATTTTTTGGAGAGCCTTTAGAGACATGCTCTGCATTAATTAATCTTTAATGTTTAATAAATTATGTGTAAAATCCCAAAAATAAAAAGAATTTAATTAGTTATTGTTTTAAAGTAGAGAAGTAAATTGCATATAAAATATTATATAATTCCCATCCAACTTATCAAAATAAATAAATGATGTGCTGTTGGAAGATGCATTGTGCTGGGGATCATTAATTTTTTCATTTTCAATATATAATGTGTTTAGGTGCGGATCGCCTCTTGCCTATTAGAGATATTTTACATGATGTGTAGGATGCAAACATAATTTGTTAATGTTGGCGATGTTTTGGGATAGTCATTTAGACGAGAATAGAAAATACCAATGTCTCGTCCAGGATAGCAGTGAAAACAAAACGGGTTTTCGTCGCACGACAGTAGAAACTAATGAGTCTAATAACTTTTACAAAATATAAAATTATTTCGATAGGAATGAAAAAATACATTATTTGGATTCAATATAGGTATTCACAGAAAAACAATCTCTTGTTATACAAAGGTAAGAAACAGTTGAATACATGAATAATCAATATAATCAATCGTCTGGGATCATTGCAGCATCGGGTCATCAGTCCATCCTCGGGACCCAAACGAACAACACGTGTACCTGCTACTCCTAAATGTGAAAGTAAAAATAAAAGCAATACAATTGTGCCTGTTAAATAAATCTACCCCACGAACCCGGTATAATTTTCGTTCAGATTTATGGAACATTATTATATTTTAATAAAAAGACTGAAAAAGTGCATTTCTTGTCAAATTACAAATTTATTATTTGTTGATAGGATTAATGAAAATTCAAATAACACTTGCACTTAAGCATCTGTTCAATTAAGTACAAATTTTTCATATTCAGCATTTTAATGCGAGGGACCCCAATTACCAAACATATATTGGACAGATAATAAGCAACTTGAAGAAGAAGTTAAGAAATATGCTCTGCCAAATGTCTTTCGAGAGACAATACCGTTAAAAACGGGTCTTAAGCAAATGCACAATTGTTGTTGCCTCTTCAACTAAACCTGTAGAAGCGCCTGTTCGTCGTTATCCACTATTAGTTAATGTATAAAGAGGTCCTGAGAACATTTGAATAAACATTGGGGGAGAAATATTACTGCATTAAATAAAACGTAAAAGTAAAAAATTCTTGGAAAAACACAAAAAATAAATGTTTTTTAAAAAATTGATAACAACTGGACAACGACCAGATTGTAGACTGTGTCTGTGGTATCCTGGAAATTGTGCAAATTCAAATCGTATTCATACAGAAAATACGCTAGATTACAAAACAAAAATATTAAACAAAAGTACAAGACTTGGATTCTAACAGATTTATGCCGTTTTTCAGAATAAAGACATTGTGAAATTGAGCTATCAGCGAAAGAATATGGTATTACATCTGAACATAGTGTGAGACAGACCATTGAATTGTTCAATTATTTGGAGAGCCTTTAGAGGAAATGCCACTGCATTATATAAATTTTAATGTTTAATAAATGTTTAAAATCTCAAAAATAAAAATAATTTAATCAGTCATTGTTTTAAAGTAGAGAAGTAAATTTCATATAAAACATTATATAATTCCCATCCAACTTATCAAAATAAATAACTGATGAGCTAATTAAGCGTAAATTTGCATTCATTTTTATTACTTTTTTAATATATAATGTGGGTAGGTGCGGATCGCCTCTTTCCTATTAGAGATATTTTATATGATGTAGGATGCAAACATAATTTGTTAATGTTGGCGATTAATAAAGTAAAGGGTGTGTAGTTTCACAGTGAATGAAATAAAACTCAAAGAGGTTTATACAAACTCAATATATTTCGGATTATTAGTCCATCATCAGGAGTTTACAAGTTAAAACTAAAAAACTGCAAACTACACACCCTTTACTTTATTAATTAATATCATGTTTCACCTAAAACCTACACCACTTTCCCTAAGTAAAATGTTGGGGATGTCTTGGAATAGTCATTTAGACGAGAATAGAATACCAATGTCTCGTCCAGAATGGCAGTGAAAGCAAAACGAGTTTACGTCTGGGGAACGTTTTGGGAAACGGACTGATAAGTGAATTGAGTGCCTGTGAACATGCTCTTCTGCCGCATATCGACGACGAGTCCGTCCTTTATTTTCTGTCGATGGCGGATCAAGTTCACGCAAAAACTCTCAGAGGGGAATGTTTACTTTTCATTTCAATGAATCCTGACATCATGAACAGTGAATTATTCGAAGAATTACCTCAAAATTTACAAGCTGAAATTTATGATCAGGTCATATGGGTTAAACCAAGAAAATCGACTACAACGGAGAAACTGTTACCATTTCATTGCGCTAGTCCGGATACACCCACGTCAGTAACTTCAAGTGTAGCTGATGCTGAAGATATGGCTTCTCACTTGCATCTTTGCGAAAATCCTGGTGGTTTTGGTGGTGATGGAACACTTGTAAAACATTCTGGCGACCTTCCTCCAAACGCGGTCGGCAGCGGGGCTGGAATTCGAGTTGTCGGTGAATTATCTGAAGAGAATAACAGTTCGCATGATGAATCGTTGACGCAGGACTCGGCGCGATTTGAGGCTTGTCTCACCCAGTTGCGTGCTGTTCTAAGAGAACACGTGTCAAGGGATCGACTCATTTTGCATGTTCTAGCTGCTGATTACTATGTTAATCTGGCATTGAATTTCTTTTATTCATCCTGAAAGTGGTGTGAAGAAAATATTTATATTTTCATTTTTATTGGATTGCCTATTCCAAGGTCTTGCAAGTAATTTCAAGGCCAACAGCTTTGCCCCAATCTTTAAGACGGGCAAACGCGATCTCCCAATATGTCACTGGGTTGCCGCCGTCGACCCAGCACCCCGACAAGAAATAATTAAAAACGGTGGCCGTCTCTTCGTGGGCCTACATTTATGTAGACCCACGACTACACCGCCGTTAGAAGGTGTTTCAAATGCCAAAGGTACGGGCATTCCGCAGCCCGCTGCCGAGAAGCTAACGATACGTGTGCTAGGCCTCAGATCTACCGACTGTCCCTCAAAAAATAAAAATTCAGCGCCGAATGTGTTAACTGCATTAGGCAGAGAAAACCTTCCTCAGACCACTCGGTTCGTAGTGAATCGTGCCTGGTCTATATTAGCGCGACAAAATCAAATGTCCAGAAAACAAACTACAATTATTAATGGATATACACACCCAAAGAGAACTGAATCAGCACCCAAAGTTGAAAGTTATTCAACTAAACGCACAGAGATCCAAACCTGTGGCGGCGGAAGTGAGACGATGGACCAGTAAAAGTACAGACGTCATCCTCCTCCAGGAACCATACGTGAACGCGAACAATAAAGTCAATAAACTCTCACACTTCGCAGAGCTGACAGATAAGGTCGTAGCACCGGTTGGAGATAATCCTAAGGTGGGAATAATAAT